>BLBF01000016.1:768631-782029 GCA_015471245.1 Laticauda colubrina
TTAACAACCACAGGTGGAATCTAGAGTTTTAACAACCACAGGTGGAATCTAGATTTTCAACCACAGGTGGAACCTATATTTTAACAACCACAGGTGGAACCTAGATTTTAACAGTCACAGGTGCAATCTAGATTTAAACAACCACAGGTGGAACCTAGATTTTAACAGTCACAGGTGCAATCTAGATTTAAACAATCACAGGTGGAATCTAGAGTTTTAACAACCACAGGTGGAACCTAGATTTTAACAACCACAGGTGGAACCTAGATTTTAATAACCACAGGTGGAACCTAGATTTTAATAACCACAGGTGGAAGTCAGGCAATGGTCCAGGCCTTCTAAAAAGGTCCTGAAAATGCAGGCAGCAACAAGTGTAATGACATGAGGAAAGCTAAAAAGAGACCTCTTGGACAAGCTAAAAAGCCAAAGGGAGATGAAAAGGCCATACCCACAGTGTGAACACACCAGGAAACTTAAAGATGAGCTGGCAAGGAAGGCATGGAAGAGGGTCTTTTCCACAGGGAAGTTATATGGGGAAGGCCTGCGCCATGCCTGCCTTCTACAGAAGAGGGAGAGGGCCATGGCTAAGATGCCTGCAGAAGAGAAGGGAACCCAACTTCTGGGAGGAATACAAGGATTCCAGGGGAATAGAGGTGTAGTAAGAAGCTACTGTAAACAAATTATGTTCCCATGCTCTGGAACGCCTCTCAGGGTGTTGGCAGAAGTGCAGATTATATTAACCTGAGAAAGCTCCCAGAGGTGCCAGAAGATTAGCGAAGGGCAAAAGGTAAGTCTCAGTATCCAAAAATGGGGAGGAGGTGGTGTAGGCATCTACCTGGGTGCACTCTGGCATACACCCAGAAGCAAGGGTGAATTTGTCAAGAACGTATCCCAAGCACAACTACGGACATGATGGAAAAACGCTGTCCGTTCCGCAGCTTATTCAATGAGCTCTCTTCCCAGCTCATACAATCCATGTATCTTTTTATTATTATGGTCTCCAGGTCTATTGGTTAGAAATATTGGGAACTGAGGGCCACAGCATTAGGTTGAGAAAGTCTGATTTATACCCGGGGTCTCCAGCCTTGGTAACGTTAAGCCTGGAGGACTTCAACTCCCAGAATTCCCCAGCCAGCAATGCTGGCTGGGGAATTCTGGGAGTTGAAGTCCTCCAGGCTTAACGTTACCAAGCTTGGAGATCCCTGCAAGTTGAGACCGCAGTTAAATTCGGGGTTTGAATGAAGTTCCTCTATCAGGTGACCATCTATCACCTCAAGTGCAACTATCTGGGTCAGGAGGGGGGTGGGGGGGAAGAGGTCCAGCGGATCTCCCCACAGACTCCTCCCCTCTGCTGCCAGCCCGTCTGATGGGAGAGGCTGCCCGGGCAGAGAGAGGCCCGTGTGAGACCTTTGAATGGCGAGACCCGCCTCAGGAAGCAAGGAGAGCAAAACTGGCGCCTGGTGCCGGCAGTCCCGGGCCGCCAAGGAGCCACTCCGCGGCGAGAAAGATGGACAGACCCTCCCCTCAGCTGCCGGACCGCCAGGAAAGGCTGGGCCCCCAGAGCGGAAGGGGCAGGGCGGAGAAAGGGACTCCTTTGAGGCTGCGAAGGGGGAAGGAGGGGAGGGCGCAGTGCCGGAGGGCGCCGGAGGGGCCGCTGTGGGCGCGGCGGGAGGCCTCGAAGGCGCTCCTCTTGGCGGGTGGGCGGCTGAGAGCGCGCGGGGCGGAAGGCGGCGCGGCAGGCGGAGCAGCAGCAGCGAGCGAGAGAGAGAGAGAGAGAGAGAGAGAGAGAGAGGAGCGGCGGCGGCAGAAGCGAGAAGGGCGCCTGGCTCGGCCCGGCCTCCCTCCCCGCCTCCCTGGGCCAGTATGGCCGACAGCGCCAGCGAGAGCGACACGGACGGCGGCGGCGGCGGCGGCGGCGGGGCCGCGGAGGCTTCGTCGGGGCCGGCCGGGGGCTCCTCGTCGTCGGCGTCGTCGTCGGCTGGGGGGGCCCCCGGGGTCGGCGGCGGGAAGGCGGGCGGCATCGTCATCTCCCCGTCCCGCCTGGAGGAACTGACCAACCGGCTGGCCTCGCTGCAGCAGGAGAACAAGGTGCTGAAGATCGAGCTGGAGACCTACAAGCTCAAGTGCAAAGCGCTGCAGGAGGAGAACCGCGACCTGCGCAAGGCCAGCGTCACCATCGTGAGTGGCTCCGCCCGGGACCCGCAGGGAGGCCCAGCCCCGCCGGCCGAGTCGTGGGCGCGGCCCTCCCCCTCCCCTCCCCTCCGGCGGGGCCCCCGGGGAAGGTGGCTCTGCTAAGAGGGAGGGCAGCCCGGAGAGGAGACCTTTCCCCCCCCTCCTACCCCCCCTCCCCCCGCGGGTCGGCTGCCCCAGGTCGCCCCCGGGGACCGGGGCCCTCGTCCTCCGGCCCACCTTCTCTGGAGGGGGCCGCCCCACCTGCCCCCAAGGCCCCTCAGGTGGGAAGGGGAGACCCTCGCCTCGGGCTCCCCAGCCCGGGGCCAACCGGGATTCACGGGGTGCAGCTGCCCAATCCTCCTCCTCCTCCTCCCACCCACCCACCTGGCGGGCCCCGTTCCTCCCTCGCCCAGCCTGGCTGCTTCTTCCCCGGGGGTGGGGAAAGGATGGCCCCACCGGAGCTTGCGAGGCAATCCTCGGGGTGCTCCGGGAAGGCAAGCCAGCTCAGGACGGGCGGGGGAGGATGGAAGGCAGGCGGGCTTCTGTCTTCGCCTTTCGGGCTGTTGCTGGGATTTTGTTCCACTTTAAGGGCAGATCTTCCTTGGCGTTTTTTCTGTGGGTGGGAAAAGTCACCTTGGGAGACAAACCAGGAATATTGGCTTCAAAGAAAGCCGAGGGGATGGGCAGGATGACCTGACAAAGATAAATAAATATTGTACTTCTTGGACAAGAAGGGCTCCTCCTCCTCCTTCCACCCAATTAGGAGAAACGATTTTTTAAAAATCTCTCTTTCTCTCTCCCCCCCCCCCCCCCCGACAGAAATGCATGCCTCTTTTTGTGAGTTAGGTTTCAAGGTGGGAAGACAAGAAGAACCCGAAGGTGCGCACGCTTAACTGCTTGCCTGCTAATTTGGCCGGCTCTCTGTTATTGCTTGAAATGCTGCAGTGACTTGCAAAAAAAAAAGATCCCTTGGACTTTCCAAAGTGGGTGTTTGTCCCAGGGGTGGGTTTCAAAGAGATTTGCCACCGGTTCGGTGAGCGTGGGGCTAGCTGTGCACGCGTGCCAAACACGCGCTGTGCACACGCAAGAGGCTTTCCCTGTTCGCCTCCTGCAATCCCTGTAGCTTCAGCACCTCTGCTGTGCCACGCAAAGCAGCTGAGCTTCAAAGGCAGGGAATAAAGGCCAATGTTGGGAGCCCAGGTGGACCCAATAGCAGCACATCAAGAGAGAACCGGTTCGATCTCAGCTGATCTTCGGCACTCGCGGTACGCCAGAACCAGGCCGAACCGGTAGAAGAGCATCAATGATCTGTCCGTCTGTCTGTGACAGGCAGTGATATCACTGCAAAGTTTTCAAAAAAGGCTGAGAATAACCCAGCAAGCCCATTTCTGGACTAAGCTGGAAGAGGAGTTGATTGGAGAGTTGAGTTGCATGTGGAACTCCCCTCCTCACTTTTAAATGTCTTCTGGAGTTAACAATGGGCATGCTGAAGGATCTCTTTGGATGTGTCGTTCATGGTCCTAATGTGTGAGTGGCTATGGCTTCTGAAGATTGGATCCATTCGCGGGGGGGGGGGGGGGGGGGGGTCCAAAATAGTAAGCATTTGATGTATCTACTGAGTTATAGTGCCCACATCCAGCTCAGTTACTGAGATTTCTTTTCAGCTCCTCTTCGGGAAATCAGAAATTAATGAAATATGGCATTTCTAATCAGAAGTACTCTTGAGAGGTACTTTCACCTTGACACCGAAGAGACTTCCAATCACGTGAAGGCACAATTACATGCAAACGAATTGCACTGAAAAACCTTGCAAAAATGCTGAACCAGACCAGGAGAAGGTCTTCTAGTTCACATAGCTGTACATTTCTTCTAATAATTTGTATTTACTTTGGGAAACGTCTAATGAGACACCACCAAGCATACAAGTTAATAATCACATTGTTTTATTTATTACATTAGTATTAACTATCTGCATTTCAAAGTTATCCCATTCAAAATCAGTTTATAATACAGCAGAATTCAAGCCTTAAAAATAATAATGTATATTATTAATCTCTGCAAGTTTAGAGTGGCAGAACACTAGCCGATTAAAATTTACATATTAAAATAATGTAACTCCTTTGTCATGATGGAACTGTTGACTTACAAATACAGTACTCTGGAGTCAGCACAAATAAATTCTTACGGACACCTTGCAAATTATGACATTTCTCCTCAAATTGCTGCTTCCTTTTATGGTGTTATAAAAACATACTAAAATGCTGAAAATTTAATAACCATTTATCTGCATGTAAATTCATAAGAGTCACTTTATTGTGACAGAACTATAATTTGTGAGTTTGTTTGCTCCATTTGTTGAACTCTGTGTTGCAAGATGTGGGCCTGATCATCCAGCCATCCAGCCTTAAACATTCAGAGATTGCCTTTAATAGTTATGAGTCATGAATGTTAAGCAGTGTTCAGAATCAGAAGAAGCAATGCACAAAAAATGCGTGATAATGGTTTGAATGATTCTTGTATGAAAGATGTTTGTCCTTGCCATCATTTTCAGTTTAAAAATGGACAGCTTAGTCATTTAAAAAGTTCAAATGTGAACACCATCGCTAAAAATATACTCACTAATAATTAGATTTTGAAGGATAATCAGGGAGATGAAATGAAGCATTATACCAGTCTTCTGGATTGCTAAGAAGGAGGTCCTATTTTCCCCTTTAATAATTTAAAAAAGCTGTCATAATCACCCCCACTTTATCTTCTACATCTCAGACTGAGGACTGTAGAAGGAAAAGAAAGAACATGAAACAATATAATCAAATGTTTTTTTTTTTCTCCATAATTCACTTCCAGTATTTTCTTAAGCAACATCATTGCCATATAATCAACATACCCAGGCAATTCACAAGGCGCTCACAATCCCTGTAATAAGGGAAAATCAGAAAAAGAGAGTGAACAAAATCCATGGAAATGATGATAAATAATTTTGAGAAGATGCTTTAAAAGGAGCATTGCGGGTACACACACTCACACAGGCTCACATTATGCAGTCTCCCTGAAACCATCTCTTAGTGATGTCATTTTACACCAAGGACGCTCAAACTTAGCAAGTTTAAGACTTGTGGACTTCAACTCCCAGAATTCCTGAGCTAACATGACTGGAGGAGGAATTCTGGGAGTTGAAGTCCACAAGTCTTAAAGCTGTCAAGTTTGAAGACTCCTGTCCTACACAGTAAGAATTCAGCCTAAACATTTCTGTATATTCAGAATTTTGGGAGATGATTTGTCAGATATGATGGAAAGATTGGGAAACATATGGACATGGTACAGCAGTTCTCTAGGTATCAACCTGTTGGCATCCCCCTTTCATATTGCTGAATATCTTTGTAAAAGGAACATTTAAAATATTTAATATCTAGGTTACAAAACCTGTTCAGGTTTTAAAAAATCCAGTGAAACAGTAACATGAAGAGCGGAGCTGATAGAATCACTTGAAGCAGATGGACAGACTATAACCACAAGGACAGTAGTGTTGTATTGTACCGTATTGTTGAACTTTTGCTATTGTCACGGCACTTCCTCTTTTTTCAGTGGTCAAAATTTCAGCTCATGCTTTAAATACAAATAGGAATCTGTATATTTAAATGTATCTATATAATTCAGGCTAATTCCTAGTGAATTTAAGATGAAGAGAATTGAACTAGCATTAATGAAAGGTTAGAAAAATAATGTTTATAAGATGGTTCTGCAATCTTTGGGAGATAGTGGACCAATTTGGAAACTGGAAAACACGCTCACCAAACACAACACACCTGTTTCCAGGAGAGAATCTGGAGAGGGAGTTCTTTGCTACCACCAATCCTTCAGTTTCTGAGAGGTTCTAAGATCCTTGAATTTCTTGGTCTGTTTCTGCAGCCCCATCTTTCTTTCTTTTTTTAATTTTTGGGGAAAGATTATGAGACCTGCATCCTGCAGATGAAGGCAATCTGTTTTGATCCTAAAATCAAAAGGGAGCAGAGTGTATGGTCTGTATCGCTGGAGGGATGAACGTCTGTTGGAATCAGCCGGTTTCTGACAGCAGATGCCTTTCTTCTTCTGAAAGAGAAAGAAAAATGGGGACAGCCTTCAGTTGGAGGCCTTCAAACAAACCACTTTGCTACCTAAGAGGATTGGTTGCCAGAGGAGCTTTTCTCCAAAGGCTGAGATTATGTGAAGTAAGCCCTTTCTGAGCGGAAATCAGAGGTAATTGCTTTTGATTCAGAAATGTGGAACAATTATCTGGCATCTGGCTGCAGGCTGAATGGAGGAGTTACATTGAGATGCACAGGGACCTTACCTCCTCCACAAATACTTTTGAGTTGGATGTATCCTAACGCTCCTCTTTGCATGTTTTCTCTTTGCATGCTGGCTCTACCCACAGAGACACTGAACAGGCTTTCTCTCCATCTTAGTTTACTTCAAGCAAAAGATTATTTTCCCAAGCATTGTCCTACTGTGTGCCTGACCCGAAGGGCTCTTGTGTCATTTCTAATGGTGGCTGATCAGCAGGCCATGGCCGAGCACTTCAACACAAGGAGAGAAGCTAACTGAAGTTTCGCATTCTTGTTGAGACACAATGCTGGGGAAAAGGCCTGAGGTTCTGGTGGTGAAGGTACAGGATAGGGGATGGGTGGCCAAGGTGGTAGTCCTCTCCCTGAGTCAATGGGGAGCTGAATTAAGAGCAGAGAGAGGTCCAGGTTCTTTCATTGTCCAATGAAGGAACCTGAACTGGAAGCTTACGGCAGATAGATGACAATGGAGCCTGTGTGCAGGAGAGTTTCTGTCAGGATTCCTGCAGTTACTCCAATTAATATCACAAGTCTTGAGCCAAACTTCCAAAACTTCAAAGCATTTATTGGGAGTTAACATGTCCGGCACTGCCTGGGTATAGCCGGCTCTGAGACACATCATTCATTGTCACCCTTGACCCTGGTTTTCCCCCACTCCCTGGGTGTATCATAATTCATATTCTCCAATGGGACACATCCATAGCCAAGAGTCATCAATCATGCTCTCCAATTAGATTTTTACAGGGCAGAAACTTCAGTCACCCAATTACTATCTGTGAAAAACTATGTATGGAATGCACTTTTGATTTCCAAGCTGCCACACTGCACTTTCAAACCCCTTTCCCCCCCCTCCCTCCCTTTCTGTTGGCAACTCTAAAACGATCATAGATATATTTTATGAGTTGACAGTTTCTTTTCCTTGTTAGCTCTTGGTAGGAAGAGAGATGGGGTACGAAAGAGATTGTCCTACTCTTGGTTAACAAAATGGCCCATCCTTTTCCCCCTTTCCATATGAACGGCTGCCTCTGGGCGTGTGCGCATGGGCCAGGGCCTGAACTTGGATGACCTGAGATGATCACGGGACTGCCCAGTCCTCTTGGTCTTTTTCCCTGCTCTTGGAAAGGAGACCTCAGGAGATCTCGGGGCTCATCAGAAGTCAAACTTAGCTCAGAACAACTAGACACCAGAACGGTTTTTCCCCGAATGCCATCACTCTGCTAAACAAATAATTCCCTCAACACTGTTCAACTATTACAAAGTCTGCACTACTGTTACTGTTAATCTTCTCGTCACTCCTTACCACCCATCCCCTCCCACTTGTGACTGTAGGACTGTAACTTTATCGCTTTTATATTCTAATGATTTATATGGACTGTTTCCTGGTATGATTTGATTGCTTATTTGTGCCCTATGACTATTATTAAGTGTTGTACCTGATGATTCTTGACAAATGTCTCTTTTCTTTTTATGTTCTTTTACTGAGAGCATTTGCACCAAGACAAATTCCTGGTGTGTCCAATCACACTTGGCCAATAAAGAATTTTATCTATCTATCGAGAAGAAACATCAGGGGATTTAGGCCAAAGTCTAGAGGTTCTCTGAGCTGCTCAGTTGCGTTAAAGACTGCTGCCAATTGACTTGAAGGAAGATGGTCAAAAGTGCAGAGCAGCTCACCCAGGATCCTTTGGTTGTCTTCTGCTTCACTGCAGGAAGGAGGGACCCCTTCCCTTAGAGCAGGAACAGCCCCCTTTCAGATGCAACTCCCATAACTGGGGGGCGGGGGGAGAGAGGCTTTGCAGGGTGGGAGGCTTTGAGGGGCTGCAGCCCAAAGCCTATTGGGGCTTAAGCAGCTGCTGCTCTTTTTTCTTCTCTCTCTTTATTTTTTTACTCCATCCAGTTCATCCTGTGGGTTCTTCCCGATGCACAGTGCATGGCATCACATTATTTTAATAATGGCACATTCCCCCTCATAAGAGAAAGTCCAAAAGAAATTTCAGGGAGAAGACCAAAATGGAAAGCATTTGATATCCATTTGATAGCATGGTTGAGCACGGTGGAAATTTGATATGCTCTTTTGTCTCCCCTCCACATGTGCTATAAAAAGCCACCAACAACTGAACTCTGCAGTTTACAGGGCAGAAATGCTAAACATTGTGGCAGGTAAGCCTTTTCAAGTTTCCAGGAATAATAATACTTCCTGCCAGCCTTTTGACACCAGCGCTGTGTCTTCCACCACATTCTGTTGTTCTAGTTGCTTCCTGTGAAGAGAGACTGCAAGAAAACAACTTGTGAAATAATAGCATTCTTAAGTTACTAACATGCTGTCCTGTTAGGGAGTCTACCCGACATTGAGCATGCTGTCGGTGGGCCTTTGCTTGCCCCAAGGGTCTCTCACTGCCAAGGGGAGCCTAAGTTAGGTTTGGGATCTGAGGACTTCTCACCTGCAAAAGAGAAGCTGAGTAGAGATCTGGAGGGAAAAGTAGAATTAGTCCTGGACTTATAATCATTGAACAACAATTCAAAATTAGGAAAGCCTCCGGGGGGGGGGGGGAAACAACTTGCAACCTGTTCTTAGTGTTCTCATCACTCTTGTTTCCCACTCCCATCTTTGAAGTTCAATGATTATATGTTGGGGAAACCAAACACCGTTGCCTGAAACTTTCTTCTCTGAATAGTTTTCTAAAGCTTAACTTTTTAAAAAAAGTTCCTCTGACTTTATAGGAAAAGGTGGCCTTTCTAAAAAGCTCTTGAGGAGGAGAAATTCTTGAATACTTTGCCGTTCTTCCAGGGGAGGAACCAAGATGGTCCTTGTGAATTTTCACTCTCTAGCACTGATAGGTGTGAAGACTGTGGCTCGTATATTTTATTCCTTCTTAAAAGTCAAATGAGATTTGTTCTATTTCAGGAATATATTTTAATTTGCATGAAATTACGGATTCATTTATCACTGACACCGCTTAATCCTTTTGACTTACTTTTCACATCTTATTGATGACTCTGGCTGCTTCTTCTGTCCAACCCCCACCACCACCACCACCACCCATCCCCCCACCCCAAGCTGAACTCAGTTCTTGCTGGGAGCAATGTGATTAATTGATAGCCTAATGCTGGAGCTTGGTTTCAGGTCAAAAAGAGATGAAAAGCCTAATCTGTTGCAAATTAAAGGAAAAGATACTCTGTGAGGTGGGTACCCTTTAGTGGGGCTTTATATACATTTCAAAACAGAATTTGGAATTCAAGTAACAGCATCTTGGTGCAATAAAGATGCAAATTCGTTGTCTTCCTTTAACATCGGTGATAGAAAGAACAGTAGGGAGGCTCATCTGTGATTCTAATATCATGAACATACCCTGAGGTCAATCTCAGCATCTGTAGTCATAATTAACTTCCAATTCCAGGCGTTTAACGAAATGAGGAAGTTAAGATGGAGACCAAGGGGTTGCCAGCCAGCAAATCATTTTGATTCCATTTCTTTTGTTCTCTCTTTCCATGCCCCATTTCCTTCTCAGGATTATCAAGCCGAAATCCCTTTGCGGTAGTTTTGGAAGTGTCCCCTTTCCCCCATTTCCTTGATGCCCCCCATCTTACCACACCAAATCAGGAGGAAGTTGGGAGGACCTCACAGAAGGCAAGAGTTCCTTAGCCCTTTTTTACCCTCTGCGGTCCTGCCTGTGTGGCTGTGTCCATCTCTGAGAGGGGGGGAGGGAGAGAGAGAGAGAGAGAGAGAGAAAGAGAAACTAGTGCAAAGGTTGAATTTCCCCACAGAGCTCTCACAAAATGCCTGATGAACTCCGAGACTAATGAAAGTTTAAGCCTCTGGAGATCCACTCCAGCTCTGTAAATACAAAATCATCCCCTCCCTTCCCCTTGATCTTATGCCTTCTCAATATGAAAGCAAGAAATACAGTTTCAGGCTGTGGTTCATTGTTGTTTTTTTAAAGATCCATATGCCCTGCCTAAGCTGTGCAATGTCTGGACCTTTTTTGCTAGGCAGAGGAGTCTTTCCAGACTCCGGAGGGAGGTAAAGGATCTTTCAGGATCCCAGATCCTGCTCAGAATCATCTGGAGCAGGGGTCTCCAACCTTGGCAACTTTAAGACTTGTGGACTTCAACTCCCAGAATTCCTGGGCTAACGTGACTGGAAGAGGAGTTCTGGGAGTTGGGAGTCCACAAGTCTTAAAGTTGCCAAGGTTGGAGACCCCTGATCTGGAGGTTGCCTGGCTTTTGAGGAGAGGAGGGGCTCGGCTTGGAGCAGCCACTCAGTCGTCGCGCATTGAAGTCTCAGTCATGGTCCCATAGAATATTCCTTCTTTTTTATTCTTCTTTCCTTTCTTTTCCCTTCATTTTAGCCCTGCTTGAAAAAGTTTTGGCAAATCCTTCTTGTTCTTCTTCTTTATAAGCCTTTCCACCTCAGCTTTACGTCCTCCCATTTCACACACACACCCTGAAGATTTTGCCTCTGCCAGGGCTCATTAAGTGAACTCGGTTCAGAGCCCACTTGGGAGCAGCCCTTGAAATGATGCCCTGGAGCCTTTTCAGCTTCCTCCAGAGCTGCTGGCAAGGAGTTGCCTGGGGCTGATGGTCTCTGCTGCTCCTGGGTGTGCCTGAGCTGTCCATCTCCAGAGGGACATTCCCGGGGCTTTGGCTGTGCTGCTGCCTTTTGCCCTGGAGAAATCACTGGATCAAAGATTGCCTTACTTAGCTATCTCCTCTGGCAATCCAGAGTCTTTTTCTGTGCCACCTTTCCATTGCCAGACTCACTGAGCCAGATTGTCAAGTTTTTCCTGCCTCTTTGAGGTCTGAGGCTGTGTTTTGGAAAGGAGAGATTTGCAGTAAACATCCTTTGAGATCTTGGTTCTTTGGCCCAGGATTTAAAATTCTCCACCTCCTTCTCAGCTCAGATGTCTTCGCCTGATTTTGGGAGAGGACTTGAAGCCTCCCCCCAATTTTCTTGAGGCCTTACCACCAGCCTTTCTTCTCCTGTAGGATTCACCGCTGGGCCTGTATTAACCTCACCCCCACTCCAAGTCAGCCAGCATTCTTAAATCCTTACATTTTGTTACTCAGTAAGAGTGGCTCTCTTTTTAAAATAAGGCTTCCTGGGTGCCATAAGCCACTGATGGAAAAGCCTGATGTTCCCTGATGTCTTCCAGAGTGTCATGCCCCTGTCAGAATCAGATTTGGAGGGGGAGGCTGAGCAGCTGACAGGGAGTGGGAATGTGGCTCTGGTGGCTGTGGAAGAAACTGGGGAAGGTTAAATACCGGCTGGGCAGAACAGGGGAGAGATAGAACAAGGGAAAGGAAGTTCAGAGGAAGACCCAGGCCCATCCTCTCTTCATCCTAGGGCACACAGGGAGGAATGGAGAAGGGAGCAGTGTGAGTTGCATGGCTTACGGGGAAGGAAAGGGCCCTGATTCCCTTCATTAGCTGCAGCTGGGAATACAGTGTTTAAAAAGGGAAGCTGTGTACAGTTATAAAGGCCTGGTCCCACTGCACTTACGGATGCAAAGAGGATGTAAAACGTTAAAAAAAGCTTGCCATCCGTTGGAAAACGCTATGCATCCGTTGTGTACTCACTGCATATGTGTTTCATACGCTCTATCCTTTGAGCATCTGTCCACTGAGATTTCATCCGTGCAAGAAGTTTTGAGCTGCACAAAACTTTGTAAACGGATGAACTTTCCGCTGTGTACGATGTAAATCCGCAACATACGAGCAACAAACATTCTATGTCCGTTTATCATCAGTTAAACGTCCACTGTATCCTCTCTGCATCCTCTGGGCATCCTCGCAACTCACATCCGCTGCAGCTGAAAACGGAAAGAGGGAGGAAACAAAAGGTACACGGAAGGAACGTCTACACAGCATTAGTAGCACGGAAATAGAAAGGATGCGCAGTGAACGGTTTGCATCCAATATACATCCGCGCGGCATCCCCTTTCTTTCCTTTAGGCGTCCGTGATGCATCCGCTTCATCCGCTATGCATCCGCTTCACAATTCTTCCCCGAACCCCTTCGGAGGTGTCATCTGCTTCCATCCGCTTTCATCCGCTAGGCTTCCGATGAACATCTGTTTAACATCCCCGCTACATACTACCCACGTCCGTTCTTTTCCGTTCTGTTTATGCAAATTTTCGCCACTTTTTGGAGTGGATGACAACGGATGGAGCCACCCCTGAAATTTTGCTCGTCCGCTGTGTCCTTTATGCATACATTTTGCGTCCGTTGGCCAGTGGGACCGGGCCTTAAAGTTGTTGGCAGCAAGTCATGAATTACGTGGTCGAGGCTTATCTTAAACCATGCTTACCTGGCGTCTTCCCAGCTGTGTGTGCTTTGTTGGGCTTTCAAGTCTGAAATTCCTTCTCCTGCCCTGTCCAGTCGATTGTTGCAGCGTGGTTTGTGTGGATTTTGATTTCCAGTTTGTATGTACTTTGTTTTCAGACTGAATTTCTTCCACTTAAAAGCTGTTCTTGGTAGAATTTTTTCTCCAGCCGAAGATAACCTGGACATTGGGGGCAAAGTTGGAAGTACTAAAGGGAATTTTCTTAATGATTTGACTGTTGCCTTTGTGCCACACCCTGGGTCATCACACAGAATTTCATAAGTATTGATCTCCTATGGTTGCATGCACCAAATGTGGGACTTCTACTCCCAGAACGGTCCTCCTGCCCCATCTGGGTAAAGAAGGCTGGCTTAGCAATAATCCAATCTCTGCAATAAAATGTCTTTCTATGAGATACCAACACAGCTTCTGTAAAAAGTGAAAGGTGTGAAAATTTGCAAGAACAACCATCAAGGAGATTGCAATGGGCTGTGGATAGTGGCAGCTCGAATCCATGCACTAGATTTTGTTAAGCCATCTTTTGTAATTAAGCAGTTATCTCCCCTAAATGTAACTACATAT
>BLBF01000016.1:790566-812350 GCA_015471245.1 Laticauda colubrina
AGGGTCTCTGGTCTGCAGAGTTTGGTGAGTTTTAAAATCATTTGAGTTTGGTGGTCCCTGAGGTCCAAAAGGTTGGCGACCCCTGCTCTAGAGCAGAGACCTAGACCTAGACCCTCTGTGGACAGGATATGAGGTCCATGCTGGTGGCAGCAAAGAGATCAGGCTTGGGTTTTCATGGCAGATCTCTTGGCGTCCCCCCATTCTCCCCCCACCCCACCCCCAGCCTTGTTTAATTGAGTGGCAGCAGAGCATAAGGCGAGGAAGTTACAGGTTGGCCTTCCAGACCAGTTGCCTGGCTCTCAGCTTGTGTTTCTCTTCCAGCAAGCCCGAGCAGAGCAAGAAGAAGAATTCATCAGCAACACCTTGTTTAAGAAGATTCAAGCTTTGCAGAAGGAGAAGGAGACCTTGGCCGTGAATTATGAAAAGGAGGAGGAATTTCTCACGAACGAACTCTCGAGGAAGCTGATGCAGGTATGTCTTCTTTTATTACCCCCCACACCTGGGTCCCAAAATTAAGAACTGCTCGGGCCCTTCTTCTTGTTAGATAGGAAATGCCTTTGTTATCATTGGAACCATCGTTTCAGGCCCTTAAGCAACAGGTGTTGGAATGAAACATGGATCCTGCAGAGCTGAAGAAGCGAAACATCTTCGAAGAAAAAGAGGAAAGTCCAGTTGCTTCCTGAAAAAGCACCTTTAGGAAGTCAAAAAGGGCTGTGCCTAGGAAAAATGGCTTAACCGCCATTATCGGCTAAACATTCCAAGCAGGGGAGTGAACAAACCGAAAGAAGAAAGAGGGTTGCAAAAAAGAATATTTCTGCATTAAGGAAAAAAAAAAAAAAACAGAGGCCAGGGGAAACCAAGCTGCCAGGCTTTAAAAGTCCATTTTCAAAAATTAATTGATAAAGGCCTTTTCAAAATCCTGTGCTAACATGATTAATAGGCGAGTTGTGATGTGTGAATCACGCCAAGATGCCATTCAGTGGAACAAGCGAGCTCAACTCTGCAGTGTTTGCTCCTATGCAGAGGTTTGGATTGCTTTGGAATTTGCCTTGGATCAACTCTTTGTATGTCCCTTCCGCACTTCAGCTCCTGCAGAACATTTTGTGTGTGTGTATGTGTGTGTCTTGATTTCCAAGGCTGCCAAGGGAAACATCTACAGTGTTTATATTTCATCTTTGCTCTCTTGATGTATATTTTTTTCCTTCCAGGATCCACTAGGAATGCCCTCCATTTAAATAATGTTGTATAACCAAGTACCAAGGTTCAGATGATACTATCCAGAACCTAAAAAGACAAAGCATACCTCCTCCCCCTTCTGCTCCTCCTCCTGTTCCTCCTCCTCCAGCTCTTCTGCATTGCAATGCTGCTGATGCAGAGTTGCTGAAGTTATCCACTGTTGGACTGAGGCCTTTTATAATTTTTTGAAAGAGTTTTATTTGTACTTTCAACTTGGGGAATATCCGTTAGCCTCAACCACATTGAAAAAATTGCCAGCCTTTGCTTCTTCATAGGCATGTTCAAGCCCTTCGGAGGGTTCCTAGAGACCACCTTTCTGGGTCCACACACCATGTTTGCTCAGGTGGGACAGGAAGCAAGATATGAACCTTGAACCTCTTGCTGCTAAATGCACATGCCTTGGTTCTTCACAAAGAGCTGCACTGCAGAGAGCAAAACAAAGTAGATTCTGGAATTTTCTGTGGAGGATGAGCTGGGCTCCTAGATTGCCTAAAGAACCCTGGATTTTCTTTGAAGATCCTGCAGGAGATGGTGTTGCATTAGCTGTTCATGTCTCTGTTTTGCCTGCTTCTTGTGAATGCACTTCCTGGAAATGAATAACCCTCAAGAGGGAAGGGGAGAGGGAGAGGGGTGGGGAGGGAGAGGAGAGGGAAAGGGAAGGCAGGAGAGGAGAGAATAGCATCTTTTTATGGAGATATTTTGTAAAGCAAATCTGAATTTTACTGCCTTCTAATCTCTTACTCTGTTTTAATTGGCTTATTTCCCACTTTGCAAGTTAGCCACATTTGGGTTTCAGTCAACCTAGAGGTAGAAATGTTTTGTGTTTTTTTGCAACTGTACGTGAGGTTTTCTTTTCAACTGAATTGATATTGTTGCAACTGTTCCAGAGTTTGTTTATTTTTTTTAAGTAAAGTTTTATTTGGGTTTTCACACACAAAATACAAGTAAAACATCTTTTTTGAAAATAGCATGGTCCCAGATTGAATTTCTTTATACAGACACAAAACTCAATTTCTTGCTCCTTTTTGTATTCTATTCCATATCTTACACTATTTTACATTTTCTATATAGTTTTTCCCCTCTTAATTTTCACAATTTTATTTTGATTATCTCATCTCAATTCAAATCGTTATATTTATTCTTTTGTCTGTTCTGTTTCAATTTCTTTTTATTATATTTTCTCATTGAACAAATTTTCTCCTGTAGTTACTAATTGGAGTATGACACCTTTATATCTTTTAATTAAATCCATTCAACTCTTATTTAAACTTCAATATATACCTTAAGTTTATGACCTTCAATATAATACATAATACATAACTTCCAATCAAATTCTGCTTGGGACATTCTTATAATACACACTATATTCTTTAAAAAAGAAAGAAAGATTGTAAATATATGTAATTATAAACCCTCATTCCAGTTCAGTTCTATCATTAATAATCATTAAAATCTTAACATCTTTTACACTTCTTTCCAATTAAATATCATACTTCCTTAAAAACACATATAATCTCCATAATTAATTTTTCCCTTATTTCTCTTCACATGTTTTATAAATCATTAAATATACCTTTTGTTACATTTATTTATTGACAAGCATTCCACTGAATTACAATAGCTATTTTATCAGACATTTTAATCATATATTGTTTCATATTTCCTAAAATTATTTCTGCTTCTAATATAACCATACTATCTTATGTACCTTTGCAGAATCCCTTTTTCCATAAAGTTTTCACCCATTATCTCTAAATAGGCCCTGTTTCTCTATATTTTGCTTCTGTCCTTTATAACTTCTTTTCCTTTCTTTCTTCCCTCTCATCTTCTCCCTCCCCTATTTACCCCCTTGTCTCTCTAGTTCTAATTCTCTCTTCTGCATTTCCCTCTTCTGTTGCTTTCTGATTTTATACTTATTTTTCACCCTATTTTTTGGGGGGAGGGGGGAGTTGTTTTTCCCAATCTTAAACTTTCCATTCTCTTTCCCCCCTTTCCTTCCCCCCCCCCATCTAAGATTACTTGTTCATTAAAGGTGGCTTCTTCTTTGTTGCAATCTTCTTCTTTTGCAGGCATTTCTTGTTGTTTCTCATAATTCCAAATCTTCATTTCTAAAAAGTGAAATACGAAGCCGAAAGAACCTCTCCCTTCTTGTGCATCTTCTTTGTACTTTTTAAGTTCCATTTTCAGTTCTTCTAAAAGTGGAGCCATTTTAAACAGTTTTAAACAACCACCCGATTGATTTTAGTCATTCAAAACAATAACCAAGAATCCAGAAATCATCAAGTAATGCAGATAGTCCCGAGTTATATCTTCTTATTTCTTTTTCGACTTTCTCTTCCTGGGGTTTTTGTTGTGATATTTCAGTTAGAATATATCTTTTGGAAGTCTTGTTGAGATTTTGCTGTAAGTTCTTTTTTAATTCCAGGCAGTCTCCTCCCTTCCAGATCCTGCCCTTTTATTCTTTTTCTCTCCTTTCTTGTTTTCAAAAGCTTTTAATTATCCAGAAATCTTTATTATCCCTTTAACTTTTTATTTTCAGCATTAAATGCCTATTGATGTCAAAGTGGATTTTTTTCCAATTTCTTGCTTAAGTCTCTTAGCTGTCAGTATAGGAAAAGATGAAAACCAAATCTTTTCCCTTTTCTCTCTCCTTCGCACCTTAAAAATCTTCTTAAGGAACAATGTTATTGTTTTTTAACAGTTTCAATTCCAAGGTACCTTATTTGTTGCTTTTGCTGTTTGACCCAGTCAACCAAAATTTTCTCTTCTTATCTTCCTCCTGCACATTCTTTTCCGGTCAAGTTCTTCTTTGTGGTGGCCATTTCTGACCACCGCTGCAACCGCCTTCGGGAAAGGGAGTAATGGCCAGCTGGGGAGGAGAGATGCGGCTCTCCTCAATCCTGCTGGCAGTCTCCCCGCTCTTCACCACCTCTACAGGGTGGCTTCACCCTGAAACCAGCCAGCTCGGGGCGCTCCAGCGGCGAGCACGGATCGAAGCCTCGCAGAGATGAGGTTTCAGTCTGTCGCTGAAGAAGTTCAAACCGGAAGTCCGATCCAGAGTTTGTTTATTAAATGCATCATATTAGTTACTATGTTTTTCAAAACTCTCTCTTCTTCCTGAATCATTTAAAAAATACTTCTGGAACTTTGAGATCTGGCAACTTTTATTGTTTGAGCAGGTACAGTCAAGCAGGATCTGTTTTAAGATGTAAAGTGCTGATCTGGTGGCTGAAAGAGAGAATCTTTTCCAAGGATTCTCCTGGTTTTGCAGAACCTTCTTTGCTAAAGAGCTTCAGAAAAGTCAGAAGTGTGTATGTCCTTTGTAACATTTGGACTGGGTTTTATAAAGGTATTAGGCAGTGGTCAATCTGAGATACTGTTTATTTCTTAAAGCACAATGTTTCCAAATGTTTATATGTTGGAAGAAAGGAATACGTAGCTTAATTTATCCTTGTCTGCTCACTGGCAATTCTCTGGGGATTGTCCACCTGTGTTTGCCCTGTCATTTCTTTCTTTTGAAGTTTTTAGTGCTGCTCGGTCCAGGGGTGTACATAAACAAATGGAAAAATGTGCTTGAGTCTATAAAACTGTCATGCCATGGCTTTCAGACTTCCCTAAGCTAGTTAGTATAATAATAATAAAAAGAACTTTATTAGATAAACAGAGTTAAAATATAGAAGTAAGGGAACTAATTTTTCTCCTCCCCCAGCCCCAATAAGTGTCAAAACTTTGTGTTTCTCTGTGTGTAAATGTGGCATCTGGTATATATTGTCCTTGGAAGATTCATTCTTTTAGCTCTCTGTAGCAGCCTCATTGGTTCCATAATGTTCTGCAAAGATAAATTTGAGTCCCTGTTAGAAGGCATTTAGGAAGGGAAGACCCTTATTATAGAATAAAACTTTCAAGGAATTGGAGCCACGAGATATTCTGCCTGTAAGAACAGACTGTCTCCCTTGTGACCCTCAACTGTTTGCATTCTGACATCTACTTGACATTTCCAACCTCCATATTTATTATAAACCCTGTTGGATTTGCACCAGGCACCAGTTCCTTTAGTGTTTTAAGTGACTTGGTTGGAACCCTCCTAAGAAAAGTTATCTCTTGATTTGGTATCCAGCTGCTGCTTATTACTTTGAAAAAAAAAATCCCCCCCTTAGGTTTATAGAATTACGGTTTACTCTGCACCCCTCTCAGAGAAATGGAGAAATTGATTTCACAAAACAGAAAAGGGGCCACTGGATTTCCAACCCTACACAATAAGGCAAACTGGGTCCTTGGATATTTGCTGCCCTTGCTCAGAAATATTCAGTCTTTGTCTGAATTTGTTCAGAATTTCTGCACATATGGAGGGCTTGTTTGATCTCTGCCAGTTCTGTGTTGTGTATTTATCAAGGAAGCATAGTCCTGCTTAAGTGTGAGACCTTATATCAGTGGTGGCTAACCCTTTTGGGCTCCTGTGCCAAAAATGGTGTTTGTGCGCATGTGCTTGTGTGCCAGCACCTAGAAGGCAATGCGTGCAGCCCCCCATGTCCCCTGCACATGCACGCATAATCCCCCCCACCTGCACTGTGCCTCCTAGCTGATTTTCAGCCCGGTTGAGGCCTTTTTTGGCCTCCCAGAGGCCGGAGGGGAACCTCTGCAGCCTTTGGAAGCCGAAAAATGGGCCCGTTTCGTCATTTACAGTATTTCTGGAAATTCAAGAAGTGATGAAACGGGCCTTTTTTTCAGCCTACAAAGGTTGCAGAGGCTCCCCTCAAGCCTCTGGTGGGCCGAAAAAGGCCTCAAACGGGCCAAAAATCAGCTGGGAGGCACACCCATGTACAGTGAGGTAAGTTTGCCTGGGGCTCGCATGCCCGCACCAATGTCTCTGCATGCGACTCGTGGCACGCGTGTCATAGGTTAGCCATCACAGCCCTATACTATTTCAGACCAGGGGCTGTCCAGTCTTTTCTTTAAAACCTTGAGTTTCATCCCCGCATGAAATGTCGAGAAATCCAGTTTGCTATATATCGCTATATTTTGTCCCTATCTGTAGAAAACTTACCTGTTCCTGAGTGAGAGAGAAAACACAACAGAAATGTCCTACTGTACTGAAGTTGCCCCTTCAAAAGGCACAAAAGCATTTTCTGGGTGGAATTGCTTCATACATTATGTGCCCTTCATGTTTCCCCGTTAATACGGTGTTTCACTTCCAATCTGGGTTTGACCAGGGCCAGATTTTATGCATTTATGTAAAATGAAAGTTGGCTTGCTTGCTGCCAAATGCTGACCCTCTGGGCTTTGACTTCTCTCCTGATCTCAGCTGCAGCATGAGAAGGCAGAGCTGGAGCAGCACCTGGAGCAGGAGCAGGAGTTCCAAGTCAACAAGTTGATGAAGAAAATTAAGAAACTGGAAAATGACACCATTTCAAAACAGCTCACCCTGGAACAGGCAAGTCACAGAGGCCGGGGGGGGGGGACATTGGCAGTGCTTGGACGGTGTGTGTGTGTGTCTGGTGGCCAGCACAGTTTGCAGCCCAGCTTTTAGGGGAGAGGAAATATTCCTTTTGGAGGGATTGATCCCCCATCTGGGAAGAGATGGGCTGGAAAGGTTGAAGGAAAGGTTCTGGGTCTGGAGGGAGGTTCATTGGAGGATTAGGGAAAAGTCCAGAGGGAAAGCAGCCCCTGAAGATCCACTAAGAGACAAGGAAGCCTTAACCATATCTAATAAGGAAAATCTGTTCAAGATGTTTTATAGATGACATCTCCCACCCACCAGATTAGCTAAAATGTTGGAAATGTTTGAAAGAACGCACCACTTATTACCATATGTGGTGGAAGTGCAAGAAAATGCAAGAATTTTGTCGCAAAATTTGGCAATGGTTAGAGGAATTGCTAAACATAAAAATAAATTATACACCAGAAATGTTTCTATGAGGAATAACAAATGAGAATCTAAAAAAAGCAGATATATATATATTAATTATTCATATAATCACAGCCGCAAGATTATCAATTGCCCAAACCTGGAAATTAAAAGAAATACCTAACGACGATGTAATAATACAAAAAAATTTATACTGCGCCGAGTTAGATCGCTTAACGTTGGAACTGAAGGAGCGAGATACTGCAGAATTCTATGAAATATGGAAAAAAAATTCTGTAATTGGAGGGATATGAAAGGAAGTTAAAAAAATGTGAAATAGAAAGTAAAGAGTTTATACTGCAACAAAATGTCCAAGATAGAATCGGATACAAAGATTTATAATGTAAATATGTATATAGATGTGTGTGTGTGTTGTTTGATGACATTCTGCTATTATAACAATATAAAGACTGTTGATATATGTCAAAAGATCACCACATTCAAGTTTTTAAAATCTAATTTTCAATAAAAATTTAAGAATAATAAAAAAGAGACAAGGAAGGGAGGGGAGCTGGGCTTCTTTGCAGCCCTCTGCCAGGGGGCAACTTATTACTGACTTCAGTGTAGGGACTGAGGTGATAGCTTTCCCTGCTTCCTAGTAATAAAATATGAGGACAGACTTGGCATGCGTCTCCTTAAATATGCTAACCGGTGACCATGCACTTGAAATTTAAAAACCATTTTTCCTTCTCTTCTATGGTGACAGTTCTGCCACTTTTTGCCTTCGTTTATTTGTTAAATTTATTTGCCACCTATCTAACTGGGAGGCTACTCTGGGGGCTTACAGCAATAAAGAGGAAGAAAGGAAAAGAGTGTGATCAGCACAGAAGTATGGTTATAAAGCAATGAAATAAACAATGAAGAAGAGCAGACGGGGCAATGCAACTATATGATTGTCATAAAAGAAGGATAGACGGGCAGAGGGCAAGGTGGGTGGGAATCTGCCATCAATCCAGCAGCCAAATATAACTTTATATTCAAGATCAAACATTGTGTTGTTGATTGTTGATGGTTTTGTGAGATGTTGCAATGGTATGTGAGAAAGGATGAAAAACTGCTGTCTAGGGCAGGGATCTCCAACCTTGTCAACTTTTAGACTTGTGGACTTCAACAAGCAAAGCTGGCTGAGGAATTCTGGGAGTTGAAGTCCACAAGTCTTAAGGTTGACAAGGTTGGAGACCCTTGCCCTAGGGCATAGCCTGCAGCTGCATAACAGAAGGAGAAAGAGAACCTCCCAAGCTTTTCAGGCTGAAAGGGAGAGGGTGGGAGATTTGTATTTTCAGACCTGCAAGGTTCTGTCAAGTTAGCTTTACAATAATACGGAGTTAGCTTCATCTGGTCATGTTTCCTTTCTGGTCTACCTAGCAAGGGTGACATCTGTTTTCTGAATTTTATGCAGATAGATACTTGGCGTTAAGAATAAGCAAGCTAGCCAAAGAACTTCCTGATAAAAAAAATGGATATTGCAGTTAAGCCCTGAAGGGCCTTTTGCAATAGAAAGAAAAGGATCTCAAGGGGGCCCTTGCCACTTCTTCACGTTGCAAGAGGCTTGCAGTATTTTATCACCATCTTGCTAGAGTTTTTCCTCATTCCTCTTGCTTTTATATTCTAAGAGCCTTTTATAGCCTCATGATTAAAATTACTAGTGGATTCTTTGGTCTTAACGTTTGATTCCTGCATTTGATTCCACTATCAGTTTCTAAAGTAATGGTATTCGGTGGAAAGGGTTTTTTTTTTTTTTGGACTGGATTCTTCTCTTAAAAGCAAAAAAAAAAATCTGCTGTAAGATGCTGTCTGCTCTATTTTCGTGCTAAAAGGAAGTGTGTGCACGGTGAACACTCCTCGGCAGCCCTGCCCCTGGTAAGTTATGCTGCCTTCGGCTCCTGATTAAACCAGAAATATTCCCTGTGGTTATGCTGGGTGGGTGGCTTTTGTTCAGGTGAGAACTCCCTCTGCCAGCCCGTTCCATGGGAACAGAAAGGATCGTGGTTACTCTGGACTCCAAACACCACTGCAGTGGTTGTGTTCCTCAGTCCTGAGAACTAGAAGTTACCTTCTGCTGCTTCCCAGCCTTTGTGGAAAGGTTACTTGTGTCCCTGAATTCAGCACCAAATATGATAAACCCTTGAGCAAAGGGCTAAACTGCAAGTACCTTTAGGGAGTTTCCTTTGATTGCCACATCCTTACTAGGAAATCTCTTCCCTCCAACTCTGCTTCAGTAGCTGACCTAACCCATTTAGAATTGGTTGTTTAAATTTTTTGAGTTGTACTGCAGCTGCTGGGGATGTTCTGGGCATGTTGTTAATTTCTCATTGAAATTGAAAGTGTCCTGTTCACTACTTTGTGTGGCTATTTAGTTGGTTCAGTTTTCCTAATAAGAGCTCAACTCAGAGAGGTTAACACTCATGCTTCCAGGTGCTCATCCCGTTTCTTTCCGACAGAAATGCTCCTTTCCCCTCCAAGGAGCACTTCCTCTGCCTAGTGGCAGAAAGTGGTTGGTTGGCTGGTGGGGCAGTTGGCTCAGTTCCTCTGCAGTGGGGACAACCCAGAAAGAGGCAGAGCAAGCCCAATTTCACCTGGAGTGCAATTTGAACCAAGAATCAAGGGTTGGTAATTTGAGGGCACCTTTTCCCCAGATTGATAGCAGGCCTGTTTGCTTCTCTATATACCAATCATTCTGTGCCACTTTCATGCCAACAGGCCAGGCTGATCTCCCAAGATGTGCTGCTGCTGCTGCACCCCTTCCCCAAGTGACCTTCTGCCTCTTCTCGCCCTCTTGGCTGGTGACCAGTGCCCCCTCCTTTCCATTAATCCCCCATGAGCAGTGGGTGCCGTTAGAGGAAGAGAACCGCCCAGCCCAGCCCTGAAGAACAGCTCCAGCCAGCATGCCAATGGAATGGGAATTGCTCCAAGCTGGAATAGGACCTTCTGCTCTTCCAGCAGGACATTGGGATGCTTTTTAGCTCACCTTCCTTCTTAGGATTTTCACAGAGACTAAAAAGATAGTGTCATGTCCCTGTTGAAGTGACTCCAAGGGAGAGGAGGAACAGCTGACAGTGGGAGTAGGAATGTGGCTCTGTAGGTTGTGGAGGAAACTGGGGAAGGGCACAGGCTGGCTGGGCATTCAGAGGAGAGGATAAGGGAGAAACGTAAATGGCGTGGTCTGTGGGGGAGGAAAGGGCCCTGATCCCCTTAATGGGCTGCAGCTGTCAGGACTGTTTAAAAGGACAAACTGCGCATGGCCCAGTGCTGGAAGCAAAGCGTGAAATAATTCTAGTCTTTCAGTTCCGAGTTCTGGCGTCCTTCCCAGTGTGTATATTTTGATATCTGTGGACGCCTTCAAGCCCTTATCCTGCCTTGCCTCAGTAATTGCTTCAGTGTGGTTTGTGTTGTTTTTTCCTATTTATAATTTATATGTATTTTGAGTTTGAATGGCACTTCTTCCTTTTCGCAACTGTTTGTGGGGGAGTCTTTTCTCCAGTCAATGATAATTTTGAAGCCAAGTTGAAGGGATTAAAGGGACTTCCCCTGTTTTTGTGACTGTTGCTTTTGTATCCCACACTGGGTCATCACACCTCTACAATATGTGCCATTATGTGAAAAGCTGGAAGAACAGTTGGACAGGTGCCAGGACACTGTAAGAGAAGGGTGGGTGGTGGAAATAGATGAGGGAGGTCATTCTCTGGCCAACAGTTGGAACAGCGACCATTGGAGGGCAGTGCCCACTCGTCAACTCCAAAAGATTAATCTCTCCCCCCCCAGGTCACCTGAGATAATCCAGAAGTCACTAATCTGGATGTTTGAGCGACCATTGCTAGATCTTTTACTTCAGTAGCCTCTCCCAGAACCCACAAGCTGCAACTGAGTTTGGGGACCCAGTCAAGTTTATTATTTTGATTAGTAAACCAAGTGAGACTTAAATTGTCATGAAAAGGGGATTTGGCACAAAGGGATGCACAAAGCATCGTTCTCTTTCCAAAATCGCCACTGCCCAGAATGAGAACGGGCTGACATCAAGCGCTGTGTTGTTGTTAGAGTCAGGCTAGGACCCTCTAAATTCTGCATTCAGGACCCCCCCCCCCCTTGGTGGTGGAACTGTCTGGGTGACTTTAAACTGGTTGCTTTTCTTAGCACACCTTCCCTCCTAAGAAAATAAAAAGAGGGCTGGCCTTGCCTTGAACTCCTCAAAGCAAGAATAATCAGAGAACAAGACAGAGAAAGCCTGGTTGACTGGCAGCGTCAGGTTGACCTTGGCTGAGCTGGGGGACTAATCAGGATCGGAGGTGATTAAGAATTGAGTGGGAGATGAGCAGGAGATCTCAGGCTGCAGGCCAGACTGGGAATCCCAAATTGCCCCACCCCATCTCGGAGAGGAGCAGCCATGCCAGTTCCATACTCTTGCTAAGTGACCTCGGGGCACGACCTTGGTCTCTCCGGCCATCAAACCTGGCAGGAAAGTAACTTTCTTTTTACCTGAACAAACGAATTAGAAAGAAACCAGGAGGTGTGCTTATTTTCCTCTAAATCAGTGGTTGCCAACCCTTGGGCCGGGGACCACTGGTGGCGCATCAGAAAATTTTGGTGATCCTCAGAGAAATGTCACCCCCAAAGCAATTAATTCAGGCTGCGCAGGAACATAAGGCCGCCCACATGGCTCACGGCAACACAAGGCTTGCGTCACTTGCATTGTGAACAACACGAGGTAGTGAGGGGAGGGGGGAAAGGGCGGAGGAGGGGAACTCGCCCCACACGCCTTGCCTGGCCACCAGGTTGCTTCTTTCTGCTTCTTCCTTCTTCTGCTTTTGGCTGCACGCAAGGAAAGCAGCAAAAGTCTTCCTTTCTCTCCCTGAAACTCCGACAGAAATGAGTCTTTGGGACCCTGCAAGGCCTCCTGCTCGAAGAAGCTGTGCCAGCAAAGACTCATTTCTGGCGGAGTTTGGGGGAGAGAAAGAAACACTTCTGCTGTTTTCCTTGCATGAAGCCAAAAGTCTCTCTCTCTCTCCCCCTCCCAGAACGGAGCTGGAGATGGTATAAAGAATGATCGAATGGTAGGAAAATGGGATGGGGAATTTTCCTGTAGACTTTTTGTGGGATTTTCCAGGGTCTCTGGTCCACGGGATTTAAAATTATGACTTTGGTGGTCCCTGAGGTCCAAAAGGTTGGCGACCCTTGCTCTAAATAAACAGAAAGAAAAGCAATATTGAATTAAACAGGTTTTTTTTTTTTTCCTGTTTCCAAGTTTCTGGATCAACAGAATTTTATTTCAGCTGTGCAAGCAAAAGATATTTTTTTTGTAAGAAGGGATGGCAATGTGAATGAAGCTTTTGAGTGTCTTTGAATTGGTGCCAAGTTAAGCTGTGGTCCAGCTCAAATTTAGGAAAAGGGGGCGCCCGTTAACCAACCCCGCTTTGCCTCCTAGCTAAGACGTGAGAAGATTGACCTGGAAAACACACTTGAACAGGAACAGGAAGCCCTCGTGAACCGTCTCTGGAAGAGGATGGACAAACTTGAAGCCGAAAAAAGGTGGTTTTCTCCTTTGCTCCTCCCAACCATTCACTCCATTTGGGGAGAGGGGGAGGGACAGATTTGACAGCTTCTCCCTGAAATGCAGCTAATTCAAGGAGCAATAAAAGAAACAAGCAAGAAGAGAACAGCAAATTATGTCATGTTGCAAGGCCAGAGAGTAATATAACATGGCATTTAAGACTGGTTTACTAGAAAGGGTCTTTTCTGTCCTATTAATAGGCTTTGTTTTATGCATTAACTCAGAGGTCTCCAAACTTGGCAACTTTAAGATTTGTGGACTTCAACTCCCAGAATTCTGGGACTTGAAGTCCACAAGTCTTAAAGTTGCCAAGTTTGGGGAACCCTATGTTAAATATTAGCCACTGCTATTTGTAAATCTTTGTGCCGAATCCCGATTTTTGTCAGAAACAACCTTTCATGGCATTCAGAAAATTTCACAGAAGCAGCAGAACTTGAAGGACCCACAAACACATGGATGTGGGTGCTAGGTAATGAAATGATAGACCTCACCTTTGTTCTCCCAACCATTTTTTTTTTTTTAATTTTCTAAACATGTAAAAAAATTAAAGTGGTGCCATGAATCTTCCTTCCGAGACTGAGGGCGATCTTCTTCAAAGAGAGGAGGGAGCAAAAATGGAACTCACACTTGGGGAACTCTGGGTGGGAATCCTTGCCTCCTTCCCTCCCTGGACATGAAGTAAGATGACCATTTCCCTGGGCTGTTAATCAGAAATCTGGAGCCACCAGGTTTGACCTCAGCCCTGACTCTTCCCACCCTCTTCATGGGGGTTTATTGACCCCCAGGCATGTGGACAAGTGGTTGCCCACATTCCAGAGGTGTGGCAGATAATTGCTTTCTCCACAATTCCTACTTTGATTTCTTGGGCACAATTCACGCTCTTTATCCAAAAGAGAAAATTGCCCATTTCAGATCATCTTGTTTTCTGTTCATATGTTCCGAAGAAACCAAGCCAAAAGTGCCAATATAAACTTCTTTCTTTTTTTTAAATTTCAGAATTCTCCAAGAGAAACTGGACCAGCCCGTGTCTGCTCCTCCATCGCCAAGGGACATATCAATGGAAATAGACTCTCCAGAAAATATGATGCGGCATATCAGGTTTCTGAAGAACGAGGTAGAGAGGTTAAAGAAACAGCTCCGAGCAGCACAGCTACAACGTAAGTCCCAGTTTCTTATCTGACTGTGCTGCCTCCTGCGTCATGTAAAACTATCCCTGATCCAGAAGGGGGGATTTCCAGGCCAAGTTCAGAAGCAGAATGCTGTTTTTTTAGGTAGCAGACAGTCTACTGCAGCCTACATGTTCCTCGGTGCTCTCTGAGTTTGTTTGTTTTCTTGCAGACATTTCATCACTCAAACCCAGTAACTTTATCAGTGCTGATGTTATCTAGTGTAGGTAATGAAATGTGTGCAAGGAAGCAACAAAGAGTTTCCAACTAGGAGAGCACCAAGGACCCCCACAGTCCAGCCTTGAACTATAAATATTCCCCTTTATTATTGGTACTACATTTTCCCCTCAACTAGGATGAATACAAGTTTCAGGTCATTGATCTTACTTTAGTTCACCATAAAATGATTAGGTGTGGTTTTACTAAACGCTAGTCTGCTTAAATATATACTTTGGGACAGGACAAGAACATTGACTATGTTTAGCTCAATTTGAATTGCCGACTATTTGGACAAGGTCTTTTCAAAAATGTGAAAATGCCGTAGTCTGTGTTTTGTATATTATTTTTTTTTTCGGAAAGCAACATTGGTGGCTCGAGAGAGAAGACTTCAGCTGTTAATGCCCTAATATTATCTAAGAGCATTATGCCACCCTCTGGACACACAGAGTGCATGGTCCTTTTGCACTAAGCAGCTTGTTGTGAGCCAAGACGTGCAATGAATGACATTGACAAAGAAGGCCACAAAGCAGCACAAAATAGGAGGAAGGAGGGATTTTCTTCAAGGAACAACAACCGAGGCATAAAAACCCGGAGAAGGCT
Source organism: Laticauda colubrina (assembly GCA_015471245.1). Taxonomy (NCBI): domain Eukaryota; kingdom Metazoa; phylum Chordata; class Lepidosauria; order Squamata; family Elapidae; genus Laticauda; species Laticauda colubrina. Next base: position 805,238 of record BLBF01000016.1, read on the forward strand.
CTGTAGTGAGAAAGTAAAGAAATTTACCAGAGTTTATCCACTTTTCCTACTTATTTCCAAGCTTGGAAGCAGTGGTGAGGTTTGAACAGTCCAAAAGGGCCCTAAACATCTAGAAGATATCCTGATGGGCTGCTGGTGGGATCACCTTCCCTGCGCACATCTTGGGAATCTGTCATTTTTGGCATAGAAAAAAATGCTCAGAATTCGATCAACGGAGTTCTCTAATGCCTTCTTCAAATCTGAGGTGTTTAAATTCAGTCTGAATGAAAGTCAGCAGCCTTTTAGACAATTACAGTTTGTTAATTGGTGAACATCTCTTCAGAGGGATCTTGTACTATGAGGGCTTTTGTCTCCCCGGAGACATTAGTGTAAGGGAGTAAGAGTAGGATCCTGAAGTCTGTGCTTAAGATGGGTAGATAAATGGGGGAAGACTCTGTGAAGAGGTCCTGAATTTCAGATTCAAAATGAAAGAGCAAAGAGAGGAACCATCTTGTTTGACTGTATTTCTTCCAGCCTTTGAACGTAAAAAGTTAGCCTTTTTCTCCTCCCTGCATTTGAATATTTGTGGATCCCTGCCTTCCGCCTTTTTACTAGACAGAAATTAAAGGCAATATTTCAACTTTGCTTTCTGAGACAGAGCATTTAGTGGCAATCAACGTCCTTTGTGGAGGGAAATGAAGAAGACGTGTTTTTAGGCGGAGTCCTTGTTAGCAAGGTGTACAAAATTAGTGCTGTCACTTCAAAGGAGATCAGAGGCTGTAATCTTTGTGTCCTTGCCTGTCCCTTGGAAGTAAGTGCGACAGACATCTGGGAATCAGGACAGCCGATGTACAAATGTTAGCCTTGAGCATTAGAATTCAAAAGCCTCTCGTGGCCCTCTACCCTTATCTTCTGTCTGCCCCCACAGTTGTCCTTGAAAGCCTGGTGGGTTACTGTAGCAACAGGGACCTGACTCGGGACAATTTATGGCTTTCTGGCCCTCCATCAAGCTGTAGCACTCTGGGTTATCTCTGATCTCTCTCCCCAGTTCTCTGTTCAGGCCAAAACTCTCAGGGAGGGATCAGCAATTTTGGAAACTTTACTGAGCTGTGGACTTCAACGCCTAGAATTCCTGAGCCTTCTTCTGCTCCCCATACTTTGGAAAGTTTTTGGACATTTATATCGTCATTTCTGCCATCACGACAGAGACAGTTGTTCCAGTGGGGGATGTTCTCCCCATGTCAAGGGTTACTGCTAGTAGCTTGGTAAATTGTGGGGGTTCCTCCTTCGGGACAAGAAGTGTTTATTGTGGGTTGAGATTTTCGGAGATAATATTAATGCTTTTGAGCAGGGAGTCTCCAACATTCAGCATCTTGTGGGTTTGTGGACTTCAACTCCCAGAATTCCTCAGACAACCATGGGAGTTGAAGTCCACAAACCTTAAAAGTTGCCAGGTTTGGAGACTCCTGCTTTTGAGGATGGTTGGCAAGCCTGTCTGAACCAGGCACCGCCACTATCACTTTTACCCAACCAACAACTTTGTAATAGGTATGAATTAACTTTGGGGAATCTTGGATGGTTCCCATTGTAGCCAATTCAATGCCAATTAAGGTTAAACTATGATTTGCTCAGCTCTCCGTATTCACCTTCTTTGATTCAGCGGAATTGAGGGTTGAGTTGTGCAACGTTTGCCAATATCTGTGGTCCTAAACTAAGCACAGCCGTGGGTTTAATAACCAGCCATCTTGAACCCTCAGATTCAGAGAAGATGGCCCAGTACCTGGAGGAAGAACGTCACATGCGAGAGGAGAACCTGAGGCTCCAGCGGAAACTGCAGAGGGAGATGGAGCGAAGGGAAGCCTTGTGCCGGCAGCTGTCTGAAAGTGAATCCAGTCTGGAAATGGACGATGAAAGGTTTGGGCTTGCCTTATCCTGGCTTTCAGAGTTCAGGGCTCTGGAGCTGCAACTGGAAACAGACTTTTCCAGGTCTGACACTTTCTCTTCTGCAATTGACAGCACACCTGGCCTTGAGCCTAATGTCATGCCCCTGTCGGAGGGGGAGGCCAAGCAGCTGAAAAGGGGTGGGAGTGTGGTTCTGGTGGCTGTGGAAGAAACTGGGGAAGGGCAAAGGCCATCTGGGCAGAGCAGGGGAGAGGGAATTCGGAGGAAGATCCAGACCCACCCCCTCTTCATCGTAGGGCACACAGGGAGGAACAGAGAAGGGAGCACCGTGAGTTGCGTGGCTTACGAGAAAGGAAAGGGCCCTGATTCCCTTCATTAGCTGAAGCTGGGAACACAGTGTTTAAAAAGGGAGATTGCGCACAGCAAAGTTGTTGGAAGTAAATCGTGAGTTTATCTGATATTGTCGAGGCTTATCTGGGTTCCTGGCGTCTTCCCAACTGTGTGTATTTTGCTGGCCTTTCAAGTCTGCAATTCCTCCTCCTGCCCTGTCAAGTTAATTGCTGCACCATGGTTTGTGTGGATTTTTATTTACAGTTTGTATGTATTTTGTTTTCGGACTGAATTTCTTCCACTTAAAGACTGTTTTGGGGAGAGTTTTTTCTTCAGCCGAAGGTAACTGGACATTGGGGGCAAAGTTGGAGGTACTAAAGGGACTTTTCTTACTTATGTGACTGTGTTGCCTTTGTGCCACGCCCTAGGCCATCACACCTAAGCCAAGGGTCACTCCAGGCCTCTGCAGGGACAGGCCAGCAGCAGCAACTGCAGAAGTAGGGGATGATGTTGGGCGGGCCAGGGCCCTGACGCGGCCTGGAGGCCCATTTCTTTCAAGAGGGCAGCCCTGGCTTTCTCATACCGCAGAGGTATTTCTAGAGAAAACAACAGATCAGTCCTTTTGCCCAGATGGCAAGATCTGCTCTGTTGATGGGGATTCTCCTGCTGCTTCATCTCACATCCTCTTGTTAATTTTGAGGAGTCCTTCTGGTATCTGGAATCTACCAGCTTTGCCAGTTTGAAGGGATGAAATGCCAGCAGCTCAGTTATTTTGAAGTTAGCCTTATCGTGCACTTAAGTTGGTCAGGGCCAGCCTGTAAGTTTGAGTGGATACCTCAGTGAAATCTGCAGAGAATTCCTCTGAAGAGCAGACAGTTCTCTTCGAAGAAGGTTGGATGAGTTGCATTTGGCAGCACCAGGGGAGACTTCTGTGCTTTTGGCACTGAAGCATTTTGGAAACGAGCTTTGTTGCCCGTATTCCTTATGCATTTGTGTAAAAGTGTAATGCAATATTTATGATTGTCATGTACAATACTTAATATGCCTTAAAATCCTGACAATCTGCTTTATTAGAAAATACCCTTGTGAATGATGAAATATGTTCTTATTTAGTCAGTTGTACGAAATTTATATGAAGTTCCTCCAGTATCTCAGAAAAGCATCCAGAAAAACTAGAAGAAAGCCTAACGTAAGGAAATTGATTTGTGGCAAATTAAAATGAATTGATCTGTATCTCTTAGATACTTTAATGAAATGTCTGCGCAAGGATTAAGACCTCGCACTGTGTCAAGCCCAATTCCATACACACCTTCTCCAAGTTCTAGCAGGCCCATCTCACCAGGTAAGAAATATGGAAAAGTCAGTGTTTTTGCCTTTGGCACACGCATGTCTTGCTTGGGCATGTAGTTAATCTTCCACGAGGACCAGTGAGTGGAGGCTCTTCAGTCTTAAAGCAGACAGATTATATTGAAATCTGAGCATGTAATTAGTCAACAAACAGAGCTTAGGCATTTTTATTCCATGGATTTGTTGAAAACCGCAAACACTTGTTAACATTTGTATAACTCAGAAAGAGATTTTATAGTTTTTTGACATATTTCCTTTTATATCTTAGTCTCAGATTTTTTTTTTAAAGGTTCATTTTATTCAGATTTTACCACCCAGCCACTCCTAGCATTAACTCTCCTGTTCAGACAATTTTATTTCCTGCTTTGAAATTTCTAGGTTGGGGCAAACTATATATTTATGCACTTAAATGGCCTCATCTCTTTTGGCCTGACCAGGAAGCACCAGTAGCTTGTCAACAAAATTGCAGACCTCTTACCTACCTTTCCTTCTTCCTCTTGGACGGGGAAGTTGCTGCCTCTCCCTCCATCGTGATGCCTTCTCTCGCTTTCTGGTTGCAGGTCTCTCGTATGCAAGTCACACCGTTGGCTTCACTCCCCCAACTTCACTCACCAGAGCTGGCATGTCTTACTATAACTCTCCTGGCCTCCACGTGCAGCATATGGGACCCTCCCACAGCATTACGGTGAGTATCTATGGCAGGGCTCTCCAACCTTGGCAACATTAAGACCCGTGGACTTCCAACTCCCAGAATTCCCAGGCTGAGGAAATCCGGGAGTTGGAGTCCATAAGTCTTAAAGTTGCCAAGGTTGGAGACCCCTGATCTACAGCTCCTTAAATCCCCCCTTGCCCACCTCCCCAAGTTTTTCTGTTTGCTGGTTTCTTTCAGACTGGGATGCTACCTAGCCCATGTTTCTCTTTTGAAACGAGAGCAATGTTTCTCAAAGATGGCAACTTTACGTTGGGTGGAATTCAGCTTATAATGGCTGGGGAATTATGGGAGTTGGAATCTTAAAGTCGATGAAGTTGAGAAACGCTGCACTGGATTGATTGATTTCCCCTCAATTACGAACTAGACGAACTAGATTTTGTGTGTGTGTGTGTGTGCTCTGCAGCTCTTCCTTTTCTTTGTGCTACGCATTTGTGTGTGCCCCATTTAGTTGCTGCTTCTCCCTAGCACTCTCTCCAGAACAAAAGGTCAAAGAGTTCCCTGATCATGAAGCCTTTTGTAAACATCTACAAGCCCATAAAACCATAAAGAACAACAACAACAAACAAACAAAAAATGGCAGAGTTGATTTCTTTCCTTGCCTCCCATCCTTGGCAAATGAATTGTCCCGGGCTAATTCAGGTTCAGGGCCAACCACCAGTTTATCATCATAAATGCTATCTCGAGTTTTTCTTCTTCTTTTTTTGGTTAGTTTATTAAGCTTTCACTGCCCAGTTTTCTAAAATCACAAAAAGACATCAGGACTACTTTTTTTGCTGCTGCAATGGATGAGGGTTTTCTACTTGGTAAATAATTTTGAATTGGGGCAACGTGTTGAGTTCAACAGGCAACTGAAGGCTTTGCCTCAATGATCTACCCCATTAACTAACATCTTCCTCCTCCATGCGTGATCAACCCTAGCACTCTTGCCTCCATCTTCCTTTGCCTCCAGCCCTTCAAGAAGGAAAGCCCATCTTCTCTCGAGGCCACAGAGGGGGGGCAGTGGGGTGGCGGCACAGAGGAGGAGATCAGTGTAGAAGGACCCTCCACCCCTGTTCTACCGAGGCAAGGTTTTAAGGAGTTCTCCAGCCCAATTTTGGTTGCAGAGAACATGGCAGGAAGTCACAGATTGGGACGAGGGTCAGGGAGGTGTGATGGGTACGGATGGAAAATGTTTGTATGGACCCCTTCAGAAAGTAGCAAGATTGGCCTTGCCATATTCAGGCTTGGCAGGAAGCATCTCCTCCCCTTGCGGGCTCAGTCTGCTGGGATTGAGCCTCAGGGTAGGGCAGCCCGGGCCAGGGGTCCCGGTTGGGCTTAGCTCTCCCAGGAGCTCACGTGTGCCAGTTGTGAGGGCATCTCTCCGATTCTGGCCCTGGCTGTCATTCTTCCAACCCTTGTTTGTTTCCTCCTGCAGAGGCCTTTGCCGCGAAGAAGCAACAGCCCGGACAAGTTCAAGCGCCCCACGCCCCCTCCTTCTCCGAACACGCAGACCCCGCTGCCGTCGGCACCCCCACCTCCACCTCCACCTCCTCAGCCGGCTCCTTTCCAGCCCTCCCCTCAGCCCTAGTGCCCTGGCCAGCGATCCTGCCTTCAGAGTTGGACTCTCATCCCCCGGAGCAGTTTACTACAAGCCAAAGGCTTACCACGGTCAATGTAGAGTTGACTGACTTGCACTGAAGTTGTCGAGGCTTCTACCGTTTCATTGTGTTGTACCAGTTTGCCCAAGGACACCTCTGGCGTTAGCGCGTGAACCCGCATCCGAGGCGCTTCCTTCCAGGGAAAGAGGTGGGCGGTGGCGATGGCTGAACACCGCCCACCTCCCTGGGGGGGAGGTCCCTCCCCCGTCTGCGTGAGAAGTGCCCTCTCTGTTTCTCCAAAATGCAGCCATCGGGGTGAGATCTTGCCACCTCTGCGTGAAGCAAGCCAACCCAAACCCATCAGTGTTGATACGGGAATATCCAATACGCGCCTGCCGCGGCTGGCACACCAGCACCTGCGTTGGGTATTGCGGCCTCCTCCATACAGCCTCTCCTTTCAACCCCCTCCCTCCCTCCCTGCCCTCCCCCGCTTCCTCCTTTCTGAGACTGGAACGGGATGGTTCTCTCTGGTTCTTCACAACATCTGGCCTTCTGCGACGGGAGGCATGGGCTGTACATTGCAGGCTCCCAGGTATTGGCGGTGTGTTTCCAGCGTATGCGGCAAATCAACCCTACATTTCAGTCCAGCTTTTAGTGCGAAAGTGAAAGCCCGACACCTCACCTCTCGAATTGTGTCCCTTAATTTCCAGGCTCAAGTAAAGCATACATGCGCAACCCACCCACCCCCCATTTATCCAGTGTATTGGTACTGTCTGAAATGCCAGACCCTGTAAGACGTATGGATCTGCCTCCCGCCCTCCCTTCTTCCTCTTCTTTCCAATTCCTCCCTTCTTTTCTCTCTCCCTCCCTCCCTCCTCTTCCTTCCCTCCCTCCCTCCTTCTTCCCATTTCCTCCCTCCCTTCCTTCCTTTTCTCCCTCCTCTTCCCTCCCTCCCTCCTCCTCCTCCTTCCCATTTCCTCCTTTCTTTCTTCCTTTTCTCCCTCCTCTTCCTTCCTGACCTCCCTTCTTCTCCTTCTTCTTCCCTCCCTTCTTCCTCCCTTTCCTCCCTCCCTCCTCTCCTTTCCTCCCTCCTTTCTTCCTCTTCTTCCCATTTTCTTCCTTCCTTTCCTCCCTCCTCTTCCTTCCTTCCCTCCCTCCCTCCTCCTTCTTCTTCTTCTCATTTCCTCCCTCCCTCCTCTTCCTTCCTTTCCTCCCTCCTTTCTTCTTTCCATTTCCTCTCTCCTTTCCTTCCCTCCCTTCCTCCTC
>BLBF01000016.1:830022-859685 GCA_015471245.1 Laticauda colubrina
GAAAGGTTTCCAAAGAGAAGCTTTCAATATCTATAAACTAGTCTGGGAGTTTAAATTCTACAAGCCTTAAAGTTGCCAAGGTTGGAGACCTGTGAACTAGAAGACCTTTGCTTTAAAGAACTAAAACTCCACTGTCAAAGGAGCTGGCATCTCTTTCAGTGGGAAGATCAATTCCTGCAGTGGCATTTCACTGCCAAATGACTTACAGTTGCAATCCAGCAAATGTATTAAAAGGAATTTAAGAATAATCATTTATCCGCCATCAGCCTGGTCTCTTCAGATAAACTACTCAAGTTCATGCCATAGTACGAGAAAACACCTTGGCAATGGTTTATGTGGGAATTGTTTTCTATTTCAGTTTAAGCAGGCAGTTAAGAGTAGGAACAATTTTGTGGTTTTTCACTTTCTGAGAGATACATAATAACTGAAGCACCCACAGCTAAAGTTTGCAGCCCCTTTCCTGCAGTTCGGATTGAAAAAGAACAAATATATATTTCCATTCTAATCATAGTAACAGCTATTGTACCTTGGCAAGTTTCTAACTTTACTTATTAGAGTAGAACATGCGAGAAATAGGGAATCTCTAGAATTGTAATATTTGCACACACAGCATCTTTAGTTAAGGGAAAATTGAAGGCCAGGATTGCACAAATTAGATAGTTCAGTTTTGTGTATTCACCACAAGAGGAATAAATTACACTAATTTCAAAAAGAATTAAAATAGAAGTTACCATTTGCAGAGTTGGGTTTTTATAAGCTGTTGACTTTCTAGCAAGCCTGCATTTAACCTGACTCAATTCAGTGGAAGGACAAAGAACTATAAAATGTAAAAATATCCAACATGGCTCATAAAAAATAATCTGTTTTTACTTCCAAAACCGTCCTCTAAAATTCTGCAGGACAGACATTTGTAAGGAAATTGGGGAGTACAGGGATTAATATGGGATTTTTGTTTTCAATTGCTTTTAAATATTACTTTAATTATTGTAAACTACTTTGTCTTTTTTGTTTTATAAAAAAAAATGTAGTGACGATGATGATGATAATATATTTATTTAATCTAAACTTAAATACATGTGTGAGAAGCAGTGAAGGAAAATGCTTTTAAAACTTTACAGTCTAAAAAATAGAGATATACAGATAATTGCTTCTCTATTCGTAGAACAGAGTTGAGTAATAAGAGATTGAATAAATAATCTGGGAGAATTGTATCTATATGCAAATTTCCTTAATGCAGGGCAGGGCAGATAAGAGGTGATTTTTGACAATACCCATTGGAGGTGATTGTTGAGGTAATTCCCCGTTAGGAGAATGAGCACATACAGGGAGACGTATTTGATAGTAGTATTTGAATAATACACATATACAGCACACGGATACACTGTACAGTAAATGTAGGTTTTTACTTCCAGAAATGTTAAGCAAAGTCCAAAACAAGCAGTCCAAAGTCATTCACAGGTAAAATCAGTCAGTTTTCATCCAGGGACAATCCAATAACAAAGTCCAGTGTCAAAAACAGTCCAGTAACAGACTTACGTCAAATCCAGAAATAGCACTCAATTAGGAAAAATGGAGGAATGGTTGTTGTGGCCTCGATTCCTGAGCCTATGCTGTCTGAGGAAGAGGACCTGGAAGATGAGGATGAAGAACTGGGAATGCCTTTCCCCCCAGGACCTTCCTCCCTGATAATGCCTCAGGTTCCATTAGACAACCGAGAGGAACAGCCTGAGATTAATCAGGAGGAAGGCATATTGGAGCAGCCCCTGACAGGGAGTAAAGAGGAAGAGTGTTGGCGGCGGCATGGGGGGAAACGTGAGCAGCCAAGTAGGAGGCGTGGGAGGGTCAGAGAGTGAGCTGAGTCATTGAGCTATACTCCACAGGGGATAAAAGTGGGTGTGTTTTCTCCTGAAACTTTGTACAGGACAAAGTTTAACCTTATTTCAGATTTTCTTCATGAATGATTATTTTTGTAGACTGCCTTGTGATTTTCTGTGAGTAAAGCTTTATTATCAGTTCAGACTTGGCAGACAGGACATGTTGGAATGCCAAGAATATGATCAGTTCCAAAGAATAACTCTGTGAAGTCCGAGCCAGCTTGCCTGCCTGTGGTTGTGTGGGTTTGTACTCTTTCATCTTTTGGGAAAGAGGAAAGGCGAGAGAAGAACAAACGGCAATACTTTCCAACAGAAGGAAACAGAGACTCACTCACTTCACTGAGACCCTTCTGAGACCAAGGATAAACAACCCAGGTTTCTGCCTCCATCTTATGGCTGTTTGAGTAACCACACCCAATTGCAGTTTTTAGCATGCTCTTAAAGAGACAGTTTTAAAATGTTTATCCTGCTTTATATGTTTCCATCCCAAATACCTGTTAGGTGACTTATACTCCTAACAGTGATAATAACTTCTCTGGTATCTAAAATAATGATTTTGACCTTGGTGTATTTTATAAGGGTATCACAATGACTTTGCATACCTTAAAGGTGTTAAAAAATACAAAGGCTTGTTGGATAGTTGTGTGAGTCACAGCAAAGGAGATGGTTGTTGGTCCTTTTGTAAATGCTTTGTGGTAAAAATAGATTCAAAAGTGGAAACACGAATGTATTGTAAGCCTGTAGGTTTAAAATTCAAGCACAGAAGAATAGAAAAGTGGGAAGAACAATTGAGGGAGAAGAAAAAGAGAGTGAGGAATGGAAATAGACCCTCCCCAAGAGTGGCAGAGAGAAGTGTGACTCTCAAAAGAACATCAGCCTTTGTTGCTTGTAAAATGCTGAGAGAGGAAGGAAGCTGCCTCCACTCAATAGAATAATTAAATAACAGAATTGGAAGGGACCATGAAGGTCTTCTAGCCCAACCCTTGCTCAAGCAGAAAACCCTGTACCATTTCAGACAAATGGTTGTCCGGTGTCTTAAAAAACATCCAATGATGGAGCACTCACAACTTCTGAAAGCAAGCTGTCCCACTTTCACCTTTGTTCTAGGTTGCTTCTCTCCTTGATTAGTTCCCATTCATTGCATCAGATTCTTTGGGAGACTTGGTAGAGAAAGGCTGGGAACTGGGGTTTTAAGATCCCCAAGAGATGCTTCACCTGGGAAGGTCATGAGGCCCTAGAGCAAGGCTTCCCAACCATGGCAACTTTCCCTCATGGGAACTTCAACTCCCAGAACTAAACCCCTCTGAGCCTCAAGTTCAGGCAAGAGGACCAAAGATAGGAGGAGTGGATGAGGGGACTCCACTTTTAACAAGGGAAAGTTCTTCCTTGGAGCTCCCCTGTGTTGCAGTTGTTGGACTGCTTCTGCCTCATCATGCATGAACATCGCCTTCATTCCTGGACAAATTGGCTTTGCAGGTTTGGGAAACCTGAAGACACTTTCCCCAAAGTCAGCAGACATGGACAGCATTGCTTGAAAGAACAAAGGTGGCCCTTCTTCAGCTTCTTCTGCTTGTCCATCCCAAGCTGATGGGCCCTACAGAGTTTAGGGTGGTGCTCCCGCCCATCTAACTCACTCAGTGTCCTGCCCCACCTCACTTCCCTGCTGCAAAATCCTCTCATGGGAAAGCGTAATCCATGATGAGCAGATCAAAACCATGAACAGTTCTAGGTGTTTGCCTTTGTAAGAGTGGTGAGCCTTGTTTAGCTGTCGGCTCCTGGTGCCAAGTCATGAAAAGGCACAAAAATGCACAAGACCTACTTCGTGGCTCTCTGTTTTACGGATTACCTTTGGTCTTGAGCAGTGGTGGGCTTCAAATAATTTAACAGCCGGTTCTCTTCCCTAATGATTTCTTCCAACAACCAGTTCACCAAACTGCTCAGAAAGTTAACAACTGGTTCTCCCAAACTGGTGCGAACTGGCTGAATCCCATCACTGGTTTGTTTAAATTAAAATGATACATTAGGCTGGAAACTGAAACTTCTAACAGTCTTAAAACTGGTCACTGGGTCCCAGATCTCACTCTTAAGTCTATCCTCCCATCAACTCTCTGTTGAGTTTTCTTGAAACAATCTCCACCTCCTGATTTCTGTTTCAGTCAGTTCTGACTGTTTTAACTCATGCAAAGTGGCGGAGAAAGATAGCAAGAGTAGAGATACCATAAATCCATAGAGGAAGGGGGACAGTTGGAAGTGAAGGAATTATTGCCCTTCCCCCCCCCAGAAATTGCTGCAGAGTTGCAACTTAAATCGTGCCATCTCTTCTTATGGCTTAGTTCAGTTTAAGAAGTCTTATCTAAAATCAGCCTTATGGTCCTCAGTTGGACTGATCCCTGGGAAGGCACACAGGACATTGGATGGTGCAAATGGGAATTTATCTGAACACTTGATGGGAAGGAAAAGTATATGGAGGTTTTTGTACCTGCTGACAGGCAAAGAGTGGGAGGAACCAGTTGCTGATGTATTGGGCGATGGGTTTATTGGATAAGCCCTTAGATCAAGGGTCGCCAACCTTTTGGACCTCAGCAACCACCAAACTCATACTTTTAAATCCTGCGGACCACTAATATGATTTTTTTTTAAAAAAAGATAATATATTTAATATAACATTTTTTATTTTATTTTTTATATTAAGCCTCAGAGATGCCGCAGCATCTCCGAGGCTTCGATGTTGGGAGAGGCAGAGAGGGCTGGAGGAGCCGAGAACTGCACAAGGCTCCATGTCCCTTTCCCTGCCTACCTGCAGGTGGGCATGTGGGGGGGAGGGTAAAGGAAAGAGAGAGGGGGGGAGGAGAGAGAGAGAGAGAGAGAGAGAGACGGGAGCAATCCAAAGCTGGAGAATTAATGGGGAGAGCTGACAGTGGGTGCTGGGGGAGGGGACTGTTGTTGCTGCTGCTACTGTGTGTGGGAGCTGGTTGGCGCATGCATCTCAGGGTCCCTCGAAGAGCCGGGAGATGCAAAAACTGTGCAGCCCAGATTAATTTATTTCAGGGGCCATTTCTTCTACAGCCCATCAACATTTTTCTGCGGCTCATCCATGGGCCGTGGCCCAGCAGTTGGCAACCACTGTCATAGATAATAATCTTATATATATGCACAGTTACCTGAGCATTAGCCAGATAATTCCCTTTAGGCAATATCCTTGCTGACCTGTGACACAGAGCGGAGGGGGCTTGGCATGGTTTGGCATGGTGCAGCTCCACCACAGCTCCATTGTGGTCCTCAGAGTCTTAGTTGGTGGTAGAACATTCCTGGTGTAAAAAGGATGCAATAAGCATTAAAATACCTTGAGGGAGAGCTCTTCTTTTTGGATTTAAGAGAGGTCAACCCATCTCTTGACCGGCTACTTTTAAACATTTGAAATAAGATTGTGCCTGTGTTTTTCTCTCCTCCCCGATTGTCCCCCTAAAGGTCCCATCTGCAGCACCTGTGTCTCTGCTTTTGGTGCACGGCCAGTGACCATCTTCAGTAGCTTCATGGTTGCAGGAGGCCTGATGTTGAGCAGCTTTGCTCCCAATATCTACTTTCTGTTTTGTTCCTATGGAATTATTGTGGGTAAGAAAATTCATAGGGTCCTCTTTGTCTCCACCAGATAGCAAGAGAATCAAATGCTCAGGAGTTAAAGGCATCTTCTTGAAAGGGGACTTTCAACCTGGACCCTAATCTTCCCTGGTGGGTGGCTGAATTCCCAAGAGACTTGCAGACCCCATGCCAGAATTTGCCTGATATTCAGGTGAACAGTGCAGGTGTTTGGGGAACCCTCCAGAATGGTTCCCTGTGTCCTTTCATTGAAAATTAAATATATTAGTCCCTATTAGACTATAAGCTGGAGGGAGAGATGATGATGGCATGGGCCAAAAATTCCAGACATAATATTGAATTGGCTAGACAGCAAAGTCTCTGGGGAAAAAAAAAAGGAAATTAACTTTAGCTACATCATACAAGGAAAATTTATACAAAATGCATCTTCCTCCAGCAAGGCTTGCTGAAATGTTTAGAAACTTATCACCAAAATGCTGGAAGTGTAAGGATTGACCAGGTGGACATGTGATCAAGTGTGGTGGACATGTGATCAAGCAATGAAATATTGGCAACAGACATGGGGAGAGAAAATGGCGGGAGAACATATTCAGTTTAAGCCAGAACTATTCCTTTTAGAAATATAATGACAGAAAGTCACAGCAAAGGCATAACATATTTAATAATACACGAACTGAAAGTGGTGAGAATAGTCTATGCACAATATTGGAAGAATGAAAACATACCACCAGAAAGAGAGATAATAAGGAAAATTCTGGCTTGTGCAGAACTGGATAGACTAACTCTAGAACTGAAAAATAAGGGGGAATCAGAATATTATGATACTTGGAATAAGTTTTATCAATGGCTGCAGAAGAAAGGGGAGGGTCGGAACAAAAATAATTATGACAAATGGACCTATACTGTGAATATTGTACTAATAATATGAATGTTAATGATTTAGTAATATCTTTGTACGTATGGCAGAGGGATGCCAGAACAGCCATACTGTTTGATACTGAAAAACAATAAATATATATATTAAAAAGAAAAAAAGAAAATTAAGTATATTAGCCAAGAGTTCTGGGGCACTGATCATACGCCATGAACTTTTCTATGCCTTTAGGACTTGGATGTGGCTTACTGTACACAGCCTCCATCACAATCACGTGCCAGTACTTTGACAAACGTAGAGGCTTTGCACTGGGTCTCATTTCCACAGGTAGGTTCTTTTACCTGATACTGATCTCAGGGTGGAATGACTTTATGCAGTAGTTTGGTTGACTGAGATTATATCCTCCAAATGCCAAAAGTCAGTTCTGCATTTATCACGGTTAACTATTACTTCTGATCAGTTTCAGGTTCCCCTTCCATAATTTTATCATGAAGGTGCTGCTGGTCCTTTGGATGAGCTAGATCTTGAAAGGATAATTAAAGAGAGGAAGAGAAAGAGAGAGGGAGAGAGAGAGAGAATGGGCTCAGCCAGGAATGAGTGATCTGATTCAGTCTTTGCTTTCTTCAAGTCTTTGAGTCACAGTAGTGCAATGGTTAGAGTGCAGTACTGCAGGCTACTTCTGCTGACTGCTGGCTGCTTGCAATTTGGCAGTTCGAATCTCACCAGGTTCAAGGTTGACTCAGCCTTCCATCCTTCCCAGGTCGGTAAAATAAGGATCCAGATTATTGGGGGCAATAGACTGACTCTATAAACTGCTTAGAGAGGGCTGTAAAAGCAGTGCAAAGCAGTATATAAGTCTAACTGCTATTGCTGTTGCTTTCTGGAAAATTGGTGTTTTGATCAGTGGTGAGATTCAAAAACTTTTACTACTGGTTCTGTGGGTGTGGCTTGGTGGGCATGGCAGAGGAAGGATACTGCAAAATCCCCTTTCCCTCCCCACCCCACTTTCCAGCTCTGTTCTCCTGTGCAGGGCAACCAAAGAAGACCCAGCTGATCAGCTGGGACTCAATGGGGGGCAGAGAATAGATGGCGGCAGGGCCAGCCAGAGGCGGTATTTGCCAGTTCTCCGAACTACTCAAAACTTTCTGCTACCGGTTCTCCAGAACTGGTCAGAATCTGCTGAATCCCACCTCTGCTTTTGGTATTATTGCTTTGCTCTGCAGCTTTTTACATTATTTTTACATTACATTTATGACATTGGCAGCCAAGGCACAGCAGATGGCAACATGCATCTACTGACCTGCTCTTCTCTTCTTCCAGGCTCCAGCATTGGCCTTTTCATCTATGCTGCCTTACAGAAAGAGCTGATTGAACTGTACGGGTTGGATGGCTGCCTGCTGATCACTGGTGCTCTCTCTCTAAACATCCTACCTTGTGGCAGCCTGATGAGGCCTCTGCTGGTGGTCCAGAAGCCCGATCCAGAGAAGGTTCCAGATCAATACCTCCTTTACCCCATAAAAGAGAAGCCCTCTCATGAAGAACATGTCACCATACCTGAGAAGGCTCAGAGTGAGGGGAAAGGGGAGAACCAGGGGCCGCTCAGCAACCACCAAGCGAACGGACTCCCAGTTCACAGCCAGCTGCTCTTGACCTCCTCAAGAGAGGCAGACAGCTACCCCAAGAAAGTGGCAGAACAAACTTACCTGTGCAAACAACTGGCTAAGCAGAAATGGGGCCTGTATTTGAAGTACTGGGAGGACACCCTGAGTCTTTTTCAAAACAAAGTCTTTTCTGCCCTCTTCATTGCCATCTTCCTCTTCGACGTTGGCAGCTTCCCTCCTTCCTTGCTCATGGAGGACGTGGCGAGGAGCTCAAATATTACAGAGGGGGACTGCATCATCCCTCTGATCTCCATCATCGGCATTATGACTGCTGTGGGGAAGCTGGCCCTGGGCGTCCTGGCGGATGTAGACTGGATCAACGCTTTGTATCTCTACATCCTGACATTGATCTTGATGGCGGGAGCCCTGGTATTAATTCCCTTTGCCCAGAGCTACAGCATTCTGGCAATCCTTTCAGGGGTTTTAGGGTTCCTGGCGGGAAACTGGTCGATTTTCCCTTATGTCACAACCCAGACGGTGGGGATCGAGAAACTGACCCATGCCTATGGTATATTGATGTTTTTCGCCGGGCTTGGAAACAGCCTTGGACCCCCAGTTGTAGGTAAGTCAGCATTTCAGCCAGATGCTGTTCCTTCCTTTCAAAAATGGCCACCTGCTAGTGGAGTTGTAGCATTATTCTGTTACAATGGAAAAGCAGAGCGGTGTATTCTCAGTAGCCTTAAAAACAGGTATCCTGGTTTGTGCTCCATGCAGTAATCCTTTCCACCTGTGTGATACAACAGCTGGCAAGAGTAGAGCCATGGGCTGCAATTGTGGCTTGTGAATCACTTGGCTTCCTTGCCATCCTTCACTGGCAATTTCCTGAGCAAATAAATTTTACATATAATCACAGTTGGAAGGAGACCTTGTCTAGTTCTAAGGCCAACCCCCAACCCAAGCAGGAGACCCTGCATCATTTCTGACAAATGGAAGTCCAGTCTCTTCTTGAAAGCCTCCAGTGATGAAGCTTCCACAATTTCCAAAGGCAACTTCTGTTCTATGGGTTGATTGTTCTCCCTGTCAGAAAATTCCTCCTTATTTCTTGGTTGAATCTCTCCTTGTTCAGTTTGCATCCATTATTCCTTGTCTGGCCTTCAGGTCCTTTGGAAAATAGCTTGACCCCTCCTCTCTGTAGCAGCCCCTCAAATATTGGAAGACTGCTATCATGTCTTCCCTGGTCTGGTCATGTCTTCCTCTGGTGTGGCCTTTTTATTGAAGAAGGAATCTTCTTTAATGGCAGGGATGGGTGGGAGATAAAGAGGGTTTGGATCTGTTTTTGGCATTTCTTTGTGTTCTCTTTCAGGTTGGTTTTATGATTGGACTGCTTCTTATGACGTGGCTTTCTACTTCAGTGGCCTGTGTGTGCTCTTCGGAGGACTTCTCCTCCTGGTTGCTGTGCTTCCCTGTTGGCATGGGACAAACCCTACTATTGGGCCAAACCCCTATGCCTCCACAGCTGCCTCCCGAGTGTAAATGGAATAGTTGCTGCTGTTTTTATACCGAGACTTTTAGTAACTTTTACATCTATTTATAAAGGTTTTTAAGACACTTTTGATACTTCTTTTGAAACACTTGGACCTTTGAGCCAAAACATCAAGTCCCTGGCCATTGCAGCTTAAGTTCCAACAGCACAACGGGGCCTTCTGCTTTGCCATTGCCCATAATTAGCCAAATGCTGCTTGTGCCAAGGAGTGACAATGCTGGATTGCAACTGACCAAGAGACTTTGAAGGTGTGGTGAAGCTCAGCTCTTGAGATGGAGCTTCTCTTGATGAGCTTTCTACTCCGTCTCCCTGATCAGGAGGCTGAGTGTGCAAGCCGGGGCAAGTGTGCAAAACGTTGGGATCTAGAACTGGTATATTCAGCCTCCTGAATGAGGTTCCTCTTCTCATTCACCTTGTATTGTTACTACAGTTTTGCTAGGTATTTTCTGGTGCAACTGATGTATTTTAGACTCATTGACATGTAATCCTTGTACTTAATTTTGGCCAAGTTGGCACAGTACTTCTTCCCTCTTTAGGAATCTTAATATTGCTTGGTAAGGGTGTGTGTGTGGAAATACACCACCCTGAGTGTTGTGAAAGTGACTGAAGATCCTGTCTTCTGTAAGGAATCTTGTGAATTGCCAAAAGATACCATGCTCTATGAAATAAACAGCACAACAAGAATGTAGCATTTAATACCAATGAAGATGTTGGATGGCAAAAAAATAAAGTTACTGCATCTTCTATTAGGAACTGTTAAAATGATTCAACTGAAATCGATAAAGCCAAGGAATAAATACAATTTATTAAAGAAACCACCAATTGCAGAACTGAAATATTGGTTTTATTTTATTTTACAAATTCAAGACAAGATTTCCCTAGGGATCTTATAACATTGCAATGCAGCAAAGCTCCTGGTAAAGAACATCAAGGCTCCATTACATTAGAAGAAAAAAACAAATCCATCTCTAAAGTTTCCAAAGAAATCTTGAGATTTTCCTTGAAATCTGACTCAGTCTAAATCTGACCAGATTGTTCCAAAATGGTTTATTATTGTTGAGGTAATTCCCCGTTAGGACAATGAGCACATACAGGGAGACGTATTGAGAGTAGTGTTGGAATAATACACACAGAGCACACAGATACACTGTACAGTAAATGTAGGTTTTTACTTCCAGAAAGTTTTAAGCAAAGTCCAAAATAAGCAGTCCCAAAGTCATTCACAGGTTAATCAGTCAGTTTTTCAATCCAGGGATAATCCCAATATCAAAGTCCAGTGTCAAAAAACAGTTCAGTATCAGACTTACATTAAATCCAGGAATATCAGTTAATTAGGAAAAATGGAGCAACGGCAATACTTTCCAACAGAAAGAAACAAAGATACACTCATACTCTCTTCTGAGACTCAGACTAAGAACAAACGACCTAGGTTTCTGGCTCTAACTTATGTCTGTTTGAGAAACCACACCCAATTGCATGCTCTTCCATTCCCTTAAAGAGACAGTATTAAAATGTCTATCCTGGTTTATATATTTCTAACCCAAATGCCTGTTAGGTGACTTATATTCCTCCCCTTTTGGGTAAGATAATATATACAACCTTACATTCTAAGTCCATAATCTTCACAGCACGCCTTATGCTTTATAGAGCCTTGGGTCTTTGTAAAATGATCTGCTATATTGTTTTCTGACATACAGTATTCCAGCTTAATCATCTTACTTTGCACACATTGTCTCACATTTAAATATCTTAAATCTGTGTGTTTTGTTTTTGTTTTAACAGCAATATTTGAAGCCATTTGTATTGCTGATTGGTTATCTTCATAAATAACAATAGGACCTTTCACATCAATTCCCATATCAATTAATAATTGCTTATACAAAACTTAATCTGTACATAGTAAAGACAAACATGAGAATTCAGCCTCCATTGTTGACAAACTGAGATGTTTCTGTCTAATAGATCTTCATCCAATCAATGCTTTTCCCAATAATACAGCAGTACCTGATGTAGATTTTTGTGTGTTTATGTCTGTAGCAAAACTTGCATCAGCATATGTAGTTAAATTCAATTCATCTTTTGGGTCCAAATACATTACATAATGCATTGTCTGTTTCAGATATCTTAACACACGTTTAGCAGCTTGCCAGTGCCTTTTAATGGGCTGAGCGTTAAATCTCGCTAATTGATTAACACTGTATGCAATATCTGGCCTTGACCAATTACTGAGATAAGATAAACTACCAATCAAGGACTGATAAATGTTCTTATCAAAAATAGGATTCTGAACATCACTATTGCTAAACTCCTGGCTCATTGGTGTCTTAGCCAGCTTACAAAGTTCCATTTTAAAACTTTTTAGTAATTGGTTAATTTTTTCTGCCTGTGAGATCTTGTATCCTCTCCTAGTTCTATCTATCTTCAAACCAAGATATTGTTTGATTTCTCCTAACTGTTTTATCTCAAATTTCTTTTCCAATAGTTAAATTATCTCAGTAGCTTCTTGTTCAGTTTTTGTGATTAATGCTATATCATCAGTAAATAATAGCAACAATGAAATTATTCCATTAATTTCTCTTTTTAACAAACATGGATCAGCCATGCCAGCTACAAAACCTATTTTAGTTAATTCTTTAACTATACATTGGTTCCACTCATATCTTGATTGTTTTAAGCCATAAAGACTCTCTTTCAATTTCCAACAATCAGTTGTATTATTATTTTTGAGACCTAAAGGTTTCTTTAAATTTTTAGCATGTTGCAATGGTGCATGAAGATAAGTTGTCTCTACATCCAAATGATTTACAATGTATTTCTCCTTAGCTGCCCACACTAATGCTGCTCTTAATGTAGTAGCCTTCAGACTAGGTGCAAACACCTCATCACAGTCATTTGCTGTCTGATTAAATCCTTGTGTTACATACCTTGCTTTATGGGTAACAGTTCCATCTACACCTATCTTCAGTTTACATACCCATTTGCATCCTATGGCATGTTTATCTGGTGGTAACTTAATATTTTCGTGTACCTCCAGTCTTTTTAAAGATTCCAGTTCCTTATTCATTACTTTCTGCCAAGCAGCCTGAACCTTAGCAGGATACAGTTTTAATTCACTATAATTACTTGGAATTGTATTCACCTGGCATACAACACTAGCCTGATATCTATCAGGTGGTTGTGTTACTTGGGTTGAACATCTTGGTAATACAGGGCTAACTGGTGGACTTTCCTGTGCCACCTGCTCTTGTTCTTCTATCTCCTCCTGTGCCTGGTCTACTACTTCCTTTTGTTCTTCCTCTTTAATGGCTATTTGTTGTTTACTGATTTCATCTTCAGTGACTATTTGGGTGTCAATAATAATATAATTGCTGGATTCCTGTTCTAGTTTATCCCATCCAACACGCTCAAGAAATTTTGCACTAGCACTATAATAAACATGAGATGTGCCTTGATCCCAGAATCTAAATGCTCTATGGTTGGCCTCATAACCCACAAAAAATAATTTCTTAGCTCTATGTTGCCCTTTCAGTCTTACTTGTGAGGAAATATGCACCCATGCTAGAGCTCCAAATGTGTGTAAATAACTTAAATTGGGTTTTCTGCCATGCCAACGAGTGAATGGCAATTTTCCAGTTGTTGTATTTACTACACTGTTCAAAACATGGTTACTACACATTATGGCTTCACCCCACAGTGTTTCAGGTAAACCTGAATCAGATAACATAGTGCGAGCCATGGCTTGTAAAGTTTGCCCTATTTGTTCTATAAATGAGTTATGTTGTGGTCTGTAAGGTGCAGAATGTTTATGTTCAGCACCAGCCAATTTCAGCATAGTTTGGAATCTTTTGTTAACAAACTCTGTCCCATTATCAGTTACTAAAGTAATTATTTTATTTTTCATTTTTTTCTCAGCAAATCTTAGCCAGTTAAAGAAATGTTGGAATGTTTCTGTTTTGTTTTTCATAAGATAGCAGAAACCATATTGTGAGTAATGGTCCATAATACTCAAAATATAACAGGCACCTCCTAAAGCCCATGTCACAGTGAACCAGCGGACGCAAAGAGGATGTAAAACGGACAAAAAACCTTGCCATCCGTTCGAAAATGCAATGTACTCACTGCCTCCGTTTTGCTTCCTCTCTATCTGTCCAGCATCCGTTTATTGACGTTTCATCCGCTCCGAAAGTTTTGGGCTGCCCAAAACTTTTGCGCGGAAAATGTATCCAGTTCGTCCGTTCTGCATCTGCTACGCATCCGCTACGCATCAGCTACACATCTGCTACGCATCCGTTACGCATCCGCTATATCCGCTAGGCATCCGCTGTGCATCCGCACAACTCGCATCCGCCTGGACGCAGGGAGGAAGCGGAACGGACGCGGAACAGACGCGGAACGGATGCAGAACGGATGCAGAATGGATGCACCACGGAAACAAAGTGTTTAAAATGGAAAAAACGTTCATAGAGGGGACCTATCTCGGATATTAAGGATGTCTAGAGGATGCCTAGAGGATGCAAAGGGACACCTATACTGCCTATAAAAAGGGGGAGCAACTCGCCTGCATCTCACTTTCAGAACAGCAGCCAAGCTGTGCAGACCTCTGCAGCCTTCATCTGACTCTTCCTCTTCCACAGCATCCAGTCATGTCCACCGTGAAAGTCCTTTCGGCAGCCACCATCCTTCTGCAACAGTGCGAAACCATCTACAGGCTCTGTGAACTCTACTACGGGAAGAAAAGGAGGCACCCAAAAAAAGTCTGGGTCCAAAGATAGTTCGCCAGAAGAGCAGAGGACGGACTGTACAACAAGCTGATGGTGGAGCTCAGGAGCGAAGACACTCGTGCATTCCAGAACTTCATGAGGATGCCTCCCCAGTCATGTTTGACGAAGTTGTGCAGCGCCTTAAACCCAGGTTGACCAAAACAAACACCAACTTCCGGCCCAGCCTGGACCCTGGGCTCAAGGTGGCACTCACTCTGCGCCACCTGGCCTCAGGGACCACCTACAGGAGCATGCAGTACGGCTGGAGGGTGCCACCCAACACCATCAGCTTTGTGGTCAGAGAAGTGGTGCAGGCTATCATCGAAGAATACAAGGAGGAGCTCCTCCAGTGCCCCTCCACTGAAGAAGGATGGAAGAAAGTTGCAGAGCAGTGGTATCAGAAGTGGAACTTCCCCCACACCGTTGGAGCCATAGATGGGAAGCATGTGGCCTGCAAAGCGCCAGCCAAGTCGGGGTCCACTTATCACAACTACAAGGGCTTCTTCAGCATCATCCTCTTCGCCATGGTCAATGCTGACTACAAGTTCATGTACATCGATGCTTCAGGCAATGGCTCATCTTCAGATGCCCAGGTATACAACGCCAGTCACCTCAAGGAGGGGCTGGAAAGCAACCTCATGGTGGGCTTCCCAGATCCAGACCCACTACCCAACGACACGCAAGGTGTGCCCTACTTCATCGTGGGGGATGACGCCTTCTCCCTCACAACCTACCTCATGAAGCCCTACACCTCCAAAAACCTCACCCGTGAAGAGAGGATCTTCAACTACAGGCTGTTCAGGGCAAGACGGGTGGTGGAGAACACCTTTGGCATCCTGGCCAACAGGTTCCAGGTATTTCTCACCAATATGCAACATAGGCCAGAGACCGTGAGGAACATCGTGGAAGCTTGCTGCATCCTGCACAATCTCATGCGCACCTGCTACCCAGTCTTGCAGAACAGGCTTGTGGACCATCAACAAGGCAATGGGGACATGGAGCCTGGGGAATGGAGGCCAGGGCAAAACCTGATCGACACTGAGGATGTGCAAGGTCCCAACAGAGCCTCACGTGAGGTGAAGAAGCAGCACAACCTCCTGAAACACTGGTGCAACTCCCCAGCTGGAGCAGTGGAATGGCAAGACAGGATGGTAAGTGCTTAATGGATGCTTCCTTCAGCCTGTCTCATCACACGGATGAGATTGGGCCATGTATGTTTGGTTGGCCTACAATGAACAGGGCGTTTAATAAAGAGTTGTGTTTATGTTGACATGTGTGGATGATTGATTTACATTATTATTGATAATAAAGGGCCGTAGGTGTGGCACCTGGGAGGGTGGACCATATAGTCCCACTATGCTTGCACTGGAGGTTTATCTATCCCACTGCTATCCTAACCCATCCAACAGCTATTATCCATTCCACAGGTATCCTAACCCATCCCAAAGCTATCCTTACCCATCCCACAAGCATGCAAAGGCTTAAACCATTTCTAAAAGTTTCCAGCAAGACTTTATTAAAAAAAAAAGAAATGAAGCAAGTGTGTGAATCATAAATAGACTTTATTAACAACAAGCTATAAGACAAAAATGAGTCTCTGGCACTCCTCTTGGTCGCTCAGTCTCAGGGGTGAAGGGTGCAGGTGCTGTGGAGGTGGCTGGTACTGGAGTGCTTGTCATCAGCTCCTCCAGAAGCAGAAGCAGCAGAAGCACCAGCCCCAGAAGAGCGAGCCCGTGCTGCAGAAGCCCCAGCAGAACCAGAGTGAGGGCCAGGGGGCGGGATGGTAGCCCTGTCCCTCTTGCCAGGGCTGGCAGCAGATGGCTGAGGCTTGCTGTGCTTCCGCATGGTTGTGGGGTTGCTGACTGGCAGGGAGGCTGGCAGGAAGGCTGGCACCAAGGCTGGCAGGAAGGCTGGCAGGCAGGCAGGCACCAAGGCTGACAGACAGGCAGACGGCAAGGCTGGCACCAAGGCTGGCACCAAGGCTTGCAGGCAGGGCAGGCAAGGCAGTCGATGTGTCCGGCAGCAGGTCTTTCCTCTGAATGGCGACCTGCTTCCGAGCTGCTTCCGTTATATCCGCAGGGCTGATGCAATGCATCCTCCCCGCATGCGCAATTAACGCCAGGCATCCGCTAGGCTTCCGCTGTGCATCCGCTGTGCATCTGCTTCATCCGCTGTTCATCCGCTCTGCATCCGCTGTATCCGTTCCGCATCCGCTTTGCTGAGGTCCCCCGGAAACCTAGCGGATGTGCCATCCGCTCCCATCCGCTTCCATCCGCTGGGCTTCTGTTCCACATCCGCTCTGCATCCTCCCTGCGTCCTCCCCGCGTCCATGTTATCCGCTCCGGTTATGCAAATTTTTGCCCCTTTTGAGAGCGGATAACAACGGATGGAACATTTTGCTCATCCGCTGTGTCCTTTTTGCATCCGTTGGCCAGTGTGACATGGGCTTAAACTTGGTTTCTTCGGACCAATTATGTCAGCAAACACAACCTCTAAAGGTTCTTTGGTCTTAAACCCATTTAGTCTGTTTTCAGGAGTAACCTTACTCTTTTCTTGACTACAAGCATTACAGTGTAAATACTTGCTACAGGGTTTCAATTTTACTCCCTCTGACAATTCAACAGTTTGTTTGAGCATTTTTAAATTAACGTGCCCTAGACATCTATGCAGTAAATGCATACATTCATCACGTGGCTTAACATTGTTATAAACTGAGTTAGCCATCTTCAACTGGTCAGCATGTATCACATATAAATCATTCTTTAAAGTAGCAGTAAAAGATAGTAAACAGCTGTTTATACACAGTATACAATACTGTGCATTCACACTAACTCTCAGTTATCTGAGCCTGGTATGGCCTGGGCCCATAACCAGTGTTAAGGTAATTCCCCATTAGGAGAATGAGCACATACAGGGAGACGTATTGAGAGTAGTGTTGGAATAATACACACAGAGCACACAGATACGCTGTACAGTAAATGTAGGTTTTTACTTCCAGAAAGGTTCAAACAAAGTCCAAAATAAGCAATCCAAAAGTCATTCACAGGTTAATCAGTCAGTTTTTCAATCCAGGGATAATCCCAATATCAAAGTCCAGTATCAAAAAACAGTTCAGTATCAGACTTACATTAAATCCAGGAATATCAGTCAATTAGGAAAAATGGAGCAACGGCAATACTTTCCAACAGAAGGAAACAAAGATACACTCACACTTTCTCCTTAGACACAGACTAAGACTAAACAGCCCAGGTTTCTGGCTCTATCTTATGTCTGTTTGAGAAACCACACCCAATTGCATGCTCTTCCATTCCCTTAAAGAGACAGTATTAAAATGTCTATCCTGGTTTATATATTTCTAACCCAAATGCCTGTTAGATAACTTATATTCCTAACAATTATTTCATTTAACATTAAATAGGCTTCCAATAAACCAATTAGCTGGTTGAGGGAGGAGCTATATATACAAATCCTTGTCCAGGATGGCATAAGGATTTTTCCCTTGGGCCCTGCACTAGAACAGGGGTCGGCAAACTTTTGATCCTCAGAGACCACTAAACTCATAATTTTAAATCCCGCGGACCACTAATAAGAATTTGGACTGACAGTGGCTTGCTGACAGTGGGAAAGCCAGTCCCATATTCCAGAGCTGCAATAGTTACAGGACTGGCCCTTTGGTTATCCTGGAGCATCTGCTTCTCCACCCGGGTGCACCAGCTTGCTATGGACTGGAGAAGCTGCTCTGGGATGACCAAAGGGCCAGTTGTGTGACGACTGCAGCTCTGGAATATGGGACTGACTTTCCCACCTATGTCAGCAAACCACCCTGGGCCGGATTTCCCTCTCCTGCAGTTGCTTTTACCTTCCAGTTCCAGCTCACATGGCTCTACTCAAGGTAAGGTTTCGGCCAAAGGGTGGGGACCAGTGGGTGGAGTGCCATGTGGGTGGCACAGCCTTGTGTTCCAATGCAGCCTGGATTAATTGTTTTGGAGGAGTGCTTTGGGGAGGACATTTTTCTATGGACCACCAAAATTTTCTTGTGTACCACCAGTGGTCCCTGCCCCACCAGTTGATGGCCACTGGACTAGATGACCTTCAAGGTCACTTCCAGCTTTAGGATTCCATGATTCTTTGTGAATAACAGTACGGTTGCTGGTAAGTTATTGACTCCTCTGCAGAAATAAATGGGGCTTCCATTGTAAATTCATGTAGCTTACTCAGTTGTATTCATATTGATCATACTCATTTTTGTTAAAATAATTCTTATTGCATGGACAGCATGGATGCAAATAGGTGTGTAGAAGAAAAGCAGTTTGGTAAGGAAGAAGTCTATTTCTTTAGGCAAGGAGCATACAAGAACCAGGACAGCAATTCCTTTTGAACCTGTCCATATAGTGAAGCCTTCAGTGCAAATTTCTCCACTGTCCATCACAGAGGGACTTTTACGTGACTCTTTGCTTGTCTCTGGCTCTCTTCCAGCTGTCCATTCATGTAAGTCAAACCCGTTGAGCCCTGTTAAAAAGCAACAAAGGGCACTTTCGCTCCCGTTAGATCTTTGGCTCCTCTCTCTCTTGCAGAGCTCAACCAATGATCATCTCTGCTTTGCGATTGTCTCTGGTTCTACAGACCTTAAAATGCTGACAACCACATTGTGGCAGCTCTTGGGGGAGGGAGGGGAAGGGAGCATCCGTGGAGCATCATACCATGGAGTGATACTCCATTGAGCCTCAGTGGTCCAGTGGTTAGAATGCAGTACTGCAGGTCATCTTTGGTTGCCCTGCACAGGAGAATGGAGCTGGAAAGCAGGTTAGTGGGGTGGGGAGGGAATGGGGATTTTGCAGTATATCCTTACCCTGCCACGCCCACCAAGCCACACCCACCAAACAGGTAATAATTTTTTTTTGAATCCCATCACTGGGCAGTTTATGTGAAATGCTCAAAAGCTCCTCCACATCCACAGGTTCTAGAGTTATCAAATGATGATTTCCAGCAGAAGCTTCCTTTGGAGTGGTGATTCTGCCCGAAATGCTGGGACATGGATGCCATGGCCTGATTTGGGCCCTCCTAATGATCTTCTTCTGGAGAAAACGGCTTCAGAGAAAATCCTGGAGCTCAGCAAAGTTCTCACAAGCCTCACTGAGGGCACTTAAGAGGCCCCAGGATTGTTCTACGCTGGCCTTAGCTTTGATTTGCAAGACTGGGGAGATGCGAGTTCAAAACCTATTATCCTATTTTGCATTTTCTTTATCGTGTATCATTGCATATACTTGTTTTATTGTCCCTTTGGATGCAGTTATTGAGTGCGCCTGTCTTAAAGTCTCCTCAGTAAAACGTTTATACATTCACAAATATACATGTAAATATTTGGCATATTTGAACCTCGGTGGCACAGTGGTCAGAGTGCAGTACTGAAAGCTACTTCTGCTGCAGCCAACTGCCTGCAATTTGCCAGTTCAAATCCCACCAGGCTCAAGGTTGAATTCAACCTTCCAGCCTTCCGAGGTGGGTAAAATGAGGAGCCAGATTGTTGGGGGCAAGAGGCTGACTCTGTAAACAGCTTAGAGAGGGCTGGAAAGCACTGTGAAGCAGTATATAAGTCTAAGTGCTATTGCTATTGCTATCCAGGCAATTGGCTGGGCTTCAGACACAACAATCAATTTGCTCCTGCATCAGCCTGCAATCAGCTCCCTGGACTGCCACTGTGAGAATAGGACAAGCCAGAAGCCGACACTGGACTGGCATGTGGGTGTTTTCAGTTTGCGTGATAGGAAGGAAGATGGGGGTGAGTGGGCAGCAGGGGAGGATCCTCTTCCCTTTGTCAAGTACTGTGCAATCAACACCTGTTGCCCAATGAATGCTCTGCTCTCAGAGATGCTTCCTTTATGCCAGAGGTCTCCAAACTTGCAACTTTAAGACTTGTGGACTTCAACTCCCACAGCATAGCTGGCTGGAGAATTCTGAGAGTTGAAGTCCACAAGTCTTAAAGTTGCAAGTTTGGAGACCTCTGATTTAAGTGGAGGAGAAACTTCAATGTTAGGGGTGTAATTTCAGGCTAGTTTTGTCGCTGATGGAATGTGGCCTTGATGATGACACAAAGGGGAGAGATTAAGGCAAGGGGGAATTAACCCCTGATGCCTCTGCTGTCTTCTGGTTCGTGTTGGAAGCTTCACTGCAAATCTCATGGCTGGTGGGATTTAACCCAGGGGTCCCCAAACTTGGCAACTTTAAGAGTTGTGGACTTCAACTCCCAGAATTCTGTGCTGGCTGGAGAATTCTAGGAGTTGAAGTCCACAAGTCTTAAAGTTGCCAAGTTTGGGGACTTCTGCTTGATGCACACCTAATGCCTGATAACCAAGTGTGACCTGTGGTTATGTTACCATCGTCCAGAGACAAAGCATCCATTTCCAAAGATGCCTGCATAACGCACACAAAGAACTGGCAGAGGTTAAATCACACCATCATGGCCTCCAAATTGACTTTTAGTTTCCTGCGAAGGACTGTATACACCTAATGACTTGGCTTTCCCCAAATTCTGGATCCTGGGCCCCAGAAGATTTCCTCTGACCCCAACTATTCCCTTTCCCTAACAAACTATAGATCTAAAAACTTGGGTTGCCTCTTCACAGAAGGAAGACTCTGGAAAGGTCCCCACAATGGAGTCATTTCTGCCTTTCTTATGCACCAGGGCTCTCCAATTTGCCACTCCACTTAATCCTGTCAGTGTCTACTGTTGCCCAGAGAGAAATGCCGGAAGTCATGGCTTCCTGGTGTGTATGTGTATGCAGGATGCCATGGCAACATCCTTAGCTTTGACATCCCAGGGAGTTTCTGTCCAAGGGTTCAGTAGTTACGGAGAGTGTCCTAAGCAGAAAACTGGTGCTGCTAAGGACTGCCTTTGTTTGTTTACTTTAGCACCTGCCAAGCCTACCTGGAAGGATGAATTTCTACAAAGCCCCAGCCCTGCTGAGCTGCTGATGGGCAGAGGAACACCATGGTTGGCCTGGGGGCCTTCTCTCCTGAGAGAACTTCTGATCCAGACCTAACATGGGGACAGGGGCCTCCATTTCCCTCTGTGTAAGTGGAAAGTAACTCCTTGGGCTTAACTGAGGGTTTGCAAAAGCACCTTCTGAGTAGTTAAGGGCAGAAGGTTGCTGCAAATGGCTGACCTATTTCAAGAAAACCCAGGGTTGGTCTTTGTCAGTCTTGCTTGGATACCATCTGTAAATGTTCTCTTCCTTTTTCCCCCTCTCGTCAATATTTTCTCTTTCATGTGTTGATTTTAAGAAGGTTTACTTAGGAATATGCCTTATTTATTTGGATTTGATTTATTTCAAATAATTACTAAAAAGCAATGAGGTTTACTGTACCTTACTGCATCATGATAATCTGTATCCCTTTTTTCATACTACAGTCGGAGAGTCAAACTCCTATCCATTATCAAAATCTAACTTTAAGTTTATAATGATGAACATGTCAGCAGCATTTTTTTTTTTTTTTTTAGTATTTGAGAGATATTGCATTACAGTACAGTCTGTTCTACTTGGGCTCCCTTGGAAATTCACATGACAAATGTTCAACTGAGATTTGACCTTAAACCCCGGAATTGTCCCTTGAATGTGAATACCAGTTTTTTTTTTTATTTTGCTATCCCAGCCTTGAGAGGAGAATCTATTGGGCTGGGTCCAGATGTTCTGCTTCATGCAGAAAAGCAATTTCTGTTCACAGAAGGATGCTCTCCAAGCCTGATAAACAATTAAATAAATGGAATTAAATGTTTGGATTCACTTCAATTTAATATTGCTCATCAAAGTAATATTGGCTCCATCACAGAATCATGTCTGTAATAACGTATATACCAGCTTTCATTTCTATAACTTGGTGCTTAAAAGAGAATTATAGAGGTTAAAGAGGTTAAAGAGGAGGAGCGGTCAAAGTGTTGGACTAGGAATGGGGACAGTCAGGTTTTAGTTTCTCCTCAATCATGGAAACTCTCCAGGGAACTTTGGCCTGTCACTCTCACTCAATCTACATTCAGGGTCTGAAATGAACGAGAGCCCCATAAAATCATTCTGTAAAAAGGCAGGGTTTTAAAAACAGATTCTGACGACATCCGCTCAAATTAAAAGAAATGTGTTGTCCAGAGTCCACCAATTAATTCTTTAAGGATTAGTGAAAAAGTTAAGATACCATACATCGGGTGACATCGGAATAACAAGAGTTGAAGGGGATCTTCTATTTATTTATTTAATTAATTTATTTACTAATTTTATTTTGTCAGTTAGAATTCTTCATTGGCCAAGTGTGATTGGACACACAAGGAATTTGTCTTGGTGCAAACGCTTACAATATAATAGAAATAAGAATAAACATAAGAATAAATACACGGAATAGGAATTAATATTGGGGGACAATAGGACGGGGATGGTAGGCATGATTGTGCGCTTATGCACGCCGTTCTAGTCCAAACCCTGCTGAGGCAGGAGACTCTATGCCATTCCAGACATATGGCTGTCCAGTCTTTTCTTCAAAACCTCAACCTGGAATTAAGGAGAAACTTCCTAACAGGGAGGACAATTGACCAGTGGAACAGCTTCCCTTCAGAAGTTGTAGGGGCTTCATCACTGGGGTTTTTCAAAGACACTGGAAAGCCACTTGTCTGAAATGGTATAGAGTCTCCTGCTTGAACTAGAAGATCCCTTCCATTATTCTGATGTCACCAGATGTATGGTACCCTGACTTTCTCACTAACCCTTAAAGTATTAATTGATGGTCTGCACAATGAGTTTCTTTTATTTTGAGTGGGTGCCTTCAGAATCAAAATCCTGGAGGCTTGGTGAAATAATTGTAACTGGAGCAAGGCAAATATTGTGGTGAGTGGGAAAGAGGTGTCAAGAAACTGGGCAGTTTTGGAAACATGGATGATGAATAAACTAAACAACAAACTATGAAACAACAAAACTGGCATCAGCAAACAATGGCAGATCTTTTATTTGGGAGCTCTGTTTAGTCAATTGTAGTAATCCTGTAGGCGTGTAATTTATCTTATTTTTCAAGAAACACTTAGGAAAGACTGATTTAATCCCACCCTAAATGCATGCTTGATGAAGTATAAGGCTTTTCTGTTATAATTAACAACAAGCTTGCATGTGATCCACAGTCCTAAATTGTATGTATACAAATCAAGCAAGAAGGCAGATCAATGTAAGGGAATAAGTAATTATCTGCATTTTACACCAAGGATGGGGTGCAGGAATAAGTGCAGTAAAACTTGAAACTTCTTATGCTGTAAGGTTATTTAATTTAAAATATTTATTGGCTGGGGGAAGGTTAGGTTGCAAGGCACATAACATCAAATAACAACATTAGTGGAACCAACAAATGTCCCCACCCCCTTCAATTACTTTCGGTTAATGTTGCGCACTACATCAATCCATGGCCAACAATTTTCAAGGCTCACAAACTCAGTTCCATAACCCTGTTGTTATAACCTTGACATTTTATAAATTTTGAAAATTTATGGTGTAAGAGCAAGTGGCGCAATTATGTCTCTGCAGCAATCATTGTCATCTGTAAAAGTGAAGCACGGTAAAAACAAAGTTGGACCAGAGCCTCAAACAATCTTTGGTTCTCCCCTTGATATCGTCATCAAGGATATAACACACCAGCCTGTTCCTTTAGTTGTCCAACATACAGTGGAATATTTAGAAGAGTTTGGTAAGTTTGTGATTACACTTGGTTGTGATCATTTTCTTCCTTTCAGATGGAAGTTCTCAACGCAATGCACTTGGTCAGGTAAAGGCATGTACTTTGAGGATTAATATTGCTGGTGATGATGTCCATTCAGTATCACTGATGAAACGTGGCTCTGGACATCTTTTCTTCTGCAATGACTATCCATAGACAGTTCTGAGTTGTCAGGTAAACCCCAACTCTATCCAGATCCCATATCCAACAGAATCACCACATTCAAGGATCTACTCTAATAATCAAATGTGGATTATTATCATCTGGAAGTTGTCCTCTCAGGGGCATTTCTGGATAGACAAGAAGCCTACTTCCTCCTATAAAAAGCTGGAGGCATCAGCATCAGACCTGCCACAACGTAAACCTCTAAATGGAAACCATACTTGGTTGCATTGATTGAGAAAAGTATAGTTTTATTACAAGTCAGGTGTATTGACTTGCATTGACTTGAGAACTGAGAATCACATGTCCAAATCCCTAAATTCAACCTTCCCTCCATTAGCTGTCTCTCACTGCCCACCTCTATATAGCTGAGGTTGAGGCCACATGTTTTCATAATGGTCAGTCCAAGTGTACTTAGATATGTAACTCCCTCTTTTTTCCACCTGGATGACCTTGAAGCAGCATCTTGAATAGATACTGCACTTACTTTTTCATTTTCCTAAGCATCCCACCCTTTCATTCCCCCCTTCCTACAGTTTATGGCAGTCTGTCATAACATAACAGAGAAGCACAAGCAGCATAAGGTGGCAGCTGAATTCAGTCGAGTTTTAGAAGCATGCAGCAGGTTGCATGGCGATAAGAATAGCACTGAGACTTATAGATCACTTCACCGTGCTTTACAGGCCTCTCTAAGCAGTTTACAAAGTCAGCCTTTGGCCCCCAAGAATCTAGCTCCTCATTTTACTGACCTTGGAAGGATGGAAAGCTGTGTCAACCCTGAGCCGGTCAGAATTGAACTGCTGGCAGTGGGCAGAATTAGCCTGCTAAAATTGTATTCTAACCATTGCGCCACCACGGCTGGTAGCTTTTTCCTTTAACTGTATAGACAATCCTATTAGTCAGACGAAGTAAATTCAGGCTGGTTGGCATTTCCCCAACCATTCTGGAGATACAGTAAATTCCCCTTTGAATGATGATGCAATATGCTGAAGTTGCCACCCAACTGATCATGGCAAGGACCTTGGCTCTAATCTCCAGTGTCATCTTGACTCATTGCTTTTGCATCACTCCAGCAAGAACCAACAGATCAAGGATTAAAAAAAAAAAAAAAAAGGAAACAGCTTCATCTGGAGGAAAAAAGTCGTTTGATCTGGAAGTAGATTATATGCAAATCTATTATGCATTGTATTTTGAGTTGGGCGTACACTTTCAGTGAGCTTGCCAGTTTGGGACTGATTAGCTGGTTTTTGTAATAATATTCCAGGGGAAAGATCTGCTTTGCATCAGATACTGTGGGTTTTTTTTCCTTCTTCTTTGCAACATGAAAAATGAATAAAAGTAGGTGCTCTAGAACAAGGGTCTCCAGCCTTGGCAACTTGAAGACTTGTGGACATCAACTCCTGGAATTCCCCAGCCAGCTGGGAGCTGAAGTCCTCCAGACTTAAAGTTGCTAATGTTGGAGACCCCTGCTCTAGGAGGTTTTTCTTCTGTGGCCATGATAATTTACATAATGCCTCCAGCCAGGTAATCTTAGGTATCTTCACCTGAAATGGAAGCCAAATACAATTTGGTTTTGGTTTGCAAATAAAAACACAGTGCCCAAATACCATTAACTACTATATTTAGTTTTGATTTGATCACAGTGTTATCTAGGAGGAAGAAGAAGAAAGCAACACTGTATTGCATTTTGCTGTCTCGTGTAAGAAATGTGTAGAAGGGAATGTTTTTAAAGAACATCCTTCCTTTAAAAAAAAAAAAATCAAAATTAGGCAGTGTCCTTTCTTCCCTTAATCTCTCTATATAAAAGCAAAATACCACTCATGTATCATCACAGAATCTCCAGAACCGGAAAGCCTACAAACTTGAAATTTGGCTTCTAGGTGCTCACTAAGAAAGGATTTCTTTAAACGACCATCAGAGCATTAGTATTTCCTATATTATTATTATTAACACGCTCTGATGCTAAGGAGTTCTACTCCCCCTCCCCACCTGGAAAGAAATCTTGTCCAAATGCAAAACACAAGCAGAGGAGAGGAGTTTCAGTTTTAGTTTCGCAGCACCAAGCAACTTTAGTACACAACAGTTGAGCTATGCCAAGCCCAGGCTCCTTGCTGTCTCCTTCTCGCTCACATAGCAAATACTCTTTCAGTTTCCAAACAGCCCTCAACTTTCTCACACTGATAGGACGCTAGCCAGATGAATACCGAGGGATGCTGATAGGCAGACGCAGAATTCCCCCCCCCTTATTTTCTTCCCCCAAAACTAAGCTCGACCGCATAGTTTCATAGCGAAGTACAGATATCAAGCTAGTATAATTAGATTTGTTATAATTTTATGAATCTTGGGGTTCCTCCAAATCCACTCCTCTCTTCTATTTGTTCATGGATCCCCTTGGAGAAAGTATTCACTCCTAATAATATACATTCAGGATGTTGCATATTCTCCTAGGGCTAAATCACACAGGCCTCTTTCGGATCAGTGGATCAGCAGCCAAAATCATGGCACTTAGATTAAAGTATGATCAAGGAGAAGAGGTTGATCTTGTTAAGGAAGGAGATATCAACACTGTTGCCAGCCTTCTTAAACTATTCCTGAATCAGCTTCCAACTGCTGTTTTCCCGGAAGATCTGTGCACTGATATTTGGACCATTTTTGAAGGTACAGCAATTACATAAGAGCCTTCTTATTTTTATTTGATGCAAGAAAGTATGAGGTCTTCTCCTCCTCCTCCTCCTCCTCCTCCTCCTCCTCCTCCTCCTCCTCCTCCTCCTCCTTAAATTTCAACTACGTTAAATCTGGTGTTTTATGAACCAAGGCTACAGTTTCGATTTGGAAATCTCATATAATAATAACTTCATAACAAAAACATTTTTCTGGGCCACAAACAAGAATTTAAACTCATGCCCATTTCTGCATGCTAGCTGATTGCTACAGGCATATAACATTTACTTAAAATCCATCTTCTCTTGATTATGTGTTGTCCTAAATTGTCTTTTTAAAAAAA
Source organism: Laticauda colubrina (assembly GCA_015471245.1). NCBI lineage: Eukaryota > Metazoa > Chordata > Lepidosauria > Squamata > Elapidae > Laticauda > Laticauda colubrina. Next base: position 857,179 of record BLBF01000016.1, read on the forward strand.
AAAAAACAAAACAAAACCCTCGTTCATTTCCTTTAGCCTTGCATGATCTAAAAGACCAGCAGTGCTCTCTCTAAACATGGACCTTGGTCGCCAGTTCCCCCCTAATCCTCTCTCTCAAGGCATCTGCATAGAAGGAAATCTCCCTCCTTTCCTTGAAGGGAGGCCACTCTGTGTCAAATGTTTTCGGGAGCCCTGCGTGCCAGCTGCCGTCCTCTGGGGAAGCCCAATTCAGCAAAGGCTTCCAGCACATGCCCTGAGAGTCAACACTTATGAAACACAGAACAAATTCTCACTGATGTTAATCTTTCTCTGTTAATCATTACTGTTCCATCTTTCACAGCGAATAAAAACTGCACCAAAGAACAAACAAGATGTCTCAAACAGCTATTAAGTAACCTTCCGGAAGCCCACAGTCACCTTGCTTGTTTCCTCATTAAATTTCTCACCAAGGTGGCTGCAAACAGTGATGTGAATCAAATGACCCTGGAAAACCTGGCCATTGTTTTCAGCCCCACGTTATTCCGGTAAGAAGTTCTTTCGGTATCTCCTCCTGAGTTGCCATCTAATTCACCTTGAATAGTCTAATCATCTAATTATCCTCCCTGAAGGAGACTGGGGTGGGGGTGAGGGTGGGTATCACAGGATCATTTGATTAGATCAAGTGATCATTTAATGTTTGGCTCTGCAATTTAAATGGGCTTCTGAAGATGCACCTCAGATAGCAACAAAGTATGGCATCATTTTACGTTCTAAATTGCTAAGGTGACCAACCGTCCTTCGTTTAGGGAGGACAGCCCCCCTTTTGTAAGTTCTCTCCTCCTTTGAAAAATGTCCTCCTACATGTCCTCCTCTTTGATATTTGAAGACTAATTTGTAAATCTCCGTAATTGATCGATGCCGATCCGATCCGCTGTGTGTGATGTGACATATTTATATTTGACATGACAATTCGTCAAGGCTCGGCACGGTGTGGTGAGACGCAATTATACGACCCATGTGCTCCACAACGGAAAATTGTTTTGAGAGAGTGCAGCGCATGCAAGTAGCTTTGTTTTTTTTTCTCTTCTTCAATTTATTTGTGTCCTCCTTTTCATTGTGAAAAAGTTGGTTACCTTAAAATTGCATCTCCCGCAACATACAGCAAATTCTTTGCATTTTCTCTCATAATAATAACTCTCAAGAATCAATAAAAAAGCCAACTTTCCGAATTTCTCATTGCTGGGATCAAAAGGAGCCATGGTGGCAGAGTGGCTAGAAGGCAACATTGCAGGTCAACTCTTGCACACAGCCTGGAGTTCGATCCTGATTGGGCTTGAGGTTGACTCAGCCTTCCCTCCTTCCAAAGTCGATAAAAGGAGGACTCAGTTTGTTGGGGGCAAATGTGCAAATAATGTATACATTATAAACCACCCAGAGAGTGCTGTAAAGCGATACATAAGTATAAACTGCTATTAAATGGAAAGTGATTGTTAGCAAAATCATTCATTTCTTTCCCTATCATCATTGGGGTTTTTCCATTCAAGAAAATGAGCCTGTTTAATCACGTTAGGTGTAAAGCAGTGGAGGCCAGGGCTGAGTTGCACAGAGCATCTTCAAATCTTTGAGCAAAACTGAGTTTGGGAAACATTAAACTTACGGCATTCTATCCTCCTTACTGCTACTATAAGTACCATTTTGTGCATTTTCTATCATTCCTTGCAGCCCTTTGGCATATGAAAAGCAAACCCTTTGCTATGCCATGCTTCTGCATATGCTTCAGCACCACAAGGACCTCTTTCTCCAGAGCTCCAACCACTGTGTCTCCCCAATGGAAGAGCAGGCCCAGGTAAGAGCCTCTCAGGAAGACCAAAATAACAGAAGGGACCTTGGAGATGTTCTAGCCCAATTTCCCGCTCAAGCAGGAGACCCTACACTATTTCAAACAAGGTTGTACACTCTCTTGAAAGCTTCCAGTGTTGAAGCACCCACTGTTGGACCAGTTCAAGATATGACCATGGATCTCCCTTCATCTATTGTAGCTTAATATCTCCCTGGACTGCACAGTCGCCCAAGGCAGTAATGAGCACAATGAATAAAGGCAAAATGGAGGGTTGATTTTTAATGTTCCTTGCAGGGAGGGCAAAATAATCTCTTTCAGAAGAAAAACATAACCAGCCATTCAGCCGTATAAACAGCCGGATTTTGAACTAATTTTCCTGTTGCAGATTAAAAAGAGAAACTAGAAATGTTTCTGTGATGTGATTCTTGATATATTTTATTTTAAAAATTTTTAAAAATAAACTTTATTAAAGATTATATATATATGTGTGTGTGTGTGTGTGTGTGTGCTGTTCAGCTTCCTTCGGGTATTATCCCACGTCATTGTCGTGCTTTTAAAGTTGTAGCAACGTTTCAGCAGAATCTCATCTGCCATCATCAGGCTTCTGTATTGAGTATACAAATTCTGTATACAAACTCAATGCCTGATGATGGCAGATGAGATTCTGCTGAAACGTTGCTACAACTTT
>BLBF01000016.1:860085-870689 GCA_015471245.1 Laticauda colubrina
TACACACACACAATGCATGATACAACGCATTTCATTAAAAATGAAACCAATGAGAAAGACAAAATCATTAAACATGAAACATGTATATTTCTAATTATTGAGACAGTGTGTTCTTACCATTAAATTTTTCTAATATTCATTTCCTATTTCTGGTAAATACTCTTAATCTCACCCCTTTATTTTTTCCTTTCCTTATCTATTTATTCACTGGTTTTTATCCTTAATCCAATTGTACAAATTTTTCCAAACTGTACAATCTTTTAAGTCTACCTTGTCTCTTAGTTTTTGGGTAAATATGTCCATTTCAGCATACTTCTGGATTATCTGATTGTTTGTTGGTATCTGATCACACTTCCAGCACTGTGCAAAAGCTATTCTTGCTGCAGTGATTATGTACAGAATTTGGTATTTCATTTCTTTTGCGTACTCACCTTTTATCATTCCCAATAGAAAAATTTCGGCCTTGAATTGATCTATTTTCATATTGGTACCAATTTATAACGGGATCTCTACCATCCCCAAGAGAGATAACAACAATTCCCAAACCCTGCATTTAGGATTTTATTTTATTTAATTGATATTATTTCTAAAATGTTGCTTACATTGAATGTAACAAATACATTGCTTCAGGGCAATGGAGATTTAGTCAATTCACCCACTATTAAATCAAGCATGCTAATGTCTGTAATGAATCTGATTCAAGAAGAGAATGAAGTTCATTATATTGCAATTATAGAATCAATATTGATTGAAAAGCTAATTTGTTCAGAGGGACAGCAATGTGAAAACTGCTGAGGAATATTCTAATCTTGCTTTTTAATCTGCTTTCCTGTGCATAGCTTGCTCTCCATGTCTGCCCCTTGACCTGGAAAAATTGACCATATGGTGAACTGCTGGCTAGACTGTCATTTAGATCTAGGGAATTAAAGATAGAGGAAATCCATGGGTTTCTAATCTTTGCCACCCAGCTCTCTGCTGAGACATTGAGTCCCAGAACAAGGAGCTGTACAGCAACTCATTGGACAGCCATCTACAAAGTGACATGTCCCACAGGAGCTTTTTCAAGAGGCAACTGGACTGACTTTCTTTTTCCTTGAAGATGTTTTGCTTTTCATCCAAGAAGCTTCTTCAGTTCTTCAGTTCAGAACCTAAAAAACTTGGATGAGGAACAAAAGGTCTTCAAAGAAAGTCCAGTTGCCTCTTGCCAATCTTGAAAAAGCACCTGTGGGACAATCGTGACCTGCATCAGGATCGCCAACCTTTTGGACCTCAGGACCACAAAACTCATAATTTTAAATCTCATGGATCAGAGACCCTGGGAAAATCCCCAAAAAAGTCTGCAGGAAAATTCCCCATCCCGTTTTCCTACCAATCATTCTTTATTTGGGATCACAGGATACCGTCTTCAGCTCCGTTCTCAGGGGGAGAGAGGAAGAGACTTTTGGCTCCATGCAAGGAAAGCAGCAGAAGCAGCAGAAGTCTTTCTTTTCCTCCCCCAAACTCCGGCAGGAATGAGTCTTTGCCGGCGCAGCCTCTTGGAACAGGAGGACTTGCAGGGTCCCAAAGACTCATTTTTGGCAGAGTTTGGGGGAGAGAAAGAAAGACTTTGGCTGCTTTCCTTGCGTGCAGCCAAAAGCAGCAGAAGAAAGAAGCAGAAAGAAGCAGCCCGGTGGCCAGGCCAGGCGCGTGGGGTGAGTGGGGCAAGTTCCCCCCCCTCCCTTTCCCCCTCCCCTCGCTACCTCGTGTTGTTTACAATGCAAGCAATGCAAGCCTTGTGTTCCCATGGGCCATGTGGGCAGTGCAGCCTTGTGTTCCCACACAGCCTGGATTAATTGTTTGGGGGGTGCTTTGGGGGTGACATTTCTCTGTGGACCACCAAAATTTTCTCATGGACCACCAGTGGTCCCCGGCCCACTAGTTGGTGACCACTGAGCAGAATGACTGACAATGCCCATGGATACAAAGCAGCATGCTAGAATAGAGGCACAGGGGTTTTTTGCTGATTCTCTGACCACATGTGATTTTCCAGCTCAATAATTAATCATTTCTTTTGAAAATGGCCTCTACTTTCCTTCATCCTACATCTTTTTCTTTTTTCTTTTTGGACACTTGTTGCTTCTCCACAGATTTTCCATCCGGCCTCAGCACCTCAAGAGCTCACACAACAGACAGAAGAAAATGAACCTCCTCAAAGGATCTCCAGAGCTGTCTGGCGCCTTCCATCCATGTGGTGGCAATGTTGCGTTTTTAATCTTTCGGTTCACAGCTCCGGGAAAACAGGGTCAGTCTGAGGTTGTGATATGCAAAGCATTAATCTGGGGCAAATTTATCAATTTTCCAGTCAAGTACCCTTCGTTCTGATTTATACTACCTGAAAACAGTTGCTTTCAAACAATACTGTGCAAGCCATGCAAAGACAGTGCATGCTGTGCAGAGTTCAACTGGGCATTTGGCGATAAATGTCTGCTGTTTACATAATTTGTGCCTCCTTTGGAGGTAACATTTTGAAAACAGAAGACAAACTATCTAATGTATCCTTTCCATTTGAAGTGCTAGAACATGGAACAAATCTATTTTTGATAGCACTGGAAATTAAACAAACAAATAAATAACCTACATTGGTAATACGACTTCCATCTCCTTTTTGGACAGGAATTCTTACTATCAGGTTTCATTCCTCCCTGTTTTTATTTATTCTACAACTCTTATTTTTTATGTTTTGCCAAATAGGCTGGATTTTTAGACAGCTACTGCCCTTTTCATCTTCATGAGGCCAAATTTGGAAGCAATGAAAACATCCAAAACAAATTCTATCCTTTTCTCTGAAGCCTCCCAACCACAAAAACAAATCGCTTAAAAACTTGTCACAGTTTTACTGGACAAGTTGAGAAGATGCTCTATAAATACCCCCCTTCAAGAACTGCAATTCTGCAATTCTTTGCTCCTTAAGGTTCTTTTTGTTTTCCCACCCAGCTGCTCAGAGTTCTTCAGAAAATATGAAGGGGATCTATTAAAGCTGTCTAACTGAATGATGAGCAAAGGGTAGATTTTCTCCCTCCAGCTCTCTGAGCTACTGTTTTAGTTGTGATTCAGGCCCAGAGTTCCTTTTCCTTGAGCTGAAAGCCATGCCATGAAAAGTCATTCAACCTCAGCTTGACAACCCACAATATGCTGCCAAAGATAAAGACTAGACATGACAAGAGTTGGACAGGGGAGGGGACGAATGCCACAACGGCAGCCTTATGCTAAGGCAGGCCTGGCCAACCTGTGGCTCCCGAGCCGCATGCAGCTCTTTGACCCGTTTCGTGCAGCTCTTACGTTCATGTCGAATTTTGTGTTTGTGTGTTTTTTACAGTACGTGCATATCACGTGCATGAGCGTTGACGCAAATGACTTGGAGGGAAACTCGTTGAGTAGTGTGTAGGCCTACCAAATTCACTGTCAAAATGGCAGGGAAAAAATGCACAGCAAAACAAAAATATGAAGATGAACACAGGACATTTTAAAAGAGTGGGAGAGGTTTTTTGTTGTTGTTGTTGAAGGTAATGGCAAGCCATTCTGCCTTATATGTCAAGCATTATTGGCACATTTCAAGGCTTCAAATCTGGCAGAGCAGAAGTCTCTGTGTGTAAGAGAGAGAGAGAGAGTGAGGGGAAGGGATTGGGGTCGTTCATGTGTGCCCATGTGTATGATGTGGCTCTTTGTAGTAACACAGTACAAACTGTGGCTCTTAGCCTCTGACTGGTTGGCCACCCCTGTAAGGCTTCCCCACTCATTTCTGTTTGGGTCAATTTTGGTTCTGAAGAAGAAATTCAATAATTGTTTGTCAGAGTATATTCATGAGCTGGAATAGAGCATGGTAACAAGGTCAGCCAATGAATAAGCATAGCAACTAAGTCAGCCAATGAGGACTGTTTTTGGAAAATGAAACTAGAAGTAGCCTAGGCTAGAAACTGAAACTAAAAGTAGTTTAGGCATGGCTCTATATTTATCCCTGCAACTCTGCACCGATCTTGATCTCTGAGTCTGTCTATTGAAATGAAACTGTTTCTATCTTCTTGCTTGCCTGCTGATCTATTGAAGATGAAACTAAAGCCCATGTCACACTGCACCAACGGATGGAAAGAGGATGTAAAACAGAGAGAAACACTTGCCATCCATTGGTTAACGCGATGCTTCCGTTCTGTACTCACTGTCTCCATTTTTCATCTGCTCTAACCATCCAGCATCCGTTGACTGAGATTCAATCTGCTCAAAAAGTTTTGAGCTGCTCAAAACTTTTTGAGTGGAAAATATATCCAATGCATCTGTTCTGCATCCGCAACGCATACGGGGAACATCCGTTCTACATCCGTTGTCATCCATTACGCATCCGCTATGTCTGCTAGGCATCCGCTGCGCATCCGCGCAACTTGCATCCACTCCAGCAGAAAACGGACACAGGCAGGAAGCGAAATGGACGCGGAATGGACACAAAGCGTTAGCACGGACGGAGAAAGGATGAAAGCGGATGCAGCTTGCATACAAAGCATTAAAACAGAAAAAACGTTCGCAGAGGGGACCTATCTCGGATATTTAGGATGTCTGCAGGATGCCTAGAGGATGCAAAGGAACACCGAGCGGAAAACCTATCTTTCCTATAAAAAGGGGGAGGAACTCACCTGGAACTCACTTTCAGTCCAGTAGCCCAGCTGTGCAGACCTTTTCAGCCTTCATCTGGCTCTTGCTCTTCCACAGCATCCAGTCATCTCCACTATGGATCATAACACACTCCTTTTGGTAGCCACCATCATTCTGCAACAGTGCGAAGCCATCTACAGGCTCTTTCATCTGTTCTACGGGAAGAAAAGGAGGTGGCCAAGAAGTGTCTGGGTCCAAAGATGGATCAGGAGAAGAGCAGAGTACGGACTGTACAACAAGCTGATGGTGGAGCTGAGGAACGAAGACCCTCGTGCATTCCAGAACTTCATGAGGATGCCTCCAGCCATGTTTGATGAAGTTGTGGAGCGGCTGAGACCTAGGTTGACCAAGCAGAGCACCAACCTCCGGCCCAGCCTGGACCCTGGGCTGAAGGTGGCACTGACTCTGCACCACCTGGCCTCAGGGACCACGTACAGGAGCATGCAGTACGGCTGGAGGGTGCCACACAACACCATCAGCATTGTGGTCAGAGAAGTGGTGCAGGCCATCATCGAAGAATACAAGGAGGAGCTCCTCCAGTGCCCCTCCACTGAAGAAGGCTGGAAGGAAGTTACAGAGCAGTGGTATCAGAAGTGGAACTTCCCCCACACCGTTGGAGCCATAGATGGCAAGCACGTGGCCTGCAAAACTCCAGCCAAGTCAGGGTCCACTTATTTCAACTACAAGGGCTTCTACAGCATCATCCTCTTCGCCATGGTCGAAGCTAACTACAAGTTCATGTACATCGATGCTTCAGGCAACGGCTCATCTTCAGATGCCCAGGTATACAACACCAGTCACCTCAAGGAGGGGCTGGAACGCAACCTCATGGTGGGCTTCCCAGATCCAGACCCCCTGCCCAATGCACATAAGATGTGCCCTACTTCATCGTGGGCATGACGCCTTCTCCCTCAGAACCTACCTCATGAAGCCCTACACTTCAAGATGCCTTACCCGTGAAGAGAGGATCTTCAACTACAGGCTGTCCAGGGCAAGGCGGGTGGTGGAGAATGCCTTTGGTATCCTGGCCAACAGGTTCCAGGTACTTCTCACCACCATGCAGCATCGCCCAGAGACCGTGAGGAACATCGTGGAAGCTTGCTGCATCCTGCACAATCTCATGCGCACCCGCTACCCAGTGTTGCAGAACAGGCTTGTGGACCTCCAATAAGGCAATGGGGACATGGAGCCTGGTGAATGGAGGCAAGGGTGAAACCTGATAGACACTCTGGATGTGCAAGGCCCCAACAGAGCTTCATGTGAAGGGAAGAAGCAGCGCAACCTCCTGAGATGCTGGTGCAACTCCCCAGCTGGAGCAGTAGAGTGGCAAGACAGGATGATAGATACTTAATGGATGCTTTCTTGAGGCTGTCGCATAACATTGATGAGATTGTGCCATGCATATTGGGTGGGCCTACAATGAACAGGGCATTTAATAAAGAGTTGTGTTTATGTTGAAATGTGTGGATGAATGATTACATTGTTATTGATAATAAAGGGCTGTAGGTGTGGCACCTGGGAGGGTGGACCATACAGTCCCACTATGCTTGTACTGGAGGTTTATCTATCCCACAGCTATCCTTACCTATCCCAAAGTTATCCCTGCCCATTCCACAGCTATTACCCATCCCAAAGGTATCCCTGCCCATCCCACTGTTATCTTAACCCATCCCACAAGCATGCAAAGGCTTAAACTATTTCTAAAAGTTTCCACCAAGACTTTATTTAATAAAATAAATGAAGCAAGTGTGTGAAGCAAAGATAATCTTTATTAATAACAAGCTGTAAAAGAAAAATGACCCAAGTCAAGTGTCCAAAGCAAAAATAAAGTCAACAGGTAGCCACATAGTCTCTGGCACTCTTCTTGGTCACTCTGAGGTGTGCCCAGTCTCAGGGGTGAAGGGTCCAGGTGCTGTGGAGGTGGCTGCTGCTGGAGTGCTGGTCTGAGGCGTCATTGGGGTGCCTGGCCCCGAGAGGACAACAGGGGACGGTGTGTGGAGGAAGCTCTCAGAGAGCTGGCTCAGCCCTGTGATGTTGAGAGCCCCTTCCTCCATGACATGGGGTGTCAGCCCCAATACCGATGACAGATGTTCTGAGGCTGGGCTTGGCTGTGGGGTGGAGGAAGGAGCAGTGTAGTGGGGATGTCTGGTCTGCAGCTGAATGAGGTGAGGCGTCGGTGGCATCTGTGGCGTGGGTGGCATCTGTGGTGTAGGTGGCATCTGTGGCGTGGGTGGCATTGGTGGCGTGGGTGGCATCGGTGGCATCAGTGGAATCTGTGGCACCGGTGGTGTTTGATGTACCTGTGCCTGGACTGGGAAGGGCTGCCTGTGCTGCTGGAGTTCCTGGCAGCTGTAGCCTTGGTAGATGAGGGCCTGTGGAAAGCCTTGGAAGGGCAGTGACATCACCTGGGGTGGAGGAGCGGGCCTGGACTGGGTGGGAGCAGGTTCAGCTTGGTCTGGAGGGTCGTGAAGAAGATTGGTGATCCTGTCCTTCACCACCTGATACTGTGGTTCCGACATGTTCATGAAGGTCTGGTTGATGTAGGTGAGGAAGGGCTTGCGGTTGGAGGATGGGACATCGGTGTGTACCAGCTGAGAGAGGAGATCTATGCTGCTTCTGATGGTGTCCCTGATCTCCAGCAGGACAGTGTGGCTCTGCCCCTCCGGTCTGCCTCTCTTCCTTTCTGTGGAGGTGAAGCTGGGGGTGGATGTGGGTTGGCCTGTGGTGGAAGTGCCCTCTCCTTGCTCCCACTGCGTCAGGGGGTCCTCCACGCGCTCCGCCATGGGTAGTGCAGCTGTTGGGGGGGGTCTCCTTCGTGGCACGCTCCACAGATACCTGCCTGGACACAGGAGCTGACTCTTGGCCAGAAGAGGACTGGCTCTCAGCAGGCTGCCTGAGAGAGAAGATTGTGAGAGGGGCTGCTCCTCGGTGGCAGATCTCACCCTCCAAGAAGCTGCACTTGGCCATCACGTAGGTCTCTCTGTCTGTCAGCTTGACCGTGGCCTGGCCAGATTTCTTGAAGTGCAGCTTCCCGTACCGGGTGTGCATGTGCTTCCACCAGCCGAGGAGCACCTCCGAAGTGTAGCCCAGGCTCTCCGCCTTCTCTCTCCAAGCAGCCTGCTTCCTTTTGGTGTCTCAATAGAGCCTGTGTCCCTTCCACCATAGATACTCATTCTCCCTCAGCCATTCCAGCACCTCATCCTCATGTTCCTCTTCGATTGAGTATTGCCTCCTCTCCTGTTCACGCGTCTGCCTCCTCCTCCCTCTGGCAGGGCCATATGGGCCCTCATCAGAGGGGCTTCAAGGTTGTAGGGGCTGCTCCTCCACACCACCACCAGCAGCAACAACAACAGTAGCAGCAAAAGCAGGACCAGCAGCACCAGCAGCACCAGCAGCACCAGCAGGACCAGCAGGACCAGGCAGAGGATTGCAGGAAGCCATTTCAGCTGAAATTGTAGTTCGGGAGCCCGTTTTCATGGGCAGAGCACTCTGGTCACCACAGCCACCCCTGACATGAGTGACGTTGAGCTGGCCATGCCCTCTGGCCATACACCCCTGCCCCCTTGTCCCCCGAGGTCAAATACAACCCTGATGTGACCCTCAATGAAATTGAGTTTGACACCCTTGTTCTAAGCTGAGGAATGCTTCCCACATAACCCTGTCATGGCAGAGCTGCAATAAATTCCAAGATAATATTTGACAAACTGAGATGGAGGTCAGGGAGTAATCAAAGGCAAGAAGAGACCGGATAGCCATTTGTCAGAAATTGTTAGGGATAACATTGTTCACCCTAACTGTTTTAGGTGAAAATACTAACTGTGAATCATAGTTAGTGTATGCAGCTTTAAATGTAAAATAGCAATTGTGGGTGTGGTTATGAAAACCATATAAAAGTAGCAAGGCTACAGCTTGCTCTCTCTCTCTCTGGCTTTGATGATCCCTGATTACTGCTTGGAAGCAAGACTGCATTGCTCGAACGGGAGAGACAACAACGGACTGATTTATGTGAACTGACAATAGGATATTCTACATGGACTTTGCTAACTGAATATCCCTGAATGGACTGACTACATGGTAAATGAATATTGGACTGTTTTTGACTATGCTATAAACTTATACTGGAATAAAATATATTCTTGATAGCACAAGCGTATCTGTTATTTTTACTGTATGTTAATAAACATACAGGCTTAATAAACTCATTTATCTGTGTGCCTATCTGACTAACGCTGCACATTCTGTTTAGCTTGTCTACCTAACCCTGGTTGGGGAACCCAGGCTTAACAGAAATGGTCTGACAAATAGGGTCTCCTGCTTAGGTGGGGGGGGGGGGTTGGACTAGAGCAGGGGTCGCCAACCTTTTGGACCTCAGGGACCACCAAACTCATAATTTTAAATCCTGTGGACCAGAGACCCTGGGAAAATCCCCCAAAAAGTCTGCTGAAAAATTCTCCACCCCATTTGCCTATCAATCGATCATTATTTGGGATCACAGGATACCATCTCCAATTCCGTTCACAGGGGGAGAGAGAGACTTTGGCTTCATGCAAGGAAAGCAGCAGAAGCAGCAGAAGTCTTTCTTTCTCTCCCCCAAATTCCACCAGTCTTTGTGAGACTTGTTATGCTGGCTCAGCCTCTTGGAGCAGGATGCCTTGCAGGGTCCCAAAGATTCATTTCTGGTGGAGTTTGAGGGAAAGAAAGAAAGACTTTTGCTGCTTTCTTTGTGTGCAGACAAAAGCAGAAGCAGAAAGAAGCAGCCTAGTGGCCAGGCCATGCGCAGGGGATGAGTGGGGCAAGTTCCCTCCCTCTGCCCTTTCCCCTCTCCCCTCACTACCTCGTGTTGTTTGCAATGCAAGTGACGCAAGCCTTGTGTTCCCATAGACCATGTGGGTGGCGCAGCCTTGTGTTCTTGCGCAGTCTGGATTAATTGCTTGGGGGGGGGTTTGACATTTCTCTGCAGACCACCAAAATTTTCTCATGGACTACCAGTGATCCCTGGCCCACTTGTTGATGACCACTGGACTAGGTGATCTACAAGGTCTCTTCCAACTCTGTTAATCTCTCTCTTTCTCTGTTAAAAAGGCTCCTTTCTGTCCCTTCAGCGCAGTAGAAGAGATTCAGTCCCATCAGTCAGGTTGGAGCAAGATTTGAAAGTCTGAATTTTGCACGTAGAATTGGGGTTGCAGGTGGTGCTTGCTTTGGCTGTAACAAGTCAGGGACAGAGGGAAGCAGAGTCTGGAGAAAGACGCATCAAGGCTGAATTCCCTCCTCCCTGTTGATTTCCTTTGCATGCCTCCTCTCATCAGAAGTCCTGGTATATAGACAGGCTTGTTTTGACAATCTTTGCAGGAAGAGACCAAGCACTTACTTGTTGCTAAGGCAACACAAGGATGAAATCCTCTTTTCTCTTTCCTTCAGCAAGTTCTGCACCTCCACTTCAAGGCGAGTGTGGATAGATCAAAAATAGCATATTCATTATGTACTTCTGAAATACCTTTTCTTCTTTTTCTATCTGTCAGATTGGAGTTCTCTTTAACCTGACATAATCTTTTTTTTTTCTTTTTTTCTTTCAAAGGAAGACTTTTTGCTGGTAGAGTAGATCTCCAACAGTACTAAGCCAAAGCAGAGAAATTTCAAAGTATGTGACAAGATTAATCTCTCTGGCCAAATCATTGAATAGAAGAAGACAGCTAAACTTTTCTGAAAATGTTGGCATGAAACCTGTTTCCTCTGGTCTGCTGGTAAGGAATCATATGCAAACAGGATGATACCTTGTGTTGGATTCAGAGTTTGTAGGAGAACCGTTCAGAGTACTGCACCATAAATTCAGCACCAGAAAAGTAAACACAGATGGCCGAGGCTTCATTTAACTTCTATATAAACATATAAAGTAAATTTTACAATACCAGTTGTAGATTTCTCCA
>BLBF01000016.1:870699-902658 GCA_015471245.1 Laticauda colubrina
GTAGATTTCTCCAACATGGAGCAAACTCACACAGAAGCAGACATGTTGCAGATTCAGAGCAGAACAGCAACTCAGGAGCTCAGAAACAGACATCAGTTTCACTTTAGTTCAGCAGGCAAGCAAGACACACACAGCAGAGGAGAGAAGCAGTTTCATTTTCAATAGACAGACTCAGAGCTCAACATAGCCTCAGAGCTGCAGAGCTTAATATAGAGCCACGCTTAGGTTACTTCTAGTTTCAGTTTCCAAACAGCCTTCATTGGCTGCCTTAGTTGCTAGGCCTATTCATTGGCTGATCTTGTTAACAAGCTCTATTCCAGTTCATGAATATACTCTGACAAGAATTTGCCTTAAATGGGGTTCTCAAAATGTTCTGCCCAAACTCCTCCCAAGTCCCTCCTTTGGGTGATTCTCTGAGTGCTGGAGCTTGTCAAGTGATTTCTAGGAGCTTCATTGTTACCCCACAAAGTACTCAGGCTACCCTACACTCTAGAACAGTGGTGGCTAACCTTTTTGCGCTCCTGTTCCAAAAATTGTGTGCGCATTCGGGCACGTGCAATCACGTGCCAGCACCCAGAATGCAATGTGTGTGCTCCCCATGCCCCTTGCTCATGTGCACACAATTCTCCCCCTCCACCCCCTTACCTGCACTATGCCTCCCAATTGATTTTCGGTATTACAGGAAGTGACAAAACGGGCCTATTTTTCAGCCTGCAAAGGCTGCAGAAGCTGTCCTCAAGCCTCTAGGAGGCTGAAAAAGGCCTCAAATCGGCCGAAAATCAGATGTGAGGCTCAGTGAGTTAAGTTTGCCTGTGGCTTGCATGCCAGCACAAATGGTTTTACATGCCACCTGTAGCACTCGTGCCATAGGTTCACCATCATGACTGTAGAATTTCCTGAAGGTCTTCCACGCAACTATGAACCAGGTCCAATTCTGTTTAACTTCTAAGTCTAAGTAAGATTTGCCAGATGCTGCTAATTGTTGACTATCATTGACCAAAACATCTGCTGAGAAAGTTTTATTTTGTGTGCTGATGCTATTTGCTTGCATGATGGTCCAGATAGCTGGGGCAAAATCCAACTTTTTGTTTATAACATGTGTCCCACAGCTGCAAAACCCACAGATTTAGAGGATATGATCTGTTGACATTCTAATAAGCAGTTGAGTTGTTTTAGGAAAATATTTTATGGTTATTGGTTGCCACAATCATGGTTTGATTTCTTGCGTGTGTAATCATGCAAACCAGTATTTTGCATTTCCTGTGTCAGATGAGGTGAGCACATCTTTTGCCTTCTATCCTGGCTACTTTTTACAGAGGCACGATTGAGAGTTTTAATAAACCACATCCCTGTTTAGTTTGATGGTAGCAGTTCCTCAGACAGAAGGTCCATGCAGAGAGTGGTCAGGACAGTGGAGAAGATGACAGGAAGCTCACTTCCCATGATTCAGGATAATGCTTATAAGTGCTATGTGCTTAGAACTTAAAGCATTGTTAGAGACCCCACACATCCACTTCACAATCTGTTTCTATTGCTCCCCTCTGGGAGGAGGATTCAAAGTACTTACAACAGGTCTACTAGATTCTGTAACAGCTTTGTTCCCTATGCTATTCACCTGGTAAACTCGCAGGATTCTCTTTTTTGCCATTTATATGTATACATTAGAACTAGATTATGATGTTCCTGTGTCATATATGTGTGTGCATGTGGGTATATGCATAATGTTTATCTTTTGAGAACTGAGGGCAATGAAATTTCATTTTAATGTATGCTGGTTAGTGTACATTTAAAGTGACTAAAGATTCTATTCTATTTTATTCTGTTCTGTTTTGTTCCCTTCCCTTCCATTGACATTGATTTACGTTCTCCAGTAAGATAAACATTGGAGGAGAGCTATTTTTAATGTATTTTTTCCCCTTCAAGTTAATCTTCTGTTGCTGATTTTAAGCCCTCTGGTTACCATGGAAACTGCCACAGCTCCTAGCTGTGTGCTCCTCAGAGACTTAATTGCATTCCAAGTTTCATAAACTTTCTATTAACCTTCACCTGGCAGTGAGGTATGTGTGATGCCAAGATAATGAGCTGAATTAATTGTCTGATATGAGGGATGTCTTCTCCTCATCTTTACATTTCTTTCCTCAAATATCCTTCCTCTGGCCCTTTCTGAAAGGCCTGATTTCGTGGCAACTGGCAGCAACTTTCAGGGTGAAAGGTGCTCAAAAAAAAGTCCAAGATGGCACTGCAGGTGGCCAGGCTCGATGTGACCACGAAGAATAACCCCTGATATGTCCTTGTGATGGTTGGAAGGTTGCTTTCTTTGGTCTCTGGGTTGTTTTCAACTAGGGTGCCAGAACACACGAGCAAATTTCAGTCTCTCTTGAGAAGATTTTGGAGGAATGGATATGGACCTTCTTTTTCAGGATGACTTAGCTTGGTTGCCAGAGTATATTTGGGATACTGGTAGGCAAGTTTGGCCTCTCTTGGAAAGGCTACTCTGTACACTGGCAGGATGCAAACATCTTGAGATTCTAGCTTGTTGGCAACCCACTAAGCAACTGTCAGACCTGCCTCAACTTAGATCTCTAGGAAAGAAAGACCTGCGATGCCATTTGATTGAAATGATAGGTTCTTTTACTACAATTGAGTGGTTGCAGCAATAGTAAAACTGGATCTGAGTATTCCTGTTCAAAGATTACACTTTTCCCCCTTTCCTTGGCCCCCTTCACTTGGCCAGTCCACCAGTGTCCAATAGTATGCCATACTGGTGTTTTGAAAACTGCTTGGTTGCTTGGCGCTTCTCAATGTAGTTTTGCATTCTGTTCCCAGGCCAGGTGTCCTTGTCGGTTGGTTTATTCTGGTTTGGCATTTCTGGTTTTTGTCAATGTGTCTTGCCATCCCATTCCTATGCCTTAACTTTGCAACCCCAAATACCTTCTGCCCTCCCCTGCATTTTATAGTAGGATGCCAATGAAGAGAAGAAGCTGAAGATGGCACACCTTGGATATACTGCACCTTTGCATCACATTTTCAGACTGAGGTATAATAAGCGGAAAGTTAAACAGAAATTAAAATAATACCACCTACATTGCAATATATTGTATTGTTAAAAATAAATCCAGCAGTGTAAAGGTACAATTCAACTACAGAACATTTATACCTTGAAAGGCTTCTGTAAATAAAACAATTTTAACCATTTATTCCCATTCTCAAAACAGAAGCATTTAATAAATTTAATAAATGACATTCTGAGAACCACCCTCTCTCCAGGCACTTTTGAACACACTGTGTGCTCATTTCTTGTGATTGCCAGCCCTTTGGGACAAACACAAAGTCACATTCCCTGTTCAGATCATATTCTGAGGGGATAAAAAACAGAAATCAGATGGCCTTTTTAAAAAGATCTGAAAAAGGTCTGAATTTCTATCCAGAGAAAATAAGTGACAGTTAATGAAATCATGTTTAGCCTCAGTAGCACACAAGGTAGGAAGTAGGGATTGTCCTGTAACAGAAAACAGCTCAATCTCCTCCTTCACATAACATGCATAATCTAATTACACATTGCAATCCATTTTAAAAACTAACAATTTACCAACATAGCACTGAACAGAGAAGCTGAGAGATAAAAATGGCTCCACGCAAGAGAACTTGTTTGGATGTACGCACACACAATTAAGAGCCGAGGACAGAATAAATAACCAAATTTACTTCCAGGAAGAACTATGAATTGATCATTCAGATGCAAGCTCTTTTTGAAGGCTTTCTCTGATTTATCTCCTGCTTTGTGGTAAGCAAGGTAGGGTTTTTTTTTAATCACAGGAAACAGATTATCATTCAACAACACTGAAAAATTAATTCAACTTTGATCTGGTCCTCAAAACAAAATTCCGAACTCAAGAGTTTTGAGTCAGTATGTGCTTATATACCAAGTATTGATGAATTTTGTAACGATAGTGAACGAATACAATTATCCACAAATCCTGTCCATCTCAAATTTGCCCACGACCTAAACTATAATGGCAAAGTTTGGTTCAACAGAAAAGAAGTGATGGAGCCTTTTCTGGAAACTATTTCAAGGGGTGAACGCAACGCAGGTTTGTGTGCAACCCAATGGACTTCAAATGAGATTGAGCAGACATGGCCTTCCAGATTCAGAAACTTGGCCAATGTAGCAGAAGCTACATTAAAAAGATATAATTTATCTTCAATGGCTTAAGCAATAAGGCAAGGTAGAAGCATCAGAAAATACATCTTTTCTATTGCAATGTGAAACTCCTTCAGACCCTGAAGTGCCAACTAATTCTTTCAGTGTCAACTAATGCCAACACCAATGCCCATTTTCATAAGCATAGGGAGAGAAGCTAAAAGGAAGAGGAACAATGAGCTAATAAAACAGAGCCTCCTACTTTTTATTTTTCCAACTCTTGAGCTGGTTGCTGATTGAAAAAAAAAGCAGATAAAATTCCTTGGAGAGATATGATGGGAGAATGTCGTCTGCAATACATCACAAAACAAAGATGGAAAATTATAAAAATATACTTTTATACAGAGCATAGGGAGTTCCTTTAAGACATGGTGCTGTAAGGATAGAGACATTACAAAGGTCACATTATTTTAAATCTGTTGATTGTCTATGAGCATGCAAATCAAGGAAAATAGTGTTTAAAAACAGTGTGGTTATTCACAAAGAAATCAGTGCTTTAGCCAGGCAAGATCTATTCCTCTATTTTCCCCTAATCTCTGTTCCCATGAGGAAGCTTAAAATAATACAGTTTTGATACCATTTTATACTTAATGGCATAGCAAAGTGGTGATTCCCCAAAGACCTAACATAACAGCGACAAGAAAAGCACAGAACAACAATCACAGAATTTGGAAAGAAAACAACATAAGGAACTGGCTGAAATCTTTGCTGTGCATTTTGCAAATGGGAAGTTGGCACCTCTGTAGATTTGGTCCATTTCTTTTCTTCTTTTTTTTTTTTTTTTGCTAATTTTTCTAATTTGTTTGCTTCTCTTTCTGATGCTTTGCAAGATGCCTCCAGGCACCAGGGGGGATACCTGGAGAAATAAAGAAAAGAACAATGGGCTCCACCACCAGCTTTCATCACTGTTCCTGCTCTGTCCTGAATGTTGCTGCTGCCACTGTAAATCCAGAGGATTTGGTATGTCTTCACGGGCATAAGTGCACCATCGTGCCTACCGTCCCTGTCCTATTGTCCCCATTTATTCGTACCTATTTCCTGCATTCTTAATCTTGTTTATACTTGCGCAATTGACAAATAATAAAATAAATAATAAAACAAATAAATCATACTGAAAAGGATCACTGCAAACCAGACAATCTGGAACTTTGTATCCTCTGGCACCAAGCTCTGAAAAACTAACTCAGGTGTTTGTTTGTGTGCCTTGATGAGAATTTACAGGCAGTAGACTTTGGCTGGGTGTTCTTCTCTTTCTCCCATAAAACCAAATGCTAAACAAAAAAGCCTTGCTCATTGCTGTCCTTCAGAAGGCTCCCAAAGGGGCCATCTCTTGGAGACACCCATGGGAACGACTTGCCTTCTTAATGTTCAGAGATGCGTTTGCTTGCAGGGATCCAAGCAAACCTAGGCTGATTCTTCACCCCACCAACACAGCTGTAATGCTGACACAGACTAAAGCTGAGGCAGGGATGAGCAATGTCTCATTCTCCTGAAGATGATCAACTGCACATCCCAGCACCTTTGCTCTTGGCTTTGTTGCCGGGGCGGTTGTGAGTTGTGATTCACTGTATTTGGCCTACACAAATCTCAGTTCATGTTTTGGAATCAATAATAAATAGTGTTAAAACTGCCAGGGGGAGTTCAGGTGGGATTTGGATCTTGGGAAAGATACATTGAACATTCAAAATGAACACAACAAGCTTCTCCAAACTGCAACCCTTCCCTCCCAGGATACTGTGATTGCCAACTCCATACATTCAAATCAGGGCAGAAGGAAGACAATTTATTTATTGTTTTGTTTGTCTGTCAAACATGTACAAGATAACAAGTATAAGCATGAACATAAACAAGACCAAAGGAAGTAAATGCAGATAAATGGGGACAGTATGACAGGCTGGTGCACTTATGCATGTCTCCTTTAAGGACCTCTTAGGAATGGGGTGAAGTCCACGGTAGACAGTTTGAGGTTGAAGCTGTGAGGGGTTGAGGCTGTAACAATGGAGTCGGGTAGGGCATTCCAGGTGTTGACCCCTCTGTTGCTGTAGTCGTACTTTCTGCAATCAAGTTTGGAGTGGTTTACCTTGAGTTTGTATCAGTTGTTTGCCCATATTATTGTGGTTGAGGCTGAAGAAATCGTTGGCAGGCAAGATGTTATAGCGGACAATTTTGTGTACTATGCATAGATCAGACCTCAGGCAGTGCAGTTCCAGATTGTCCAGGCCCAAAATTTCAAGCCTAGAGGCATGGGGACTTCTACTGTGAGTGGAGGAGTGGAGAACTTTTCTCGAGAAATACCTCTGAATCAGGGGAATGATTGGTACTTGAATCCAACATTTCTATGCTTTGCATAAGAGTGCTCTCCCTGACATGGAACAGTGAGGTGGACATGTATGTACATGGACATGTCAGTGTTTATCCCTCAAAGAAACGTGGAGCAGATTATGCTGCTAAGCTGTGTCCTCCCAATAGATGTCTATAACCCCTTAGCCTCTCTATGAACATCCCAAGGCATCCATAGTTCCCGCACCACCGAACTTAGGCAATGACTCCCTCTTGGTGGATGTGACGGTCTTGTGAAGGTTAGTTGGGATCTGTAGGGTTAAACATGACACTGGCTGGCTCCAAAATGCATTTTTGCTGAAAGAAATATGAGCGAGCTTTCCCTGGTAGGGAAACCACATCATGCTTTTATGTGGTAAATAACTGATGATCATGGAGACTGTTTATTGCTCTTCAGGGCATCGCGGAGGTGACGGATCGTTCCTTCCCATACAGCCTTTCCATAATTTGGTGTGTACGTCTTGTTCATGCAGATAATGTATGCATCAGAAGTGGGCAGTTATTTTGCCTTTCCTTCCCTCCCCTTCTATTTTTAGAAGATACAATTTCTCTTAAAGTTAGAGCTGGTTTATATTAGATTAGAGGTAGAAAGCCACTGCATGGCTTGGAGCTCGTGATGGACGATCACCAGCTGCAATTTATTGCTGAGGGTATGAGCAACATTTGAAGGCCATAGAAGAAGACCTGTGACATTATGGCTCTAAAGTGTCTTCCTCTTCCTGTGAATCCTCCTCCTCTATAAACTGCAACCTTGAAATTCGGTGGTTTTGTTGCTGAACCTGGGGAGACTGATCCGGGTAAGGGCCGCTGCCTATGATCTGCAAGTTGGCTGTTCAGTTCTACCACAGAGCTTGTATTTACATTTTTTCTTGACCTGATTTCATTAAAACGTGCCACCTACAATTTGAAAGACATTTACAATAGCTGGATATGGTAAGTGCAATTTTTTTTTTTTTATACACTCTGCAGGGAAAACAATCTTTGCTGGTAAGCATACCCTTGACCAGAAACTGTATCCTATTCCTAAATGAATAGAATTTACAATAGAATAGAGCTGGAAGGGACCTTGGAGGTTTTCTAGTCCAGCCCCCTGCTCAAGCAGGACAGCTTATACCATGTCAGACAGGTATTCTTCTTAAAAACCTCCCGTGATGAAGCACCCACGATTTCTGGAGGCAAGCTGTTCCACTGGTTAATTGTTCTCACTGTTAGGAAGTTTCTCCTTCATTCAAGATTGCTTCTTTCCTCCAGAGGTGGCATTCAGCAGGTTCTGGAGAAACGGTACTGGAAATTTTGAGTTATTCAGAGAACTAGCAAATCCCACCTCTGACTGGCCCTGCCAACCCATCTCTTCTCTGCCTCCCATTGAGTCCCAGCTGATCAGCTGGGTTTTCTTTTGTTGCCCTGCACAGGAGAACGGAGCTGGAAAGCAGGTTAGCGGGGTGGGGGAGGGGGTGGAGATTTGACAGTATCCTTCCCCTGCCACACTCACAGAACTTGGGAGTAAATTCTTTGGAATTCCACCACTGCTCTCCTTGATTAATTTCCATCCATTGTTTCTTGTCTTGTCTTCTGATGCTTTGGAGAATAATTTGACCTCCTCTTCTTTGCAGCAGCCCCTTAAATATTGCCATGGCAGACAGAAAACAACAGAACCCAAGCCTGATGCCTTTGGCTCTTTCTACAGTGGTCTTAATGAATGTCAGAATTTTAATTTGGGATCCTACTTAGGCAATGAAGAAGGTTCTGGCTTGGATCCATCCACCAGTCCATCTCTCGTCTATTCCTAGATAGGAAGTACAAAAACTTTCCTGTCTGGGTGAAGATGCTCCATGAGCAGCAGTGGTTTCTTGGCTCCAGGCACTTTTCTTCTGGCCAGCTTCATATATTAAGAACGTGGCTTATTTTGGTTTGGACTAGTCTGGTGTGATTGTGATTGCACTGCACATTATGACAGTTGCATCTTTTGTGCAGTGCCAATGGCAATACACATCTTGCCCTCGGCGGATCCTCTTATTTTCTTCATATTTACTTCATGTTAAATCTCCATGGTCTGTTTCAAGAGGCTGCCTCCCAACCAATTCTCCATTCTACGGAGATTCTCAGTCATCCGTGTCATGGTTGTCCCAAAGGAGCTTTTTCAAGGGGCAGCTGGATTTTGCTTTTCCTTGAAGATGTTGAAGAAGGCTCCACACCCATTTGCACTACTCAGGTGATCCTTGAAGGGCACAGATAAAACTTCCAATGACTCCCTGAAAGAGTGCTCATGATCAGGTGTCTGCAAGGACTATCAATCCTCCCATCCTCCCCACCACTTCAGTCAGAACTGAAGAAGCTTTATGAATGAGAAGTGAAACGCCTTCAATGAGAAACAAAGTCCATTAATTTCTCCGTGCTATGCTGGAGTTCAATCACATCCCCTCCCCCCCCATCTCAGATAATAGATAATCAGAGTTGGAAGGGACCTTGTAGGTCATCTAGTCCAACCCCCTGCCCAAGGAGGAAATCCTACACCATTTCTGACAGATGGCAGTCCAGTCTCTTCTTGAAAGCTTCCAGTGATGAAACTCCCACAACTTCCGAGGGCAACTTCTGTTCCATTGGATTGATTGTTCTCACTGTCAGAAAGTTTCTCCTTGTTTCCAGGTTGAATCTCTCCTTGTTCAGTTTCTATCCATTCTTCCTTGTCTGGCCTACAGGCACTGTAGAAAATAGATTAACCTCTTCCTCCCTGTTGCAGCCCCTCAAATATTGGAAGACCGCTATTGTGTCTCCCCTGGTCCTTCTCTTCCCTAGACTAGTCATGCCCAGTTCCTGCAAATGTTCATTGTGTGTTTTAGTCTTCAGTCCCCTCATCATCCTGGTTGCTCTTCTCTGTACTTTTTCTAGAGTCTCAACATCTTTTTTGTAATGTGGTGAACAAAACTGGATGCAGTACTTTAGGTGTGGTCTTGACTGTATTCCTCTGTTAATACAACAGGATTGCATTGGCTTTTTTTGGCTGCTGCTGCACACATTTGTGGCTCATATTTAGCTGGTTGTCCACTAAGACTCCAAGATCCCTCTCACAGTTATTACTATTGAGCCTGGTTTCACCCAGTCTATATGTGTCCTTTTGGTTTTTCTTGCCTAGGTGTAGGACTTTACTTTTCTCTACATTGAATTTCATTTTGTTAGACACAGCCCAGCGTTCTAAGTCTGTCAAGATCCGTCTGGATCTTGAGCCTATCTTCTCGGGTGTTCGCGATTCCTGCCCGCTTAGCATCATCTGCAAATTTGGTAAGTTCCCCTTCTATTCCCTCCTCTCAGTCGTTAATGAAGATATTGAAGAGTCCTGGGCCTAAGACGGAACCTTGTGGCACCCCAAATGCTTACTTCCTCCATGTAGATTTGGACCCATTAAGGACTATTCGTTGAGTATGGTTTGTCAGCCAGTTGCAAGTCCATCTAGTGGTGGTACTATCTATTCCACTTTTTTCTAGCTTACTAAGAAGTAGGTTGCTTACTATAGAGCTCTCCAGAGAGCTTCAGCTTTGTGTCTGGAAATATTATGTTTTTCACGATTCTAGAGCAAACCTTCTGCAGTCAAGACAGAAATAGAGCAGGTCAGTTCTGCCTGGTACAAATGAGGCATGAAATTACATAGAAGCACATGAGCTTCTGGATCAGAGGAAGCCCTAGAAATTCAACAGATTTGGCCATCGTTAGGTTTGGAACTGAAAGTTAGGCAGGCCTGACGTGTTTAAAGGAAATATATGAAGGCTGCTGCTGGCAAAGCCTCAGAAGATGAGGAGAGAAAGGAATTGTTGGGTATTTTTAGAGATCTGCCTTTGCTCAGGCGGTTCCAATTTCCACGAATCTCTATGCTTCTGAGTCACAAGTTTTGAATGAAACATCATTTTTCTCCTGGCATACATCCTGATACACACCCACACACCTTCACTTATTAAGTTGCTCACATCTTCATGGTTTTTTTCCACTGTCCAGCAAACAGACACAGCTTCTCCTCATTCTAAGAAATGGACATCAAAAATGGGGATTCAGTGGATGAGATGACAGTCAGAATAAAAATGTATGGAGAAGGCATTTTATGGGTTTAGAGCCTAATCAGCCAGTGATCCCTTCCATTGCAGCTACAGGGGATCTTTTAGAATTGATAAAATCTGCCAAAATCTCAAAGAGATGGTTGAGTTTCTTCTTTTCGGGGTCTTAAGATATTTTTTCCTCCAAAAGGAACACTTAAAGTTTCGATTTCTTAGCTGGATGAAAACTTCAGGCCCAGTTGAAAATTCAGTGAAGAAAATTGAATCTTTCAACTTTCCGACAAATTAATGCAGCAATCTTTATTATTTGATTTGGGAGCAATTTCAGGAAATATTGTATTGCACAAAAGAATCTTGTTCTGTTTTTATTTTTATTTTTAAATTTAAAATAGTCCAGAAGATGATTTTAAAAAATGCTTCATCTTTGATGGAATGGATAAATATGAGTGGCCATCTGCTCATTTGGGTTTCTTTAACATTTGGGGGCTGGGGTTTGGATGAGGGCACACTTGGGATTTGGGGAGCACACTTGCAAACTAGTTTGCCACTCTTGGTGGTGAATCACAGACCATTCAGTGGAAGGTGAACTACAGAGGTTGCCTCTGCCCACACAGTTGTCTCTTTTTCTCTCTTTTTCTTTTTCAGTCAGAGGTGCAGCCTTACAAACCAAGCATGGAGCAGCTGCCGCTATGCCGCATTTCCTTACATAAGAATTTCCCCAGGAATCTGATGGAAATATAACTGCTTGGAGCTGGTGCTTCCCTCCGCAGCAGGGAATGTCTTCCTATTTGCACATTGATTCATTTAAGAGAATCTAAAACAAATCAAAGCGTCAGAGGCGATAGGGAGCCTGGCAGATGTTATGGTCTATGGGCGGCTTTGTATCTTCATGCCTGCGTTGTGTTATAATGTACCTCAGAGATTGGGGGAGTGTATGTGTGAGGATGCTGATGGGTTTCTAAAGAGGATTCTCTTCTCACTTTTTTTTTTTTCCAGGCAGAGGATATGCTTCTTCTTCTTCTTTACACCTTGCTGAGAAAAAGCTCAGGATTTTCAAGAAGAAAATCTCTGCAGCCCTCTTCTTGATTCCTTTTTGCACACGAAGCTGTAGCAGTCATTTCCAAACACCTGGCTTCAGGGACCCCTCCTCAACTTTCAGGAAGAGGCAGTGAAGGTGGAGGAGGCAGAATCCCCCTCCCTAACAGGCCTTCTGTGGGCACCTCTTACCCCGCTGGACATAGACATAGCTCAGGTATGAGAAATGGTTCTCCTAACCTGCTCTGAGGACTCAGATCCCAGATCACAGCAGTGGCAAACAGTGGTCCAAGCAGATGACCTGCCCAGGCCTAGAAGCCACCAGAATTTATTGGAACGAGAGCTATTTTAGCTCCCACGGATCAGTCCGCAGGAAGTTTCTTTGGGTGAAATGCTTTTGAGCATCCTAGCACCTCCTTTTTGTCATCTTGGAAGGTATTTGGGAGGTACTAATACTCCTCTATAAAGCCTTAGTAAGACCACACTTAAAATACTGCATCCAGTTTTGGTCACCACACTATGAAAAAGATGCTGGGACTCTAGAAGGAGTACAAAGAGCAACCAGGATGATTAGAGGACTGGAGACAAAAACATACGATGAACAGTTTCAGAAACTGGGACTGGCTAGTCTAGGGAAGAGAAGGACCGGGGAGACAGGAAAGCAGTGTTCCAATATTTGAGGGGCTGCCACAGGGAGGAGGGTGTCTAGCTATTTTCCAAGGCACCCAAAGGTCAGACAAGGAATAATGGATGGAAACTGAACAAGCAGAGATTTAACCTGGGAATAAGGAGAAATTTTCTGACAGTGAGAACAATCAACCCATGGAACAGAAGTTGCCTTTGGACATTGTGGGAGCTTCATCACTGGAGAGTTTCAAAAAGAGACTGGACTGCCATTTGTCAGAAATGGTGTAGAGTCTGCTTGGGCAGAGGTTTGAACTAGATGACCTACAAGCCCTTTCCAACTCTGTTAATCTGTTTAATCTGTTTAAGGAGGGCTGTGAAAATATCTACAGACCCCTCACATCCTGGACATAGCTCGTTTCAACTCCTTCCCTCAAAACGATGCTATAGAGCCCTGCACTCCAGAACAACTGGACAGAAGGACAGTTTTTTCCCCAAACTCCATCACTTTGCTAAACAAATAATTCCTTCAACACTGTCCAACTATTTACTAAGTCTGCACTACTATTGCTATTCATCTTCTCATCATTCCTTATCGCCCATCCCCTTCCACTTGTGACTGTAGGACTGTAACTTTGTCGCTTGTATCCTTATGATCTATATTGGCTGTTTCCTAGTATGATTTGATTGCTTATTGTACCCTATGACTATCATTAAGTGTTGTACCTGATGATTCTCGACTCTTGACGAATGTCTCTTTTCTTTTTATGTCTACTGAGAGCATTTTCACCAAGACAAA
Organism: Laticauda colubrina; assembly: GCA_015471245.1. NCBI lineage: Eukaryota > Metazoa > Chordata > Lepidosauria > Squamata > Elapidae > Laticauda > Laticauda colubrina. The sequence continues at coordinate 883,742 of BLBF01000016.1, forward strand.
TTGCTGGTGTGTCCAATCACACTTGGCCAATAAAAGAATTCTATTCTATTCTATTCTATTCTATTCTATTCTATTCTATTCTATTCTGTTCTGTTCTATTCTATTCTTTCTATTACAAGGTCTCTACAAAAGGTCATTTCCCCCTTGCTCATCATCATTACCACTATTATTTGTTCCTCCTCCCCTACTTCTTCTTTTCCTCTTCACTTAGCATAAATTCTCACAAAAAAGTGTACTAGAATTCCAGGATTGAGGACATCCCATGACAACCCTGGAAGAAGTAGAGATTGGGATCACCAGATGTCGCCTCGGATTCTGGAGAAAATCAACTGCACACAAAGCGTAATCGTTACCAACCATAGCTTGCAAGTTTAACAGCAAATCTCCAAGACTCACCAGGAATGATCCTTGCACTTCCCAACACCAAGGAAGACATATAACTTTGATCAAGTTGATCAATTATTTAATTCCCTCCTATTACAAATGTTTTTTTTTGCTAAAGATGGAAGTCCTCATTTGCTTTAGAGAAAAGTGTGTTCCTTAGAAAAGTGTGTGGCTCTTTCACCAGATCGTACAAACATAATGAACCTCTGGGGACAAAGAAACCCCGTGAGCTACGGACAAACAAATTCCACTTCTGTTTCACTGCCCTTCATAGCAGTTTTCAGCCTCTTGTTTCCATCTCTGTCAGTATTTTGACACCCACCAATGAGAAGTCATGGATTACGATGACATCACTGTGCCTCACAACCCTTCAGGTTAGCTCAGCACGGCTGCCAAAGGAAACCAAGCCAGTTTTTTTATTTTCTATGAAGTTGGCATGGTGTATGCTTGTGTGTGTGTGTGTGTGGCTTCATCCCGTTCTCACGAAAGCACTGCACTACAGAGCAGTGAAGAAATAGACAACTGGAGCAAAGCAACTGCTTGATTCTCATCCATGGCAGCTCCTTGGGGTAAGTCTGCCTCCTTGGTGGTTCTGGACAAGGCCAGGCCCAGTTCTGCTGCAGAGGAAATGGCAACGACTCTGAGAAGAGGCCCAAGCAGCAGCCAAGACCGATGCCCATGTTTACATCTGTCCCAATGAGATTATATATTCTACAGAAAAAAAGAGGGGAGGAAAGGAGAGGAAAACTAGAGATAGGCCTTTGATGCAAAGAACATCCTGCTCCCCTGCATGGCCTCCTTGGCCTAAGTTGGTTGCCCCTCTAACAGTTGTGAAAGTCTTACTGTTTCTGGATGCCCACTGATGCCACTCCAAACTAGCTACCTTGAGAGCAGTAGACACTTCCCTACCTCCCCCAGAACAAAGACAGCTGTTCTTGGAAGAAGGAACAAGCGAGGAGGGTTAAAAAGGAAACAAACGCATTGAGTTGAAAGTAAAAACTCTTCTCCGCACGGTGGCTGAGCTCTGCAGACCTTGATCTGATTTATTTGTATCATGCCTTTATTATTTTTAGAAGTAAGTCAAGGCAGTGAACATATCCAGCAGACCTTCCTCCTCTTACTTTCCCCACAACAACCTTGTGAAATGGGTTGGCGTGAGAGAACTTCACCCATCTTTTCAGGCTCTTTCCAAGCTGGGTGGGGTGGGGTGGGGTGGGGTGAGGGGGGGCCCCTGCAACCCAACTTCTGGGTTGCTGAGAGGGTCTTGCGGTCCAACCCATCAGGACAAGGCAAAGCTTTTTTCCAGGCTGGGTCGTCCTGATAGGTTGGGTCGGCTCAAAACTCATTCGGAATCAATCCTTTGGCCACACAAGGTTTCCATATTACCGTCATTTCCCCTCTTTTCTTTTACGCAGACACAAATGAACTTCTGGCAGATTCTATCCACCGAAACGGTCGGCAGCATCTCTGCGGCCTGACCGGCTTCAGAGCCCGGGGGGGGGGGGGGGGGGGGGGGGGGGGCCCCGGGGGGGGAAAAAAAAAAACCCTGTGTCCCCCCACCGGGTTCATCCTCGCCTTCCCAGGAACTCCGGCGCGGAGCACCCACTTGGGGAGGACGCGTCCTCACGACCTGGGCTGGGACCCACTTCGGAGGTGGCCCAGATCCACCCTGAGCGGGTTGGGCTTTTCCGGGCCCGGCCTTTCAGCACCTCCGTGGCGGACAGCGGCCGGCCTCTGCTCGGGGCCACCGGCGGCCGCTTCGGAGGGACACGCCGAGAGAAGAGCGGCGGGCCGGGCCGGGCCGGGCCGGGCCCCCCGCTCCCGCCGCCGCCCTCCCGGAGGGGCCCTTGCGCTTCCCGGCCCCGGGTCCGTTCCTCCCTGCGGGCGCCTCCGCCTCTCCCGCCTCTCCCTTCGGAGCTGCCGGAGCGCCGGGCGAGCGGGGCGCGGCCCTCCTGGCTGGCGGGGTGCCGCCTCTCCGTCCCTCCGCCGCCGCGGCTCGCCCGGCCCGCCCGTCCCCGGAGCCCAAGGAGGTTCGGGCGAGAGCCGGGCCCCCGCCAGATGCCCGAGGCGGGCGGCGGCTCCGCGGGCTCCTGGGTGGGAGAGGCCGGCCGGGACGGCGGGAGGCTGGCGTGGCGCTCGCCACCCCACCCCCCTCCCTCCTCCTCCTCCCCAGCGGCGGGGAGGACGCGGAGCATGTGCAGAGCCGGCCGAGGGCCGGGCCGCCGGTGGGCGAGCTGGCCGAGCGCCGCGTGAAAGCCTCGCTCTGCCGGGGCCGGCCATGCCTCTGGCTGGGCTTCCGGCGCGGGGAGAGAGCCGGAGAGGAGGAGGCGGCGGCGACAGCCGCCCGCGTTGAGCCCGCGCCCATGTTCTCCTGCTTCTGCTTCAGCGTCCAGCCCCAGAGCTTCGGCAGCGCCGCGCTGCCCGAGTAAGTGCCGCGGCCGGGCGAAGCGGGGGACGCTCGGGGAGGCGGGGCCGAGGGGGCTCGGGAAGAGCGGCCTTTGCCCGGTCGGCGAGGAGCCGGGTGGGCAGGGCGGGAGAGATGGGAGAGTCTCCGGGCACGGAGGCGGGTCGGCCCGGGCTGAGGAGGGACCCAGGAGCGGAGCTGAAGGAGATAGATTGCCTCTGGGGGGACCCAGAGCGGGGCTGGAGGACGGGGCGAGCAGTTCTGGGCAAGGCTCTCTGGCTTTGTCGCGGGACCGGAGCAGCTCGGGGGGGTGGGAAGGGAAGGAAGAAGCGATGAATTGGGAGGGATGGCCGTCGTAACTCGGGACAGCTCCCTTAAGGTCCAGTTTCCTGACCCGAGAAGAATCGGGGGTGGGGGGTGGGGTGAGGTGGGCAATGGCTGCTGTCCAGGGCCCTCCCGCAGCCGAAGGACGGGCGTCTCTGTCTATCAGTCTGTCCAGCTCCGTTAACGTGGCAGGAGCCTGGAAAAGAGGAGGGGGGAGGGGGGGGGGCTTCAGCCGAAGGAGGCACCTCTCGCGGTGACGGGGGATGAGAGATGCTGAGGAAGAAACGCGCTTGCTCCTTTTTTTGGAGCGAGAAGAGCAAAGAAGAGAAAAGATGGTTTCCTCCAGGATCGAAGGGGCTGCCTCCTTTTCGTGGCTCAGCATTTGTAGAGAGGAATCTGGAAAACCGGGGCTTCCGGGAGGGGAGAAGTCTCATCAGTCAAACCAGCCCTGGCCCACCTGCAGCTGAAGCCCTGCCCGCATCCCAATCGAACAACCTCTGTGTCCAGAGGCAGCCTCTCACTTAACGACATGTGTTTTGGGGCCCTGTGGCTCTGGCCAGGCCCAAGGGAGGAGGTGGGGCGGGAGGACCCCAAAGGGCAGGCCAGGCCTTGGGGCTGGATTCGAGATCTTCCTGGTCTTCTTACCTGGTCTTTTCCACCCGCAGGGTCAAATTAGGAACAGTGATGTGGAAAGGAAGCAATTCATCCTCCTTTCTGAATATGGAGCTGGGATGAGAGCCACTTTCCAGAAATCCCAAGAAGTTCCCCTGTTGCTGTTCTCAGAAAGCAGGGCAAGGCAGGGGGCAACAAAACAAGAAGCAGCAGCCTGGGGCTGCCTAAGGCATCGACTGTAGTTACTGAATACAACATCCAGGTTTAGCGGTAGCCTCTCTGAAGCATTGTCCTTGGTTGGTTAATGCCTTATCCCCAGCATAGCTCCTGGGCGATGCTCAGTTGCCTTTCCTTAAATGTCTGCCAAAGCTGAGGACAAAAGAAATAAATCCAAGAAGTTTCTGCACAAGCTTCTGACTTGAACTCTTACCAACCCTTCCATGTTTTCTTTCAAAATTCATTTTCTAATTTGTTGAGGAAGGAGTTGGAAAGCTGAAGCGTTTCCTTTGAACATCTTGTTCCTGCCTTGGTCCAAGATGCTATTGATCCCAACATGGGAATGTTATATTTTCAAGTGCCCCAAATATAGAAATCTTGATTTTGGGGTGTTTGTGTGTGCTTGTCAATCAATCTTGGAACAGCACAGGGAAAGGGTTAATCTCCCCACTATGGCCTTAGATAAAAAGCCTTAGATGTTTTATGCCTTTGTCTCTCCTGGGGGAACTTTTTATAATTTAGAAACTTCCCTCCAGTGCACACAACAGCTGCCCACCCAGCATTTTGTCAGGCTCATGGCAGGTGAGGGAAACTTTAAATTCAGAAGTTCATTACAAAAAAGCAAACAAACCAACCCACAAACCACCCCATATTCCAAGCTGAGCTGGACTAAGTCTCTCTGTGGAGGAAGACTAATGATGCATTTGACCCCTCCTTCAAGCCCAGCTTGGTCTCTCCTATGGAAGCTTTTGATATTTTTTTAAAAAAACAAACTCTGAGAATCTTACAGGGATTATATCTAACTCTGAGGACTTCCTATGCTTGATTAGGTAGAACTATGGAATAAAGACACACAAAGTCCTGTGAATAAGATTTTGATGACTTCCCTTGAGAGCTCTGCAGTTAAAATCCCTTTCTTCAGATTTGTTATAATCCACACATCACACTCATTTTCTCCTTATTGAAGAGGGAGGGGGTTTGAGCCACGATGGCTCAGGCCAGGCCATATCCCCCAAAACATTTTTTTACATAACTTCAACATCCTTTAAATCTATTCTAATTCAGAATTGGCTCTACAAATAGCACAAGATACTAAAACCTCCCTTAAAACTTCATCACGCTAATTGAAGTTATGTAAAAATTGTGTTGGGGGAATATAATCATATTGTATAAAATACATTGACACTTTTGGTCGCTGCAGCCAATTAGTTCTTTATTTTGGTTGAGGAAAGTAGAAATGCTTTCGAGGAAATTGGAAAAGTTAGGCAACAGTCTTTTTAGTGATTCATTTTTTCTTCTAAGCCAAAATGGGGGATGGTGAATGGAAGTGGCGAGCTCACAACTTTATTTAGGACCCATGAAGCCAATGAGTTGCTGAGGAAAAGCAAGGGTTGTAGAAAGGCTTATGATTCCATTTTCATAAGAAGGATTAAAAAATTGCAAGAAAGGAGTCAGTTTCTTGGCACTGCTTAAAAATTTGTGAAAAACTGAAAACTGAACTGTCGGCCAAAGTCTAATTCATAGCTTCTATTATATTAAAATTTAAACACTTCTGGAATCTGGGACATATCAAGAACAACATCAAGAATATCAGGAAATATATTTATCCCTGATGTTTTAGTTTTTAATGAAGGGGAAAAAAAACAGATTTGTGGCAGGATCAAAGGACATAGCTATTTTGAGCCTAGGCTCCATTGTTAACAAGCCCGTCTTTGGAACTTGCATGGGAAGCCCAGTTAAACAAGTAAGAACTACAACATGCCTGCTTTTATTGGAGTGGACTCCTGTATAATGCAGACTGATATGTTTCACCATCCCAACCCAGAGGGACTTGCAACTGAAGTGGGACAGATGCATAATGCATTTCCAATTTACTTTGACCAAAATAGAATCTTCAACACTCTGATCAAGACTGAGCATACTTTGACTTTGCCAAGAGGCTGTACATAAAATAGAAATAGTTGACTGGGTTGGGAAACCAATTTATAGTAATATCTTTTACAACAGAGTTAGAGGAAGAAGAGGTAGAGGCTGGGATTCCTGGCCTGATAGATGCTTGGAAATTTCAGGGGTGCAAAACCATCTTCAATGGGTCCATGAATTTCTACCCTAGATTGAATCTCAGGAATTAACCCTTCCACACAGAAGAAGGTGAGGACAGACAGTGGACTAAACTGTGCCCAGAGTGTATGTGGTATATGTCATACACTCTTTGAAGCATAAGGAAGAGTGGAGAACATGAGAACAAATGTTCCCTTTGGAGACTGGGAATTCTGGGAAACATTTTGAACTCCAGAAACGGGAGGAGGAAAGGATTGTTGTGGTTCAATGGCAGCCAGTGCAGACGGCAGCAGAATTGGACAGTGGAGAAGAATGGGGACCTGTCCAGGAGTCTGGAGAGGATTCGGACGAGGGTCCTGTGTCTGATGCAGGGATGGGGCCAGGACTATTTGGGAGTGGGGTGTTGCCTTCAGAGCCTTTGGAGTCTGACAGCAGCGAGGTAGAGGGACGAGGGGAGCCTGTTCCCAGTGTGCATGTGCACAGAGTTGCTAGAAGGCAAGAGCAGCTGAAACAAAAGGAGCAACTCGAGAGTAAGGCTGGGAGGTGATTGCTTCTCCCATAAGGGATAAAAGCCAGGCCAAGATGACAAAACCTTTGCAGGAAGCAAAGTAGTTCGATCGGTTCAGAGTCATCCTTGAAGCTCTGTGTACTTTGGTTGGTTTGTTTTCTAGTTCATTTGGTACTTCTGCTTTTGGCAGCACTTCACAGAACTGAAAGGTGTGCTTATCTTGGGGGACTGTTTGAAATTAATTGTGGCTGAGAATGAAAACAATTCCCAGCATTGCAATAAAATAAATCTTGTTTTAAAATAAGTTTGTGTGTGATTACAGTTTACAAAGCCTGGGTCAGAACAGGGATAGAATCAAAGAAAGGGAGTTCTTTTTGCATTGAGCTCAAGATCTAAAAAATATTATGGCTAAAATAGCCTCAGAGTTAAAACCCATAAACAGCTAAGTAAAAGTCTACACATAACCAGATATTCTCTGCCCACCTCAAGACCCCCTGTAACCATGGAAACAAAATAAATGTGTGCATAAGAAAAGGAATGGTCCGTATGAGAATAAATTTAACAATTAAAAGCAGGATGTTGTGGGCATTAAAAGGTGCAATGGAAGTTTGAGGAAAGCAATCCAGTACAGCTGAGATTAACCACATAATCTCTAATAAAAGATAAGCCCAAACTTCTGATGCTCATGGCAGTGAAGTAGAACTTGACAACATTCACAGAAATTTTCAAGAAAAAAACCCTTAGGAATTCTCGGAACTGGCAAAGTGGTTTAGGTATTGATATGTCTGGGGTGGGATTTATATCAAAGCTGGTCCTGGCAGTGAGAACAATCAACCAGAGGTTGTGGGTGCTCCATCACTGAAGCATCTTTTAAGAAGAGACTGGACAGCCACTTGTCTGGAATGATATAGGGCTGCGTAGGGAGGGGGTTGGACTAGGACCGGGGTTGCCAACCTTTTGGACCTCAGGGACCACCAAACTCATAATTTTAAATCCCACGCACCACTAATATGAATTTTGACAGATGGTGGCTTGCTGACATTTTCCCAGGGTCTCTGCAGAAAGCAGCAGAGACCCTGGGAACATCTTCCCAAAAATCTGCAGGAAAATTCCCCACCTCGTTTTTCTACTGATTGATCATTCTTTATTTGAGATCGCAGAATACCATCTCCAGCTCTGTTTTAAGGGGGAGAGAGAGATAGAAGGAGAGACTTTTGGCTTCATGCAAGAAAAGCAGCAGAAGTCTTTTTTTTTTTTTTTAAATTGTATTGATTTTTAAAAACAAACATAAACAAACAAAACATAGAACATAAAAACATAAACATTTTACACATTACTTTTCAAATAAATCTCATACTTCTATGGGAACGCTTATAAACTTTCCATAATTATTTCGCCCCCACTTTAGTTATATTTTGTAAAACATTGAGTAGTTAAAACGTTCCCATTCCTTTTTAATTCAATTCTCTCATTTATTTCATTTCATTTATTTTGGTCACAAAGGTTTCACTGAATTACACTAACTATTTTAACCCACTTTTTAATCATATATTACTTCCAATTTTCTAACATTATTTCTAATACAAATATAACAAATATAACAATATAACAAATATAATATAAGAATGCAATCTTTTATTTTTGTTTGAAATGTTTTTATTGATTTTCAATAAACAAACATACACAAACAAAATACAAAACATAAAAACATAAAACTTCTTTTTAGAAAGTGGCTTCCCGGGTTACATCTTTTTATACAGACATAAATTTGAATTCATGCTCACTTTTTATCCCATTTCATATCTTATTTACCATTCAACATTTTCTATATAGCTCTTAATTCTATTTTATTTATTTCATCTCAATTTAAATCATTATGCGTATATCTTTTGTCTGTTCTATTTCAATTTTCTATTATCTTTTCTCATTAACTCAAAATTTCTCCTGTAATCACTGATTGAGGTATGACGCCTTTAAATCTTTCCCCTAAATTTACTTTTCATTCTGATTCTGCTTAGTACATTCTGAAGCCACATACTATATTATAAAATAAGAACGAATAATAAGTTTATGATATAATTAAAACAATAACCCATAGCAAATTAAGCTCTATTATTAAATCCCCTTTTCTAACATTATTTCAAATATAAATACAATACAATCTTGTATACTTTTGCAGAATCTCTTTTTTAATCATATTTTTACCCACTATTTCTAAATAAATCTTGTTTCTTTACATCTTGTTTTAAACCTTTGTAACTTCTCTTTCCTTTTTCTTTTCCTTTCTTCTCCAATCCTGCCTTTTTACCCCTTTGTCTCTTAATCTCCACCTTATTTCACCTTATTTTCCCCCTTTTGGTTGTTTTTTTAAATCTTAAATTCTCCATTCTCTTTCCCCTTTTGCCCTTTTCTTCTCCAGCTAAAGTTGTTTGTTCACTTCCTCTTCATCCCAGTCTTCTTGTTCTTGTAATTTCTGGTAGGTAGAAATCACAATTTCTAAAAAATGGAAAACAAATCCAGAAGAACCCTTCCCTTCTTGTTCCTCTTCTTTTAGCTTTTTAAATTCAATTTTCAGTTCATCAGCAAATAGTGCCATTGTAAAAAGTTTTTTTTATACAACCCAAATGTTTTTAGACTTTCAAATATGATTTCCAAAAGTCCCAAAGTCACCAAGCAATCCAAATATACACAGACTGTTTCATTTAGCACTTTCTTCTTTTTATACTTTCTCTTCCTGGAGTTATAGTTCAGTTACAAAGCTCCAATTAAAATATATCTTTTAGAAGTCTTGTTACAGTTTAGCTCTGTTCTTATAAATTCCAAGCAGCCTCCTCCAACAAAATCTTAATATTTTTTCTTTTCCTCTCTCTTCCCACTTATAGCAAAAAAGAGTTCTCTTCCCCCCCCCAATGCTCAGAAATCTTTATTGTCCCCTTGGCTTTAGTTTTCAAGATTACCTGCTGATGCCAAAACGGGTTTTTCCGATTTCTCCATTCATTTGCGATCACCGTAAGGAAGGAGAGTGAGAAAAAACAAACTTTTCCTTTTAACTTTCATTCACCACTTTTTCTGTCTTCGTCGGGAACTATGTATCTTTAATGAAGCTTAAATTCCAGGGTATTTTAATGTTACTTCTTATCCCAGTTAGCCAAAAACTTTCACTTTCTCAGCTTCCTCCTGCACATTCTTATCTGGATGAAAGCTTCTTTGTGGCGGCCATTGCTGACTGTTGCCCCACCGCTTTCGGAAAAGGGAGTTAAATCAGCTGAGGAGGGGGGTTGCGATTCCCCCGGACCCCTGCTGGATTTCCCATATCTTCAGTTACCTCTATGGGGTAACTATAGCCCCTAAATCCAGCTGGATCGAAGGCACTCCAGCGGCGAGCACAGCAGAAACCATGCACAATCGCGGAGTCCTGCCACCGCCGAAGCCTTGCAAACCGGAAGTCCTAAGAATGGACTAATAGGTACATAATTATAGGTAAAAAATAGGTAAAGGTACATAATCTTATGTACCTTTACAGAATCCCCTTTTCAGTTAAGTTTTCACCCATTATCTCTGAATAGGTCCTGTTTCTTTACATCTTGCTCCAAACCTTTGTAACTTCTTTTCCCTTCCTTCTTCCCTTCCTTCTTCTTTCTCCCCTTTTTACCCCCTTGTCTTTCCACCTCCATTTCCCTCTTCTGTTGCTTTCCAACATTATATCCACTTTTTACATTGTTTTTCCCTTTTTTGACTGTTCTTTTAAGTCTTAAATTCTCCATTCTCTTTCCCCCCTTTCCCCTTTCTTCCCCAGATAGAGTTACTTGTTCATTAAAGATGGCTTCTTCTTTGTCCCACTCTTCTACTTGCACAGTCTTTTCTTGTTGTTTCTCATAGGTGCAGATCGCCATTTCTAAAAATTGAAAAACGGAGCCAAAAGAGCCCTTCCCTTCTTGTATCTCTTCTTTATATTTTTAAAATTCCATTTTCAGTTCATTGAAAAGTAATGCCATTGTAAAGTTTTTTAAACAACCACCCAGTTGTTTTTAGTCATTCAAATATAGTTTCCAAAAGTTCCAATATCACCAAGCAGTCCAAATACACACAAGCTGTTTCTTTTAACACTTTCTTCTTTTTTCACTTTCTCTTCCTGGGGTTACTATTTAGTTGCAAAGTTCCAATTAAAATGTATCTTTTAGCAGTCTTATTAAAGTTTAACTTTTGATTCTTTTAAATTCCAGGCAGACTCCTCCTTCCAAATCCTGCCCTTATTCTTTTCCTCTCCCTTCCCACTTATAACAAAAAAAAAAAGAAAGAAATTTTTTAGTGTTCAGAAATCTTCTTTGTCCCCTTGACATTTAATTATATTTCCAGTTTAGTTAGTTACCTATTAGTGCCAAAGCGGATTTTTCCGATTTCTCATTCAGCTCTCTTCGTTGTCAACGTAGGAAGGAGAGTGAAAAAAAAAACCTTTCCCTTTTCACGTTCATTCGCTGCTTCTGATTCTTCTTTGGGATGTATCTTTTATAGAATTTAAGTTCCAGGATACCTTGGTTGTTACTTGTTATCCCGGTCAGCCAACAATTTTACTTCTTAACTTCCTCCTGCACTTTCTTTTCTGGCTGAGTGCTTCTTTGAGGCGGCCATTTCTGACTGCCGCTCTTACCACCTTCGGGAAAGGGAATTTGCCAGCTGAGGAGGAGAGATGCAGCTCCCCTCGACCCTGCTGGGGCTCCCCCCTCTTCACCACCTCTAAGGGGTGGCATAGCTCCGAAGCTAGCTGGCTCAGGGCACTCCAGCAGCGAGCCCAGGCAGAAACCGCGCACGATCGCAGATTCCTGCCTGTCTCCAAAGCCCTACAAACCGGAAGTCTCGAATAACAGAAGTCTTTCTTTCTCTCCCCCAAACTCTGCCTGAAATGAGTCTTTGCGAGACTTGTCATGCCGGCACAGCCTCTTGGAGCAGGATGCCTTACAGGGTCCCAAAGACTCATTTCTAAGGGAGAGAAAAAAAGACTTTTGCTGCTTTCCTTGCATGCAGCCAAAAGCAGAAGAAGAAAGAAGTAGAAAAAAGCAGCCCGGCGGCCAGGCCAGGTGTGTGGGGCGAGTAGGGCAAGTTCTCTCCCTCCACCCTTTCCCTCTCCCCTCACTACATCGTATTGTTCACAGTGCAAGTGATGCAAGCCTTGTGTTCCCATGGCTCATGTGGGTGACGCAGCCTTGTGTTCCCGTGCAGCTTGGATTAATTGCTTTGGGGGTGACATTTCTCTGCGGACCATCAAAATTTTCTCATGGACCACCAGTGATCCCCAGCCCATTGGTTGGTGACTACTGGACTAGGAAACCTCCAAGAACTTTGTTATTCTGTTCAGTTCTATTTTTCTTACAAAACACAGTGGAGTATTGGTGACATATGATAATATATGATTATATATTGCATTGGAAAAGGATTGGGCATTTAAGTCCACTTCTTGTCGAAGACATTATAAAGTTTGAAAATAGTCAGTATAGGAGAGGTACAGCCATGCCTGCTGCAGCATTGGCTTCTTGTTTATGTGTCACTCAATCTGGATAGCTGATTGTGCAGCTGGCACAGTGAGAATCCCTTCCTGCTCACCGATCGAGTTATCCCTTTGATAAGCCTTTCCATGTGGTAGGGCTGAAGAGCAGATGGGGAGAACTGACTGGAAATGTCTTTAAAGACAGTAGACACTTTGCTCTGGTTACCAGTGTGACCTATTTTACTCTCCACAGTTACGCAGCTACGGTAAATGATATTCTGCCTACGGAGGCTTCCTCCTGTCCAAAGTGTGCCAGAGTATTTGCAAGGCTGAATTGTAGTACCTTTTCCAATATTACTTTGCTGCCAACACAAATAGTTAGGAATAGTTTGGGCATGTGATTATCTGGCAGTGAGATTGTGAAAACCCAGGCACTTGCTCTATAACAGGGGTCTCCAACCTTAGCAACTTTAAGATTTGTGGACTTCAACTCCCAGAATTCCTCAGCCAACAAAAGTCCACAAAAGTGTGGGCGTGGCTTGATGGGCATGGCAGGGGAAGGATACTGTAAAATCTCCAGTCAGAGGTGGGATTTGCTGGTTCTCCGAACTACTCAAAATTTCCACTACTGGTTCTCTAGAACCAGTCAGAACCTGCTGAATACGAGCTCTGCATCTCTTTCTGTCTATCTGTCTGTCTATCTGTCTCTCTCTGTGTTTCTCTCTCTCTCTCTCTCTCTCTCTCTCTTTCTCTCTCTCTCTCTCTCTCTCTCTCTCTCGTATCACTGTCTCTCTTTCTCTCTTCTACCTACCTATCTATCTACCTATCTATCTGTCTGTCTGTCTATCTGTCTATCTATCTATCTATCTATCTATCTATCTATCTATCTATCTATCTATCTATCGATCCATCGATCCATCGATCCATCTATCTTCTATCATCTATCTAATCTGCAACTTTCCAACACAAAATGGATTGAAACCTTGTCCAAAGGGAGATGAACCTGGCAACTGAGGTCATGAATGGGATGACATTCCCAAGGCATGGAGCTGTGGAGCCCTGGTTCCATTCTAACATTGCTTAGAATGCAGTATTGCAGGCTAACTCTGCCCACAGTCTGGAGTTCGATCCTGACCGGCTCAAGGCTGAAGCAACCTTCCATCCTTCCGAGGTCGGTAAAATGAGGACCTAGATTATTGGCCGCAATAGGCTGAATCTGAACAAAGCGATATAGTGCCATTGCTGTTGGCCTGGATGACCATTCAGGCTGGGCTCCAGGCCTGGAGGGTGAAATCATACTGTTTTCCAAAAACACATACCCTGGGGAATTATTATTTTTTATCTGGCAAACTTGAATCAGTTGGGTATAGTAGTTAAGTAGTTTTGAAGTCTGGGATTAGGGCTGGATTTCTTACCCTCTATATAAAAAGTGATGGCATATAAAGAAACTTTATTTTTGGCTTGGTGATTTTGATGGGAAGGTCTGTTTAGGAGGAACGAAAAGGGAAACTTGTATTTTTCAGATAAGTTTGGTGATCGATGTGTTGCTTTGAGCACTACCATTTTGCTCTCTGTTTTACTGGCTTAAAATTCTTCAGAGTGCTTTTTAAGATGTGCTTTTATTGATTCTTTTCCCCCCCCAGAGATGAAAACAAGGAAAACTACCCAGACAAATCTGTAGTTTTAGAGGAAAGTCAGGAAGTGTTTCAAGACAAGCCAACACCCTGCGATGGCATTCTAAGAGTTGGCATGGGGAACTTAAAATCCAGAAAGCCTACATCCATTCCAAAAGCAGAAAATGGGAAAACCTGTGAAGAAAATCAGGTAATTTGCTTGCAGGCATTTGCTGGAATTTTATCAGTAATAAAAGAAAAGCCTCTGGATTATATTTTTATTTCTAAGATTGGCTGGTGTCCTCTGGCCTGGGAGTAGGTGGGTCATTGTACAGTAAATGCAGCTAAATACCCTGAAATAAACCCTGAAAATAAAGATAATGTAATCTTCAAGCATTCCAGATCAATTGAGATTAGATGGCAGCATTTTTTTTTGAAAAAAATCATTAATACTACAAGGTATTTGCAGACATTTTGGGACTGGACAGGTTGGACATTGGCTTTGTATGTAGGTGGACATTTTAATCTCTTTTCTTCTGTAGGTAAGCAGCAGGTTTTTCTCCTGGGTGGAAGATCCTGAGCAGGGATTCTGATTTGTGTGTGTGTGTAGATTGTAAAGTATCCTAGTAAGGCTAGATGTGGGAACTATCTGAGAAAACCAACTTGGCAAAAAAGATGCCATGATTTCTTTCTTTCTGTACCAATTTTGTTCACGTTTTTATTGCTGTTAGCACGGCCATATACAGTTTTTAATCTTTCTTGCTTTTTAAAGTTGTGATTCAAGGAGCTGGTTGTCTTTTGTTAGCCAAGTGAAGCAGTAGTGGGCTTCAAATTTTTTACCACTGGTTCTGTGGATGTGGCTTGGTGGGCATGGCAGGGGAAGGTTAGTGCAAAATCCCCATTCCCTCCCCATGCCTCTAACCTGCTTTCCAGCTCCATTCTCCTGTGCAGGGCAGCCAAAGAAGACCCAACTGATCAGCTGGGACTCAATGGGAGGCAGAGAAGAGATGGGGTTGGCGGGGCCAGTCAGAGGTGGTATTGGCTGGTTCAACAAACTACTCAAAATTTCCACTACTGGTGTAAATTTCCACTACCTCTGAAGTGAAGGAGAGAGACTGATGACAGTTATTCTTTCTTAGCCTTTCCTACCGTGCAACACAAAATGCCGTTTCCAACTGTTAAGGGGTGAGTTGACCTTTCCAGCAGTTGTCCTCCCATCAGTATCTCTCTGAAACTTATGCCATCATCAGAAGCAGTCCTATAAGAAGTCAGGAATGGGGAGTTTGGCTGTTGTGGTGTGGGATGCAATCTCTTGTGTACTGAGAGGATTTGACTTCTTTCAGTTCTGCCTTGGCATTAAAAAGGTTAAGAAGTTGTAGGTCAGAGGTGTCAAACTCAATCGGACCACAGTGTCATGCCCCTGTTGGAATCTGATTCAGAGGGGGAGATTGAACAGCTGACAGGGAGTTGAAGTATGGCTCCAGTGGCTGTGGAAGAAACTGGGGAAGGGCACAGTCTGGCTGGGCCTTCAGAGAAAGACCCAAGGCCACCTCCTCTTCATTCTAGGGCATGCAGGGAGGAACGGAGAAGAAAGCAACGTGAGTTACGAGGGCTACGGGGAGAAAAGGGCCCTGATTCCCTTCATTAGCTGCAGCTGGGACAATAGGATTTAAAAAGGGCATTTGTGCACAGTACCTTGCTGGAAGCAAAGAGTGAATTATCTTTGTTTGTCAAGTCTTATCTGGGTTCCGGTATCCTCTCAACTGTATGTGTTTCATTATCTTTTGATGTCTGCAATTCCTTATCCTGCCCTGTCTTGTTAATTATTGCAGCGTGGTTTGTGTTGGTTTTTATTTATAATTATAATTTATATGTACTTTGGATTCAGACTGAATTTCTTCCCTTTAAAAACTGTTCTTGGGAGAGTTTTTTTCTCCAGCTGATGATAATTGGACATTGGGGGACAAGTTGAGGTATTAAAGGGACTTTCCCTACTTTTTTTGTTGCTTTTCTGCCATGCCCTAGGTCATCACACATGGAGTGTTTAGATCTGGCCTGCAGGGCTGCCCTGGAAGCATCAAAGGACCAGCCTGCAGTGCCTCTGCCAGTGAAAACAGAGCTTGGGAGGCAGAGATGGTATTCAGCAGGTTCTGACCAGTTCTGGAGAACCAGTAGTGGAAATTTTGAGTATTTTGTTCAACTGGTAAAAAACCATCTCTGACTGGAGATTTTGCAGTATCCTATCCCTGCCACGCCCACCAAGCCACACCCACAGAACCAGTAAAAAAAAATTGAATCCCACCACCATGCACGGCCCTCCCAGACCCCATTTTGGTCTGTAAAAACAGAGCTGTGGGGGGTGGGAATTGTGGCCCCCTGAGCTCCATTTTTGCTGGCAGAGGGCTGCTGGAAACCATCATGGTCAAAAATGCATCCCCCAAGCTCTGTTTTCGCTGGCAGAGGGTTGCAAGAGGTTGTCATGGCTGAAGATGGAGCTTGGGAGCCCATTTTCACTGACAGAGCATTTGGAGAACCGCAGTTGCCCCTCCCACCCCAACACGAGTGACATCAACCTGGCCATGCCCCTCCCCCAGTTCCTCCCCAACCCTGATGCGGCCCTCAATGAAACTGAGTTTGACACTCCTGTTCTAGGTAGATGAAGCAAAGAGTGCTCTTTCTGAAGCACAGCTGTCAGGAATCCAACAATCACCCTAATTAAATAATGATTCTCGAGCCAACCTTCAAAAAACTTCAAACAACTTATTATAGATGATCTATTGGCACTGCCCTGTATGAAGCCAACTCCTGCATACATAACTTACGGTCACCTGTGACCCTGTTTCCCGCCTTCCTCCTGGGTGTCTCATCAATCAAATTCTCCAATTGACCATGTTCATAGGCTGGGTGTCATTAATCACATTCTCCAATTAAATATATTCACAGGCAAAAGCTCTGGTAGTTTAGTTACAATCTTTTAACGATAAGAGTTGGAATGTATTGTTGCTTTCAAACTGCCGCACTACTCTTCCAGATTTCCTTCCTCCCCCCCCCCTTTTTTTTTTATGGCAACTACTAAAACAGGCATAGGAATGTTTTATGTGTTGACAATAGCATTCTGAAGGGAAAAACTTGGAAAAAGCCCAGAATTTAATTTTGAGAGAAGCATATACTTTCTTCAAAGTCTCAAGCTTCCTGTCATAAAAAAAATTGTGATACCCATATGGCTGTGAAGAGATACTTTGCAAGTGTGTGGGCAAGGCGAACCAAAATATCTTAAGTGAGACAGAGGAGGGAGGGAGAAAACGATTCCCACTGTTAAATGCCAAATGTCAGGATGTCATGCAACCTTTAGATTTTTTTTATTGATTTGATTGATAATGCAAATGGCTTCAAAAAAGACCTGAGCAAATTTTGAAAAACAATATTTTAATGCAGGGATCTCCAACCTTAACAACTTTATGTTCTGACCCAAACCTTGTTCCAAGGAAACAAAGACCAAGCAGAGGTAAAAGAAAAACCTTTTAATGATTCTTTATGAATTCTGTTCCTTCCTGGTTAAAAGGCTGTTTCAAACTAATTGTCTCTGATAAGAACGAGCCTTGCCAAGGTGGTGCAAGGCTGCCAAGAACAATAGATAAAGTTGCCAAGAAATAGTTCAAACACAAAGAGTCTCTAAACAGCAACCAAGATATTCCAAACGTCCACAAGGCTTGAGTTCAAAAACTTCTTTGCTTCTTGCAAAGAACTCCGGCTTCTCAGCTGGCTTTTATCTTCTCAGGGAGGGGCCATTACCTTGCAGCCTTACTCCCGAGTCACCCATACTGCTGCAGCTGCTCTTTCCTTTGAGCAGCTCTGTGCACACTGGGCACAGGCTCCTCAGGAACCTCTTCATCACTGCTGCCAGCCTCCACAATCTCCGAAGGCAGCATTACAGTCCCTGATGGTCCTGGCCCCATCCCTGCATCACGCACAGGCCCATCATCTGAGTCCTCGCTCTCTGAAGCCTCAGCCGTCCAAACCTGCTGACAGCGAACCACAACACTTTAAGACTTGTGGACTTCAACTCCCAGAATTCCTCAGCCAACTGGCTGAGGAACTCTGGGAGTTGAATTCCACAAATCTTAAAATGGCCAAGGTTGGAGATCCCTGTTTTAATGACTACAAAGGTTCTGAGGAACCTGGTAAGGAATAAAACAAGCCCTTGTGTTGTATGCAAGAATGCACTGACACAGGGTCCTATCACCACCCCATCACAACGTTGTCGTCTTCATATTTGTACAGGCAGTTCTTGACTTATGACCTCAATGGAGCCCAAAATTTCTGTCGCTAAGCAAGATGGTCCTTAAGCGAGTTTTAGACCCGCTTTACAATTTTTCTTGCGGCAGTTGTTACGCCAACCACCGAAGCTGGTTACACCAATCACCGAAGTGAATTAGTCACACCTTTGTTAAGCAAACCTGGCTTCTTCATTGCCTTTGCTTGTCAGAAGTTGATTGCATGGCCCCAGGATACTGCCACTGTCATAAATATGAGTCAGTTGCCCAGCCATCTGAATTGGATCATGTGACCATACGGTTTGCAACGGTTGGATGAAAAATGTTCATAAGTCACTTTTTTTGAACAGTCACTAAATGAATGGTTGTAATTTGAGGACTTCCTGGACTAAGCAGGAGAAGATGAATTTTTGACTTCCCTCTTCGTCTTCTTTCTTTTCTTCTCCCACCCTGTTTCATTTCCCCCTCCCTCCTAAAATAGATGGTCCACAACAGTCTGGCTCCCAGTTACTCGAATGTAGTTTTATTTTGCTCCTCCCTCTTTGAATAGGAGATGGGAAATGCAGGGTCTTGGCTCTCAGAGTGTCAGAAGAAAACGGCGACCTCAGCTGCTGAATATGCTGAGAATGTAACGCTCAGATACCAGGAAACAGCTCTCAAGTTTCAGCCCAGGTATTCCTTTTTGAGTCTGGGTAGCTTCTGGGGACAAAAAACAGGGGCTGATTTATATGTGGGGTGTGTGTGTGTGTGTGTGTGTGTGTGTGTGTGTGTGTGTATACACAAAGACACAGACACATACACACAGAGTGGTGGGATTCAGCCAGTTTGCACTACTTCAGGAGAACCAGTTGTTAACTTTCTGAGCAGTTTGGTGAACTGGTTGTTGGAAGAAATCATTAGGGCAAAGAACCGGTTGTTAAATTATTTGAAGCCCACCACTATATGTGTATTTATGTCTGTCTGTCTGTCTGTCTGTCTGTCTATCTATCTACCTATCTATCTATCTATCTATCTATCTATCTATCTATCTATCTATCTA
>BLBF01000016.1:902668-921745 GCA_015471245.1 Laticauda colubrina
CTATCTATCTATCTATCTATCTATCTATCTATCTATCTATCTATCTATCCACACACACCACACACAGTGTCTCAGGCTCCAGTTGTAACAGAGAAGTCCATGGAACAGGAGTCTGTGTTTCTATTCTGACCCAGGTTTGTCAAATGTACTGAAAGACAAGCTTGATTGAAACGCAAAACCTGTTTTAATGCAATACTGGGAATTGCTTTCATTTTCCAACCAGAACTAATTATACACAGTTCCCCAAGATAAGCCCACACTTGTCAGTGCTGGGGAATGCTGCCAAAAACAGAACTCATCCAAAGTATCAGAAAAAAATGTCCAGAGTACACAGAACTTCAAGAAGGACTCAGAATCTAATTGAACTGCTTTGCTTCCTGCAAAGGGTTCATCATTGAGGTCTGACTTTTATGCCTTATGGGAGGAGCAATCACCTTCCAGCCTTACTCTTGAGTTGCCCCTTCTGCTTCAGTTACTCTCACTTTCTAGCACCTCTGTGCACACATGCACTAGGAACAGTCTCCCCTTGTTCCTCTGCCTCGCTGCTGCCAGACTCCAAAGGCTCCGGAGTCAGCACCCCACTCCCAGATGGTCCTGCCCTGATCTCTGCATTGGATGCAGGTCCCTTGTCCAAGTCCTCTCCAGACTCCCTGACTGGTCCCTGTTCTTCCTCACTGTCCGATTCTGCTGCCTTCTGCACGGGCTGCCACTGAACCACAACAGTTTCTTTCTTTTCCAGATTTCTCTCCAATTTCATGTTCAGACGAGGTGATGTATTATGTTCTTTGTAGGTTTCCAGACAGAAATATGAAATTGGAGAGAAATCTGGAAAAGAAAGAAACAGAGAATCCTGTTCCATGGACTTCTCTGTTACAATTGGAGCCTGAGATACTGTGTGCTTGAGAGAAAAATACATGCATAAAAAACTCTGAATGAAAAGGGGAAAAAATAATCTTTGAAAATCGTGTGAAGGCATAATGATATGTCAGGGAAGAAGAGGGTGGAAATCTTGATTTCTATCTGAATAGACAGTCTGGGCTTTTGGAGTGTTACAGTAAGTCAGAAATATTAGCAAAATATGAAAAGAGGCACAAACTTTCCAAAAGTGCAGATGTTAAAATTTCTAAACTGGAAGTTTAGAAGGGGATTTGCTTATTCTACCTCACATGGTTATAAACCAGTGTTTTTCATACTTAGTAACTTGAAGATGCGTGGACTTCAGCTCCCAAAATTCCCAGCCAGCATGTGGTCCATGTCTATTCAGCTATGTCTATTTGGAAAACTAGCCTAGCAGGAATGCTCAGGACACTATTCCTGTCTTTGCTAGAGAGGATAAAATGTAGCTGAGTGGGATGATCACGTGAGAATTAAGAAAAAAGAAATGTGCAATTTCATGTCAGATTTCCTACCCCGTTAAAGCTGGCCTCCCTTTCATTCATCCAAGGTTTTTCCTCCTTACTGATGAAGCAAGCCGGATATGATTCACAGGGTGGATAATGAGGATTAAGAAATTACAAAGCAGATCAGACAGTCAAATTTTAGCTGGTGGAGGTGTTTTTAATCCAAAGTGCAGTTTATCTGGTGTTCACTGAAGTATTTGTTTTGGAAAGTATTGGCATACTGCTTTTAATTAACATATCCCTACAATACATAATTCTTCACTTCATACATGACATTACTGCAGAGTAGGAGCTTCATTAAGATTAGATTAATAACATAAGGAATAATTACAGTGAACACATTTCTATAAACTTTGAAGGTTTAGTTTTATATTATTGTCATTGCACCTCGTACAATGAAATCAAACACCATCTTCACTGCACATCATGACCAGGAAAATAAACACAAACACACATCCTTCACCCTCCACACATTGAACCAAAAACCCCCAACACCACACCAACACTGCACTATATAGCAGAATTCAAAAGAGTTACTGCTCTGAGGTAGAAGCTGTTTTTCAGCCTATTTGTGATGGTGTTTATTATCCTGTACCGTTTAAGGTCTGTAGATGCATTAAGGTTGGGACATGGTGGCTCAGAGGCTAAGAAGCTGAGCTTGTTGATCAGAAAGGTCGGCAGTTCGACCTTTGAATCCCTAGCGCCGCATAACCGAGTGAGCTCCCGTTACTTGTCCCAGATTCTGCTAACCTTGCAGTTCGAAAGCATGTAAAAATGCAAGGAGAAAAATAGGGACCACCTTGGTGGGAAGGGAACAGCATTTTCGTGTGTCTTCGTCATTTAGTCATGCTGGCCACATGACCACGGAGACGTCTTCGGACAGTGCCGGCTCTTCAGCTTTGTAACAGAGATGAGCACCACCCCTTAGAGCCAGGAACGACTAGCACATATGCGCGAGGGGAACCTTTACCTTTACTTTTAGATGCATTAAAGAGGTTCAGGAAATAACATTCATTTTCTATCGCCCAACATTCCACTCAATTTTTTTGAGTGGATCCCTCTGTCTCTTACATCTGCTTTTAATGCAAAAATCCATAAATGGGTTCATTTAATGACCCCAGTTATGTTGGTTGGCTGAAGGGTCTCTGATTCTCTGCTTCTCCACTTCCTGTTTTGCAGGACAGATCAAAGTGCATTCATTTCACCAAATGATGTCACCGAACATCTGCAAAGGCTCACTGAGGTAGGTCCACCAGAAGCCCAAAGATGCTTGGCTAAGAGGGCATCTTTAAGCTAATCAAAGGAATAGAAGATGGTGCTCACATGCGGTCTTCAGACATAAAGTAATGATCTTGCTAGGGCTGGGATTCTGTCAAAGACACAAGAGGATGGTGATGTATGTCAGTGTTTCTGAACCTCAGCCATTTTAAGATATGTGTGCTTCAACTCCCAGAATTCTGGGATGAAGTCCACATATCTTAAAATGGCTGGGGTTCAGAAACACTGATGAATGTGGTACAGTCATATTGCTATCATTGTTGGGGTTTTATGATTTTATGATATTTTTTGTTAACATCATACTGTATGTACTGTGTAATTTATTATATATCACTTTTCTAAGCTGCTAAATTCTTTTTGGGTTGCTAAAGTGGCATTGAAGCACTTGACTTTTGTGCAATTGGGCACATTTGTATTGTGGTTTGATCATCCAAATTGATGGTCCCTTTTTGGGGTATGTATCTGTGTATTGTATAAACTGTGTACTTGATTTAGATGCATAATTCATGTGATTCTCACAAGACCATGGTTCGATTTTCATTCTGTTCTGAATATTGAAGTGCTTTTGAAGATGCCAAAAACTTTTTCAGTCTCTAAGATATTATGGGATGCCTAAGAGTGTTTTGTGAATTTTTAGAGAAGGGAGAAAGGATGTGCAAAACTGGAAGAGATGTATTAGCCTTTGTGGCTGATAAGAATAACAAAATAAATATGGGAAACCATTTTCCAAGAAAGAATTTTTAGGAGATTTTTCCTGGCTTGGTTGAATAGGGAATAACCAACTGGAGATTGTTGAGGAAACATCTCAGTGGAGACAATAATTGCTTCGATATTGGTTTTTGGGCATAGAATAATACCCTCACTAAAACATATCTTCAGGGTTCAGTGGGAAACGTGCGATAAAAATTCTATTGTGATAAAATTTGCTGTTGCAGGACAGCAAAGATAAATGAGTTTAGATCATGATGGCTGCAGATTAAATGTTCCCTTTGGACAAACCCTTCTCCTTTGCTGTTCTCCAAAGTCTTCAAATATTCTTCTTGAACTTAGGGCTTGAGAAGAAAATCCACAATATGCTCTATGGTAACCTTAGGAGTGTGCCAAGGAAAACAAAACAGTTCTGCATTTTTCATGAACTGCGAGGTTAATTTGCATGTGCTTATTTTGTAGACTTCGTTCAAATTGTGGACAGCCACATGAAAGCTCCCAAGTAGGTTTATAACTGCTGAAAGTTAAACAATTCTTGAAATGTTGAAGGGAGCATCAACAAATCATGCCCATGTCTCTGGACTTAAAAATGGAAGCAGTGCAAGAAATTGGGAGTCAAGAGCAGGTCCAAAATGAGTACAAGTTAATTTCATGGTAGCTTTCTACAAGAAATCTGAACTACTAACAGTCAAGGCAAATGAGCAATAGATAAAGAGTTAATGGAATTCAAGGTATCCTGAACTTAGGTCTCTCTGTGGATGCAGAGAAGGAACTCAAGGCTAATGATGCACTTGATCCCTCCTTTGGGATCAGCCTGGTCTCTCCTACAGAAGCTTTTGATATTTTTCTTAAAAGAAACTCTGAGAATCTTAGAGTGCTTATATCTAACTCTGAGGACTTCCTATGCTCGATTAGGTAGAATTATGGAATAAAGATACACAAAGGCCATTTGGCCTGTGAATAAGATTTTGATGATTTCCCTTGAGAGCTCCAGAAACCTCTGCAGTTAAAATCCCTTTCTTCAGATTTATTATAATCCACATGTCACACTCATTTTCTCCTTATTGAAGAAGGAGAGGGTTTGAGCCAGGATACAACATCCTTTTAAATCTATTCTGACAAATAATTCAGAATTGACTCTACAAATAGCACAAGATGCTACACCCCGCTTAAAACTTCATCACACTCATTGAAGTTGTGTAAAAATTGTATTGGGGGAATATAATCACATCATATAAAACTTAATTACCACTTGTGGTAGCCGCGCCCAATTAGTTCTTTATTTTTGTTGAGGAAAGTAGAAATGCTTTCAAGGAAATTGGAAAAGTTAGGCAACAGTCTTTTCAGTGATTCATTCTAAGGCAGCTCTTCCTCCATTTCCATCATACATAAAATGATGCAGCATTAGAAATGAATCCAGCACTAGAAATGATTGGTTGCAGTTGCATTGCATTTGCATAGCCCCAGAATTTGCTGGGAGGAGTGGCTCAACAACAAGCTAAAGAGAATTGGAATTACATCCAGAAGATCAGGAGTCCCCAAACTTGGCAACTTTATAACTTGTGGACTTCAATTCCCAGAATTCTTAAGCCAGCATAGCTGGAGTTGAAGTCCATAAGTCTTAAAGTTGCCAAGTTTGGAGACTTCTGCAGTAGATCAAGCTACCTATTTGCATAGCACCAGAGGTTGAAGCCAACTGTGTAATTGGCTTCGCTTGCATCTTATTTGCATAGCACCAGAGGTTGCTGGGAGAGAATTGGGACATTGTCCAGTAGATGAGTTAGGGATCTGTGTGTCTAATGGCATCTGAATCATACAATTAAAAACCTTAAAACAGGAAGGCTACAAGAGAATATCTATTTGCACTGGCTGTGTGAGGGCCTCTGTCCTTCTGATCAGAATGTGCATCTAAAGGCCCAGTCCCACTGGCCGACAGACGCAAAATGTATGCATTAAGGACACAGCGGACGAGCAAAATTTCGGGGATGGCTCCATCTGTTGTCATCCGTTCCAAAAGGTGGCAAAAATTTGCATAAACACAACGGAAAAGAATGGATGTGGGTAGTATGTACTGGGGATGTTAAACAGATGTTCATAGGAAGCCAAGCGGATGACAGTGGATGGAAGCGGATGACACATCCGAAGGGGTTCCGGGGGAGAATTTTGAAGCGGATGCATAGCGGAAGGGGCGGATGCATAGAGGATGAAGCGGATGCATCACGTACACCTAAAGGAAAGAAAGGGGATGCCGCGCGGATGTATATCGGATGCAAAACGTTCACTGCGCATGCGGGGAGTATGAATTGTGTCAGCTCTGCAGATATAAAAGGATGCAGCATGCACGCAGTCAGCATACAGGGGAAAGACATGCTGCCACATACATCTAGCAGGAACACCATGGTTCGTCAGTCAGGCAAGAAGAGGAAGCCCGTGCCTACTCATTCCAGCCCTGGCAAGAAGGACAGAACCAGCATCCCATCCCCTGGCACTGACTCTGAAGCTGCTGCTGCTGTGGTGGACCAGCCCCAAGGCCCTCAAAGCCCTGCTGCTGAAGGCCCTGCTGCTCAAGCCCCTGAAAGCCCTGCTACTCAAGCCCTTGAAGGCCCTGCTGCTCAAGCCCCTGAAGGCCCTGCCAGAAGGAGGAAGAGGCAAGGAAAGGAGAAGGGAGAGAGGAAACAGGACACCATTTCCGAGGACTATGAGGATGAGGTGCTGGAATGGCTGAGGGAGAATGTGTACCTCTGGAGAAAGGGCCACAGACTCTATCGGGACACCAAGAAGAAGCAGGCAGCTTGGAGAGACAAGGCAGAGAGCCTGGGGTACACTGCAGAAGTATTCCTAGGATGGTGGAAGCACACGCACACCTGGTAAGGCAAGCTACACCTCAAGAAATCCGGGCAAGCCACTGTCAAGCTCATTGACCGGGAGATGTATGTCATGGCCAAGTGCAGTTTCCTGGAGGGTGAGATCCACCACCGAGGAGCAGCCCCTCTGAGACCCCTCTCCCTCAGACAGCCCACAGACAGCCAGTCCTCTTCCATCCAGGAGCCAGCTACCCTGTCCAGGCAGGTGTCTTCAGAGGGCCCCACGGCAGAGACCCCCTTGACAGCTGCACTCCCCATGCCAGCAGACTTGGAGGATCCCATGGGGGATGACGCCCTGCTGTCACAAATGGAGGAAGAAGCAGCAGCCACCAGAGGTCAACCCACCCCCACCCCCACCCCCAGCTCCAGAGAATGCAGGCAGAGAGGCAGACTGGAGGGCCAGAACCACAGTGTGCTATTGGAGATCAGGGACACAATGAAGACCAACACAGAACTTCTCTCTCAGCTGGTCCACTTGGACAGAGCATCCTCGGGCCAGAACACCTTCATCATCGACATGAGCCAGACCCTGAGGGACCTGCCCGAGGCCCAGAACCAGGTGATGAAGCAGAAGATCACAGCACTTGTGCACAACCCTCAAGACCCAGCTGAAGCTGCTCCTACCCAGTCCAGGTCTGCTCCTCCACCCCAGGCGAAGTCATAGCCCTTCCACGGCTTTCAACAGCCCCTTACCTACCAAGGCTATGACTACCAGGACTTCCCACGGCAGAAGCAGAACTTCCCAGTCCAGGACCAGGTTCATTGCATGCCACAGACGCCACTCCTCACCCAGCTGCAGACCAGACAGCCCCACTACACTCCTCCTTCCTCCACTCCACAGCCAAGCCCATCAACGGACAATCTGTCATCAGTATTGGACCTGACATCTCAAGTCCTTGATGAGGGGCCTCTCAACCTCACGGGACTGAGTCAGCTCTCGGACAGCTTCCTGAACACACCATCCCCTGTTGTACACTTGGGGCCAAGCACCCCAATGGTGCCCCCAACCAGCACTCAAGCCACAGCTACCTCCACAGTCCCTGCCCGCTTAACAGCTGAGACCATGGACATGACTCAGAGTGACTGAGAAGAGTGTCAGAGACTGAGTTGTTTACTTGTAAAGTTTATTTTTGCTTAAGACACTTTACTTGGTTCATTTTGCTTATTTAATACAATCATAAAGTTTACCTAAGAAAGTTTATCTTTGCTTAAGACACTTAATACAGTTTACTTGGTTCATTTTGCTTATTTAATACAGTCATAAAGTTTACCTAAGAAAGTTAATAAAGGTTAACTTTGCTTAAGACACTTAGTTTACTTGGTTCATTTTGTTTACTTAGTAAAGTGTTGGTGAAAACTTTGAAAAAATGGTTAAGCCTTTGCATGCTTGTGGAATAGATAAGGATAGTTGTGGGATAGATAAACCTCCAGTGCAACCATCGTGGGACTGTATGGTCCACCATCCCAGCGATCCAGATGATTTTCTCCCCCTTTTTATAGAAAATATTGGTTGTCCTCTTGGTGTCCTTCTACATACTCTAGACATACTGCAGACATCCTAAATATACGAGATACATCCCAGATACAAACATTTTGTCCGTTTTAATCCTTTATATACGAGATGCATATGCTTACATCCTTTCTATTTCCGTGCTACTAACGCTGTGTAGACGTTCCGTGTACCTTTTGTTTCCTCCCTCTTTCCGTTTTCAGCTGCAGCGGATGTGAGTTGAGGGGATGGCCAGAGGATGCAGAGAGGATACAGCGGACGTTTAACGGATGATAACGGACATAGAGCGTTTGTTGCCCGGATATGTCATGGATGTACATCGTACGCGGCAGAAAGTTCATCCGCTCACAAAGTTTTGTGCAGCTCAAAACTTCTTGCGCGGATGAAATCTCAGTGGATGGATGCTTGACGGATAGAGCGTATGAAACACGTATGCAGTGAGTACACAATGGATCCATAGCGTTTTCCAATGGATGGCAAGCTTTTTTTGACGTTTTACGTCCTCTTTGCATCCGTAAGTGCAGTGGGACCGGGGCTTTGGCAAATGTGTCGTCTTAAATATCAGTAGTTTCAAAACAGCAGAAATTCATCTTCGGTAAGTGCTTGTGTTATTGCAATTGTATTTAGAGTGTTTGGTCTAGTTCAGTGATTAGGGGACTGGAGGCTAAAACATAAAAGAAACAGTTGGGTATTTACCATCTTTTCACTTTGCTGTCTCTCTAATTTTCTGGCTGAATATAGAGACAGTATTTAAACACTACAAAGGCTTCAATACAAAGTTTCTTTATTTGAGTATATTAGGCATCCTCAAGGTATAACTCACAGTTATGTTGTCTAATGTCTAATCTTTGCATAGTTGTCTTCATAGTGTGAAAAGATGGTTATCTTCATCCCATAACGATACAGCAAGGGAGACTCCAGCATGATGCTAGGCCCAGGCAAGAGTGAACAAAAGCTTCCCCCAACCCAACTAAAGGTCAATTCAATGACCAATCAGGATTACAGATGCGACCACATGACATGAACTACATCTCCCATGAGACATTCCCTTAAGGGGACAGCTTCCAATTCCCAACTAACTATATACTGTCTAACCAGCACAGGGATGTCTAGTTTGATGAAAAGAAGGAATAATAAGGATAACATGGCATGACATGATAGCAGTCTTCCAATATCTAAGGGGCTGCCACAAAGAAGAGGGGGTCAAGATATTCTCCAAAGCACCCAATGGATGGAAACTAAGAAAGGAGAGCACTAACCTAAAATAAGGAGAGATTTCTTGCCAGTTAGAACAATTAATTGGTGGAATGGCTTACTTTTAAAAGTTGTGGGCTCTCCAACACTGGAAGTTTTTAAGAGATTGGACAGTCACTTGTCTGAAATGGTATAGGGTCTCTTGCTTGAAGAGGGTTGGGAGAATAGAAATAGAACAGAATAAGAGTTGGAAGGGAACTTGTAGGTCATCTAGTCCAACCGCCTGCCCAAGCAGGAGACCCTATACTATTTCAGTCAAACGATTGTCCAGTTTCTTCTTGAAAGTCTCAAGTGATGGCACTTCCACAACTTCTGGAGGCAAATTGTTCCACTGCTTAATTGTTCTCACTGTCAGGCACTTTCTCTTTAGTTCTAGATTGTTTCTCTCCTTGATTAGTTTCCACCCATTGCTTATTGTCCTGCCTTCAGATGCTTTGGAGAATAGCTTGACCCCCTCTTCTTTGTGGCAGTCCCTAACTACAAGACTTCCAAGGTCCTTCCAACTCTGTTATGCTGTTATTCTGAGATGTCGAGTGGGGAAGTTTAGCCTTTGATACATGAGTTTAATATAACCAGAAATTATGCTTTCTTTTTCCCTTGCTGCCTGCCTTCTTGTGTTTTAGTTTGAGAATTTTTCATAAGTGGTTACTTATGATGGTGGTTTCATTGTGATGCTTTGTTGATTTTGTTTTTGTTGAATTTGTTGAAACAAATTCATTTGTTTCAAAGTGATATTATTTAATGGGGCTCTTCTTAACATTGTTAGAGAACTTCAGACATCAAATAACTGTGAACATTTGGGGAATCATCAAGGTTTCAAAGCTTTTGTTCCATAAATCTTTCTTCCCCTTTTGAAAGGGCTTCATCATTTGTCATATGTCTGGTAATCATGAGACAGATAAAAATCTGAGAGAATTCTAATTTGATTGGTCTAAATTCTAAATGTTGGTTCCTTTGATCAGGTAACAGCCAAATTCATCTTAAAATGGAGTCAATATTTTTGTCATTATCATCATCATCATCATCATCATCATCATCATCACCACCACCACCACTGGTTAATCTTTAGTGAGATTCACAGACTTTGGGGCTGATTGATAGCTCAACAGTTCGAGTCCGAACCAAGGACCTAGGAACTGTTTAGGTAGCGTTGGAGGATATAAGCTGTTCCAAGTAGGGTGGTCTTTTGTAGAATCAGGGTATTCAAGTCTGATAAATTCAGAATTTCCAAATAGTGAGGTAGCCATTTAGGTATTGATCCAAGGGCTCCAATCACAATTGGGATAATTATCATTATTATTAGATGCAGGAAGATGTGTTTTCTCTGAATGGAGAACTTATACATAGCACTTATTTCCATTCTTTTACCATTAGTTTCTCAATTTGCTCCTCCTTATTTTCTTGGGATTGATGAGAGCAATAGGTAAACCTTTCTTTCTGGAATGACCAATGATATCCTCTAATTTGGACAAGATTATGAGACTGCAGTTTTGGGAACAACACTGTTCACTTGGTCTATATTGAATTCCTTAGTATCCGGACGTCTTTCTGAGGGATGATAAACATTGATGAGGGACTCCTAACAAACCTGGGGTCAGGTCTATGGGGTAGTCCTAATGGCTTCTGAATGGCTTCCTCAAAGTCACTTCCATGGGGCTCCACACTCACTTGATAGATGAAAAAGGCAAGATTTTTGTGTGAAAGTACATTGATGGAATGATACTGTGGGATATGATAGCCAGAGATAACACGAGCAGATAACTAACCTTGATTTCTTGGACTTGCCTATAGAAAAGGATGACAAACTGCTTGTTTTGTTCTGGAGCTTGAAGGGAAATGCAGACTATGTCTTAGCCCTTCCAACAGTGGAATATCTCCCGCAGGGCAAAAATAAATGGAACCTGTCCTGCAGTTCTGCAACTGATCTCTCTTCTTCTGTGTTTTTGCTAAACCAGGAAGACAGTCCTCAGCTGGTGGCTTCAGAGGAACCAGCCTCTTCATCTGCCTCAACGAGCATGCACATTGACAGAGATTGTGGCCGTGGTAAGAAAACCTTCTGTTAATGCATGCCCTTGGCTTTTTGTCATTAAAGGTCCCTGGAAGCCTTTGAATGTGGTGCCATATATGGGTGAACCTGCCAAAAGTGACCAAGTTCAGGCATTATTTGAGAACATAAGATCTATTACTGCTTAGAGCAGGGGTGTCAAACTCAAGGCCTGTGGGCTTGATTCAGTCCATGGGGTGCCTAGATCTGGCACATGGAAATAGCAAAGGACTAGTCCATGGTGCCTCTGCCAGCAAAAATGGAGCTCGGGAGGGCTGACCACGCCCCTCCCGAGCTCCATTTTAGCTGGCAAAGGGTTGCAGGAAGCCGTCACAGCCAAAAATGGAGCTTGGGAGCTCGTTTTCGCTGGAAGAGCTCTTGGGCCACCACAGGTGCCCCTGACACGAATGACGCCAAGCTGGCCATGCCTCCCCTGCCCCCTCAAGGTCAAACACAACCCTGATGTGGCCCTCAATGAAATTGAGTTTTAACACCCCTGGTTTAGGGCATAATAAGGGGGAAATAGTATCTAATTTTATTTGGGTCACATAAATGCAGCTGGCTTTAGGAAACAGTATATATTGTAAAAGCTCGATTCCATCCTAACAAAAATTAATTTATTTTAACTAAACAAACAAATAAACACATATATACATAGCTAAATACATACATACACGAGGTGCAAATATGTTTCTTAAATCAACCTTCCATAGAATGATTAAGTCACTCAAATCCTTTGTTTCCCTTTGTATTTGGGAGATCCTATCAGTAGGATATGAAAGGATGTTCAAGGTAAGCATTGGCCCAATGTAACATTTCTACTCCTGCTGCTGCCATTAGCCCTTCTTTATCTCCTTTTTAGAGGGTGTATCAGCCAAGAAAAAATTCTGGGAAGGGAAATGTTTAAGGCTCTCCAAACTATAGCTCAATTTTGAGGCCAGACGAAGTAACAATAGTAACAACAAGAAAAAATCAAAGGTTAAGCTGGACACTGGATATGGGTTTGGCCCAGTACTTTAAATGAAAAAGGGTCTGGAAAAGCATCTTAATTCCCACTGGATGGATGGGCATCCCTGCCTAGGTGATTCTGAAGATCTTTCTTTTTCTTTTTTACCTTTCCTACTAAAGAGCCAAAGTGGCAATGCTGAGGGCATTGTTGGGCAGGGGAGAGCTTCACATGTAGCTGTAAGCTTTCCATCTGGACCATATCACAGTTTCTTGTAAATATATCATCACTTCCAGTCTGATTTTCAATGCATCTCTTGCATACAAAGTTCTCTTTCAATTCTTAATTAAACTACAGAAGGAATTAAGTGCCAGCAGAGTCCATGCTTCTGTGCCAAAGACCCATCATTCAATTCTTCACATCTTTAAAAGAAAAACAAAAGGCTGGGCAGAATTCTTAAGGATTGCTATTTGCTAGTGGAATGTTTTCCCCCTTGGCATTTAAGTACTGGAAAATATTTATGTAAAAGAAAGAAACTCTACTTACTTTTTAATTTAAATCGACTTTATATGTGAATTGTGCAGAGTTGATTGATCTGGTCAGAAATGATAGAAGCTGTCAATGCAGAAACCATGGGAACGAAAGCAAAGTCAGGCACATTGTTACGCCTGCCAGAATGTTAAGTATTTCAGTTTCTTGAATCAGACTTATTAATTTATGAAATATTTCATAAATGTTAGCTATTTGGTTTAATAAATCATTCTGGCGTACAAATTTTATATCATGAACAATTTGTTTTGCATGCTTTATACATTTTGGTTAAATGGTTACAGGCTTCACTTTTCGTATAATTCATGTTTGATATTTTGATTGGATCAGAAGAAACGGGTCTGTCTTTCCAATCGTCCACAGAATTCCTCCATTTGGGTGTATGTGTGTATGTGTGTGTGTGTGTGTGTAAACAACACCAGATCTAATAGTTATAAAAATGGGAAAGGAAGGAAGGGAAGGAAAGAAAGAAAAAGAAAGGAAAGGAAAGGAAAGAGGAAGGTAAAGAGGAAAAGAAAGAGGAAAGGAAAGGAGAAAAGAAATTCAAATAAGAGGGCATTGATAACAATGGCTATTGTGTATCTTAGTACACAACACAAATTAGTAGAAAGGAGAGAGCAATTAAGCCGAAAAATATGTAAAGCCAGTAAATAGCATCTGCTGTTATTTGAATAATAGCGTAAATAGAAAAAACATTATTGTTTATTTAGTGCCTTTTTTCTCCCAGATGGTACCTTCCATTTGCAAAAAACAGAGCATAGCAAAACCTCCTTCCAGAGTTTAGCCTGGCTACATATTTGGCAGCAAGAAGTGAATCAGCTAAGATGCGTTCTTAAATCTGCAAACTGATTCCAAGAGTTGTGTCAATTGCAGTTTGTCACTGGTATACTTTCCTTAGCTGACCCTAATCTTCAGGCGGAGGAAATTTTGATTCTCGTCTGTCATGCCTCTGTTGGAATCTGATTCTGAGGAGGAGGCTGAGCAGCTGACAGGGAGTGGGAGTGTGGCTCCTCCGTTGGCTGTGGAAGAAACTGGGGAAGGACAAAGGCCGGCTGGGCAGAGCAGGGGAGAGGTAGAGCAAGTGAGAGGGAATTCAGAGGAAGATTAAGGCCCACCCCCTCTTCATCCTAGGGCACTCAGGGAGGAACGGAGAAGGGAGCAATGTGAGTTGCATGGCTTATTTATGAGGGAGGAAAGGACCCTGATTCCCTTCATTAGCTGCAGCTGGGGACACAGTATTTTAAAAGGGAGGTTGTGTGCAGCAACTCATGGGAAGCAAATAATGAGTTATTTTTTTATTGTCAAGGATTATCTGGGTTCCTGGCATCTTCCCCACTGTGTGTGTTTTGTCGGCCTTTGAAGTCTGCAATTCCTTCTGCCCTGTCCAGTTTATTGCTGCAGCATGATTTGTGTGGATTTTTATTTACAGTTTGTATGTATTTTGTTTTGGGACTGAATTTCCTCTACTTAAAGACTATTCTTGGAAGATTTTTTCTCCAGCTGAAGGTAACTGGACATTGGGAGCAAAGTTGGAGGTATTAAAGGGGCTTTTCTTACTTAAGTGACTGTGTTGCCTTTGTGCCATGCCCTGGGTCATCACAAGTCTGTTGTGGAAGTGTTTCCTTCTTGGTGTGGCCCTTGAGTTCTGTTTTAATATGGGGCTGATATTGAATTTGCCCTGAGAAACCTCTTGATCTTTGACCTTCCAGAGCCTGCTCAGGAGTACCAAGAGGGCCCGATTGAGGCTGACAGTGGGCCCGAAGACCAGGATGCTTTAGGGACTTGCAGGCTGTTGCATCATATCACGGATGGAGATTATCCTCTATTGTCTCCTCGCTGCTCTATTTTCAGCCAAAGCCAGAGGTTTAACTTAGACCCCGAATCGGCTCCTTCTCCGCCAAGCACTCAACTCTTCATGATGTAAGCTGCACCGACCTTTTCCATTTTCCCAAGTGCAAACAACCTTGTTTTCCTTCTGAGGACAAAACTGTCTTCTTACGGAAGCACTACTTTGGGGGCAAGCAGAAGGTTCCCTCTTCCTGGGAAATTGGCATCCATGGGGTGCCCCAGGTTCAGTTGGTGGAAGAATTATCCTTCCGGGTTCAGTTCCAAGTGAGGAAAAAGACACCGGAAACATGGAGGCTGCTTGGAAAGACGGTTTAATGGTGGACAGGAGCACATGCCTTGGTTGAGGAAAGAAGGAAGGGCTGAGATGCTGAAAGTGCCTGGGTTTTATATCCTCTGTTCGGATTTGAATTTGAGCTTGTATTCTGATCGGTGGTCAGACTCCCATGGGGCCATGTAGGGGCAACTCTGTAGGCTGTCCAGAGTCCCAGGCTTGGTTGAGCCTGGCTGGATGATGATGTGATGAAAGGGCTTTGGGCAATTGCTATTATACTTCTACCTGGAGTAGATCTTTGTTATGTAAAATGGGCTGGCCTAGGCTAGAGTAATGGTCCATTAGCAAAGGTGGGGGTGGTGCTGAGTTTCTGCTTCTGAGATGAATTTCTGCTTCTGAGTTTCTACTCTTTTTAAGGGGAAATATTCTGCCTTGTTAATATTTCCTAGGATATTTCATTTTTATAGGAGAGGGGTGGGTGATAACTTCATACACAGTAAAGGGCCGCAGCCTCTTCTTCCACAGCTGCAAATCTTGATAAGATGCATCATTCAAACTACACTGAGTTTTGCAGGAGGGATTCTGCCTGCTCCAAAGTGGCTGCCTGGGCCCTTATTTGGTAGCTTCAAAAACTTTTTTTTAAATCAGCTAACAGTCAACAGTTATGAATTCGTTTATTCAAGAGAGCAAATTGCCTCCAGGTTTTTAATAATAGTAAAACTAATAAGCTGCTCCACTGTAAATATTCCTTCAGGGTGGTTGATTTAGGGACAGTCCTTACCATAACCTTATAAGGCGAGTTAATTTTGTGGCTCCTATTTTAAACCACTGAAGTGCAAACCAGTACAGAGTGAAAAAGGAGAACAGAGAACAAGAAGTTTCAGACAAGTAGGCCTCTGAGAACAAAAAAGAAGGTGCCAGGAATGTTTTCATATTTTTATTTGTGAGATGTGGGGGACAAAAACAATGTATTGCAAAATAACTGTTTATTTAAAATTAATATAGCTATAGCAATAGCACGTAGACTTATATACTGCTTTATAGTGCTTTCCAGCCCTCTCTAAGCGATTTACAGAGTCAGCCTATTGGCTCCAAGAATCTGGCTCCTCATTTTACCCACCTTGGAAGGATGGAAGGCTGAGTCAACATTGAGCCTGGTGGGATTTGAACTGGCAAATTGCAGGCAGTTGGCTGCAGCAGAAGTTGCTTGCAGTACTGCACTCTGACCACTGTGCCACTGAGGCTCAAATATGCCAAATATTTACACATATATTTATGAATTTTTAAACTGTTTTACTGAGGAGACTTTAAGACAGGTCTACTTAATAACTGCACCCAAAGAGACAATAAAACAGGTATATGCAATGGTATGCAATAAAGAAAGTGCAAAACAGGATAATCGCATCTCCCTAGTCTTGCAAATCAAAGCTAAGGCCAGCGTAGAACAATCCTGGGGCCTCTTAAGTGCCCTCAGTGAGGCTTGTGAGAACTTTGCTGAGTTCCAGGATTTTCTCTGAAGCCGTTTTCTCCAGAAGAAGATCATTAGCAGGGCCCAATTCAGGCCATGGCATCCATGTCCCAGCATTTCGGGCAGAATCACCACCCCAAAGGAAGCTTCTGCTGATAATCATCCATCATTTGACAACTCCAGAACCTGTGGATGTGGAGGAGCTTTTTTGAGCATTTCACATGTTGCCCAGGGGTTCTGTGTGTGTGGCTTGGTGGGCATGGCAGGGGAAGGATACTATAAAATCTCAATTCCCTCCCCAACCCACGAACCTACTTTCCAGCTCTGTTCTCCTGTGCAGGGCAACCAAAGAAGACCCAGCCGATCAGCTGGGACTCAATGGGAGGCAAGGAATAGATGGAGCTTGGCCAGTCAGAGGTGGGATTTGCCAGTTCTCCGAACTATTCAAAATTTTCCACTAGTGGTTCTCCAGAACTGGTCAGAACTGGCTGAATACCACCTCTGAAGCTGCCCAACCTGTCCAACTGACCGCCATAATTATGCCTTTAACTGCTGCTTAAGCCCCTGTCACACTGATGGAAAGAGGATGTAAAACGGAGAAAAACACTTGCCATCCGTTGGTTAATGTGATGCTTCCGTTCTGTACTCACTGCCTCCATTTTGCTTCCTCTCTATCCGTCCAGCATCCGTCTATTGACATTTCATCCGCTCAGAAGGTTTTGAGCTGCTCAAAACTTTTGAGCGGAAAATGTATCCAATGCATCCATTCTGCATCCTCTAGGCATACGGGGGACATCCGTTCTGCATCCATTACGCATCTGCTATATCCGCTAGGCATCCACTGCGCATCCGCGCAACTCAAATCCGTTCCAGCGGTAAATGGACGCAGGGAGGAAGCGGAACGGACGCGCAGCGTTAGTAGTACGGACGGAGAAAGGATGAAAGCGGATGCAGCTACGCATCCACGTCATCTGCTATGCATCCGCTATGCATCCGCTCTGCATCCTCTACGCATCTGCTCTGCATCCGCTCTGCATCCGCTCTGCATCTGCTTCCATCCGCTTCCATCCGCTAGGCTTCCGTTCCGCATCCGCTTTCCATCCGCTCTGTGTCCTCCCCCTGTCCGTTCCTTTCCGTGTTATCCACTCTGCTTATGCAAATTTTTGCCCCTTTTGAGAGCGGATAACAACAGATGGAACATTTTTCTCGTCTGCTGTGTCCTTTTTACAAACGTTTTGCATCCGTTGGGCAGTGTGACAGGGCCTTTAATTCTTTCTTGGGTGATTGCCTTTATC
Source organism: Laticauda colubrina (assembly GCA_015471245.1). Classification (NCBI taxonomy): domain Eukaryota; kingdom Metazoa; phylum Chordata; class Lepidosauria; order Squamata; family Elapidae; genus Laticauda; species Laticauda colubrina. The sequence goes on from BLBF01000016.1 coordinate 920,104, forward strand.
TCGCCCCGCTGGCTTCCGGAAAGTATGTAGTTCTTAATGAAAGAAGGGCAGGAGTGGTTTCCACTTCTGCAATTCTCCCGTGGTGTCTTCTTCTCTCTTCCTCTTTTATTTTCCATCTCCCCCAGTGGTGGTATGCTACCAGTTCAGACCAGTTTGGCTGAACTGGTAGTAAAAAAAGCCGACAATCAGCTGAGAGGAAAGAAGAGAAAAGCGCAGGATTGGCCCTCCTACCTGCCCCTGCACTTTTCTCTTCTTTGTCCTCTCAGCTGATTGGTGCTCAGCAGGCCTCAGCTGGTGTGGGGAAAGCTGCACACAGATTAGGCAAAGCATACTCACCAAGCCATGCCCACCAAACCAGTGGTAAAACAATACCACAGAGTGAATCGCACGACTGATCTCCCTGTATCATCATAGGACTCCAGGGTATCTGGAGCCCTGATTTGGTAGAAACAGTAACCTAAATGGACATTTTTTTAAAATATAAATTTTGAATGTCCCAGGCCAAGAAGTTCTTCCAGAGGCAGCTGCGAGGACAGCAAAGTGCCCCAGACCATGGTACAACTCACAAAGCACCTGCAAAACCTGAAGAGGAGGATAAGGAAATATGAAGAGAAGTTTGAGGAGGAGAAGAATTACCGGGTAAGGAAGTGAAAGGAGCAGCCAGATCCCTCACAGAGATGATGAAGGACTAAGGGGCTGCAATAAGAGGGAGAAGACCTGGGCTTGGTGGGTCCCAGGGAGGGCAGGGTGGCTTCAGTCATTCTTGATGTTCTCAAGTGCTAAAAAAAAAAGGAATTTTGGATTATCCGAGTACCTACTGTGGGAGATATGACTCATGCATGTGTGTCAGCACTGGGAGACCAGAGGGAGGCTATGACTAACTTATGGTAAACAGATGACCTTATGAAGGCTTAGCTAGCTAAGCAATGATGTCATAAATGCCTAAGACTGGGTTATCTGCATATCTTACCACACAAAACAAAGCACTCAGCAACAACCAGCTACCAGCAAAATTAGGAAACAACATATTATCTTCTAACTATGGAGACTGGCAAAACCCCCTTGTAATTAGTTTTCAGTCATAACACAGGACCAAAGGGAAAAGTACATCCTGACTGCTTTACCCATCCCATCTGGTAAAGTAAGACTAAATGTTTTTGAACAGGGCTTGGAAAAACAAACGAAACTGTTCATGCTTATGCTTAGTGTAGTATATTTAATCAAGGAAGAAAAATATTTTTAGCGTCGATGCCGCTTAAAGGCTGCTGAGATTGGTCTCACTCCTGGCTGTGAACAAGATCACATCATGCCAGGTTGTAAGTCAAGGATTAGCTATAGATTCTTGGAGGTTTTCAAGAAGAGATTGGGCAAGCATTTTTCTGGGATGGAATAAGGACTCCTGTCTTGGGCAAGGGGTTGGACTAGAAGACCTCTAAGGTCCCTTCTAGCCCTGGATTCTATGATTTTAGAGTGATATACAGGGACTCCTATAGGAACTGCCCATGCTGTGAGATGGGCAGATACATTGATTTGATAAATAAATGCAGGTGAGAGAGGAAAGAAAGAAAGAAAGAAAGAAAGAGAAAGAAAGAGAAAGAAAGAAAGAAAGAAAGAAAGAAAGAAAGAAAGAAAGAAAGAAAGA
>BLBF01000016.1:922253-934400 GCA_015471245.1 Laticauda colubrina
AGAGAGAGAGAGAGAGAGAGAGAGAGAGAGAGAGAGAGAGAGAGAGACTTCTGGCTTCATGCAAGGAAAGCAGCAGAAGCAGCAGAAGTCTTTCTTTCTCTCCCCCAAACTCTGCCAGAAATGAGTCTTTGTGAGGCTTGTTGCATGGGTGCAGCCGCTTGGAGCAAGATGCCTTGCAGGGTCCCAAAGCCTCATTTCTGGTGTAGTTTGGGGGAGAGAAAGAAAGACTTTTGCTGCTTTCCTTATGTGTAGCCAAAAGCAGAAGAAGAAAAAAGCAGCCCAGTGGCCAGGTGAGGCAAGTGGGGTGAGTGGGGTAAACCCCCCTCCTCCACCCTTTCCCCCCTCTCCTCACCACCTTGTGTTGTTTGCAATGCAAGTGATACAAGCCTTGTGTTCCCATGAAGCCTGGATTAATTGCTTTGGGGGGTGCTTTGAGGATGACATTTCTCTGTGGACCACCAAAATTTTCTCATGGACCACCAGTGGTCCCCAGCTTATTGGTTGGCAACTACTGACCTAGATCAGGGGTCTCCAACCTTGGTCACTTGAAGATTTGTGGACTTTAACTCCCAGAATTCCTCAGCCAGCAAATTCTGGGAGTTGAAGTCCACAACTCTTAAAGTTGCCAAGGTTGGAGACCCGTTCTCTAGGCTAATAATAACAAACTGTATCTTGGCAGGGATAAGTGTGATTTCAATATTGGTGTAGATAAGAGTAACACTACAACCCACTTTTTTTTTTTTGGTAAAGTTTTTTTAATTTTTAAACATATATCAATATTTCATGGACAGTGTGGTGTCTGAATGTCATTCATTTTGATACAAAAGTAATATTGATACAAATGAAAATTACTACATTAATCAGACTTATATGATCTAATGTTATTATACATATCTGTATCAGCACATAATCCTTCATTTTTCAATTATTCAATATTTGCTACATCCTTCTAATAGTAATAGCATTATTTTTGAGCATACCTGATCACATCTTTTTTTTCAAAATCTGGTCTTAACCTCTAACATTCACTTTAAACATGTTATATAAAAATATGCACAACAATATTCCTCCATTTCTAATTTTTTAATCTACTCTAATTTTTGGTACAGCCATTGTTTTGTTTTGTTTTTAAGAAAAACCCTTCCTATCCATCAGTTCTCATCCTCTTGGAAGTTTCACTTCTTCTCTTTTTGACTCGCCTCCGATATTCCTCACTTGGGTCCTTATTTACATCTTTTATATTCAACCCAACCATCATTCCATCCCCACTATTTTTTGCTGCCACTCCACCCATATATCTGCCAAATCCTCTGTATTTTTTTACAGAAATATCTTTCGATTTATTCAATTCCATTTTTCTACCTCCTGATATATATTCTCTTCATTTCACTTCAACTTCATTTCACCCAATGCTATAATCTCCTTCTTTTTTCCTGCTTCTATTTGTTATATCGTCTGTTCTATCTCATTCTCTAGGCTTCACAATCCACTTTCTGAATAGTTGCCTTTTTCTTCCCTTGTCTGTGCAGCCTTCCCATGCTGACAAGATATCAAATCCCGAAGTAATGAAATGGATGAATGACTTAGCCAAAAGTCGTAAACAGCTAAAAGGTACGCACTGTCACTATGTCTAGCCTGTTTCACAGAGTATCCGAAGCTACAGTGTTTGCTTTTCAGCCTAATGGACAGGGAGAAAAGGGACAGACTCATATCCTGGGGCACTTGCATTCTCTACCCCATCCCTCATATTGGAAGAAAAGCCAGTTCAATTCTTATCAGGGCAGAAATCCTGAAATCCTATATGAAGGTTTTCTCGGAGAACCTCCGTGCACACAAATCAGTGGTGGGATTCAACATTTTTTACTACTGATTATGTGGGCATGGCTTGATGGGCCTGGTGTGGCTTGGTGGGCATGGCAGGGGAAGGATATTGCAAAATTTCCATTCCCATCCCACTCCTGGGGGAAGGTTACTATAAAATCCCCATTCCCTCCCCACCCCACTAACCATCTCTGTTCCCCTGTGCAGGGCAACCAAAGGAGACCCAGCCAATCAGCTGGGACTCAGGAGGCAGATAATAGATGGGGGCGGGGCCAGTCAGAGGTGGTATTTGCCAGTTCTCTGAACTACTCAAAACTTTCCGCTACCAGTTCTCCAGAACTGGTCAGAACCTGCTGAATACCACCTCTGTGATGACCCAGGGTGAAATACAAAACAAACACAGTCACAGAAAACAGGTGAAGCCCCTTTTATTCCTTTACTTTGCTTCCAAGCTCTGAATATCTTTGAAAGCTCCCACACAAACAGTTACATGAAGAAGGAAAAAATCAACACAAACCAGGCAAGATAAGGGCTGGAGGATGTCCACAGATAACACACACTGGGAAGTACGCCAAACTCAGAGAGGAACTATAAACTAGAAATATTTCCATGCTTTGTTTCCAGCACTTGCCCGTACGCATGTCCGTCCTCTTATTCAGTTGTCACAGCTGTAGCCCATGAAGAAGATCAAAACCCTTTCCTCCCAAGTAGACCACATCTCTCCCTTATCCTCTCCTCCCTGCATGCCCTAGGATGGATATGGGATGGGCCTGGGTCCTCCTCTGACTGCCCAGCTGGCCTGTGCCCTTCCTCAACCTCCTCCACAACCTCAGGAGCCACACTTTCACTCCCTGTTGGCTGTTCCTTCTCTCCCTCGGAGTCAGTCTCCAACAGGGGCATAACAACCTTTGACACAAAAGTTAATTCACTCTAAAGGATTCCTGGAAAATACTATATTTTCTCCCTGATGTACAGGTTTCCTATAGAGAGAGAGAAAATGAAGCCCCCCTTACGCTCACACTTTCTTGGAGATATAACCAACAAGATCTGGTTTGGTGCAAACCCAGCAATGTTGGATTCTGTTGCTTTTCTAGGAACCTTAAATCTCAGCTGTTTCCTGGATCAGCCCAGCTCTCTACTGCTGCAGAGCTACTGCAGAGCTAACAGATTCCTGATGTGGATAGCTCTCATGCATCCTAAAATGCTAAGCTTGATCTTAGGATATCAAGCTATCTTTAGAAACTATTATTTCCCTATTCCATATGTCCCAAGTGTCAGACATTTTCATGATAGCATGTGCTGGAAGCCCTCAGAGATCAAACATGTTCCTCAAGAAACCATGGGCCAGGAGTGTGACTTTTTAATGACATCTTTTTAAGTCTTAAAAAACCGAGTAATCTGATCCATATGATTACTGCTTCTATTTGATTACAAAGGCCTGTGCAAAACAGATAAGTGCAAGGGAGAGAATTAATGAGCAAAGCTGGAAGCTGAGTTGCTAAATTGGCTCTCCCCTGCCGAGGCCACTGAGAGGAGGAGGAGTGGGTGGGGGAAGGGCACCGAAATAGCCTTCAGGCAGGAATAATTACTTCCTTGCCTTCTGTAGTCTTGATCTGTACTTCCCTTCTGTTTGCTCCACACCAACATTTTATAAAAGAAAACAAAACCCTTGGAGGTTGTGGGAGCGCCATCACTTGAGACTTTCAAGGAGAGATTGGACTGCCATTTGTCAGAAATGATGTCAGGTCTCCTGCTTAGGTGGGGGGGGGGTTGGACTAGAGCAGGGGTCACCAACCTTTTGGACCTCAGGGACCACCAAGCTCATCATTTTAAATCCCGTGGACCAGAGACCCTGGGAAAATCCCCCAAAAAGTCTGCAGGAAAATTCCCCACCCCGTTTTCCTATTGATCAATTGTTCTTTATTTGGGATTGCAGAATACCATTTCCAGCTCTGTTCTTGGGGAGGGAGGGGAGAGGGGGAGAGAGGAAGAGAGAGAGACTTTTGGCTTCATGCAAGGAAAGCAGCAGAAACAATGGAAATCTTTTTTTCTCTCCTCCAAACTCCCCCATAAATGCTATGCTGGCTGGAAAATTCTGGGAGATGAGGTTCACAAGTCTTAAAGGCAGAGATGGTATTTGCGTTCACCTTTGCAACAAGCCAGTGCCCCTTGTTCCTTGACTTCCTATTTTCCTGTCCTCACAAAATTCTGAAGCACCCGACTCCCAGGGGATTCACCTGGCTTATTCAGTACTCTGTGCCAGAGGTGTTATTCAGCAGGTTCTGACCAGTTCTGGAGAACTGATAGCTGAAATTTTGAGTAGTTTGGAGAACCGGCAAATACCAGCTCTGCCTGGCCCCGCCCCCATTTATTCTCTGCCTTCCAAGTCCCAGCTGATTGGCTGGATCTTCTTTGGTTGACCTGCAGAGGAGAACGGAACTGGAAAGCAGATTAGTGGGGTGCGGAGGGAATGGGGATTGTGCAGTATCCTTCCTCTGCCACGCCCACCAAGCCATGCCCACAGAACTGGTAGTAAAATTTTTTGAATCCCACCACTGCTGAAAGGTGCCAAGTTTGGAGATCTCTGGTGTAAGAGGACTTCTGTATGTTCTCTTTATGGTTGCCTTGCATGACTTGTAATGGTCCATATTGAGTTGGGCTTATCTGATCATAGAGTTAAAAGGGACCTTGAATAGCAATAGCACTTAGACTTATATACCACTTCACAGTGCTTGACAGCCCTCTCTAAACAGTTTACAGAGTCAGTCTCTTGCCCCCAACAATCTGGATCCTCATTTTACCCACCTCGGAAGGAGAGAAGGCTAAGTCAACCTGGAGCTTGGTGAGATTTGAACTGCCAAATCGCAGGAAACTGGCAGTCAGCAGAACTGGCCTGCAGTACTGCACTCTAACCACTGCACCACCGAGGCTCATAATCTTCATTGAAAATCATGAAATCAGAATATAAAGAGATTAGAAGAGTGGCTCATACTTGTGTCTGTCTGGTTTGGGACAGTTTTCTTCTGCCTCCTCTGTACCTTTATCAGCATTGTTTAAATACCAAAAGACAAGATCCAAGGCATTGAACCTGTTCACATGTATTGTAAACCATTAGGTAGACAGCATGGTCATGTTGCCCAAATATGGACCATGGTTGAGGTGGAAAACCTTCACTGCCCTCTATGCATTATGTTAGGTTAATGGACTTGAACCTTGAGATCTGATGTTGTCTGAAACTGAATAAGGGTTAAGCAAGCCCATCTTCCTCTGGTCCTCCATATTGTGTGGAGGAAGAAAGGGACAATGGGAAATAGAATAGAATAGAATTCTTTATTGGTCAAGTTTGGTTGGACACACAGGAATTTGTCTTTGGTGCAGATGCTCTTGGTGTACATAAAAGAAAAGAGACATCCGTCAAGAGCCAAGAATCATCAGGTACAACACTTAATAATAGTCATAGGGCACAAATAAGCAAATCATACTAGGAAACAGTCAGTATAAATCTTAAGGATGCAAGTGACAAAATTACAGTCATACAGTCACAAGTGGGAGGGGATGGGTGATAAGGAGTGATGAGAAGATTAATAGCAATAGTAGTGCAAACTTAGTAAATAGTTGGACAGTGTTGAAGGAATTATTTGTTTAGCAGAGTGATGTTGTTTGGGAAAAAACTGTCCTTGTGTCTAATTGTTCTGGTGTGCAGTGCTCTAAAGTCTAAAGATTAGACTTTTCTAACCCTATATGAGGTGGCCTCCAACTCCAGCAGCATAACAGAGAAAATGGAATTGAGTGACTGGCAGCCATGCAAAATTGGCTTAGATAGATACCAATAGATGAGGAGCATGTGCTTTGTAATTTTATAGGTATAAATACCATCAATAAATTTTCCAAGCATTCCTAATCTTCTTGCCTTATTTTCCTGAGGTTGTGTTACGCAGGAACAAGTTGACATGAGCAAGAGACAAGAGTTCACGAAAGACCATAACTTGTCTCCTCTCTGTTCTTGAGAGCAACCCACATCTGAAGCACTTCTTTTGATTCTGTGGGTCATGAAGTGTCTCAGCTCTCTATGTCATGAGAAGCTGTAGGCTGCAGGTGTTTGCTCACTAGAGGTATTGTGTGGACTTTTCTCACAGAGCTGAAACTCAAAATGTCAGAAGAACAGAGCTTCCCCATCAAAAGAAGCCAAAGGAACTTTCACCAGGAGAGCTCCAAAGAGGCGGTGAGGCTGGATCCAGCAGATTCTCCCACCAGTCCTTTGGTGGAGGAAACCATGGAAGTGGTGAAGAAGCAACTGAAAGAGAAGCGACAGCAGCTTGGTCTCCCTGAGAACATCAAGGTACCCAGTTCTTGCACGACATCTAGGTTTGCTGGTTTATTTGCTGACTTGCTTGACAAGTGTCTGATGGCTTCTGTCATGTCCTATCACCTCCATGAGCTTCCTTCCACACTGACTTGATGACCCTGTGTGTGTGCGTGTGTGTGTGTGTGTGCGCACGGGCTTGAGCTTCACATGAGCGAAAAATCAAAGAGGCACAAATTACTTGCTATAAACATCTGTGCAGAAAACTGTATGTTAGTGGGCACTAGGGTACAAATGTGTATTATTGCCACCTGGTACAAATGTGGCAACTGTGATATTTCACTACAGCAACACAACATTTTAAATTATCATCTTGTAGTCTGTCTGGTGTCCAAAGCTGTATCTGGAGATTCTGAGGTTTAGGTAGAAACTCTTTGGTTTCTGGTAGAAGCCATGAAGGGGTCAAAATGATGTGGCATGCTCTGCGTAAAGAGATGAATATGTCATTCGTGACATGGTGTTACATGACTTGTGACAGCACTGGCATTCAAATCAGTGCTTTTCAAATCAGAGTCATGCCTGTGATGTGGAATGGGAAAGGACACTGAAGCTCAAAGAGTGAGCAAAAGTCCTCATCTTCAAGCCATTAACTGAGTTAGTTGTCTAGGTCAGGGGTTCCCAATCTCTGGGCTATGGCCCACTGCTGGGCCATGAGCAGTTTGGAACTGGGCTGCCAAAATGGCAGGCAAACATGTGCATGCATCCCTACTTATGTGAGCAGCAGGCAAGCATGTGCGCACACACACTAATTGCACAAGCAGTGCCAGCCATTCACAAGGAACCATCCCCTATGAACCCTGCCAGTCCACAAAGCCGGAAAGGTTGGGGAACTTTGGTTTAAGTCACCCCCAACCTCCCTTTATTCCCTTAGGTAGTCCAGGGGTCCCCAATCTTCAGTCTGTGGAGAGGCATTGGTCTGCAGCATGCCAGTACCCGGGTTGCACAAACAAGCAAAGCCCCATCCATGGGATACAGGCAGCACACTAAACCATGCCCTCTCTGGTCCGTGGAAAAACCTTTCTCCACAGAACCAGTCCCTGGTACCCAAAAGGTTAAGGGCCACTGGTATAGTCAATTAAAAAACCACATTTGAAGCATAAATGTGCATCTTCAAATTTAATCTTGTAGGCAATTACAATTACTTTCAGTTTAGATCGTTTTTGGAGGGGTCTGTGAAAAACCCATAGGACAAAGGTAATTGGCACCTGTGCACTTCTAAGACTGCCTGGTTCTGTGAGCCTAAAGAAATCTTGCAAAAAATATCCAGTTTGGTTCAAGGAGAAAAGAAAGCTTGTCGAACCAAAATTCAGAGCTCACTGACAACTGTGCAAAAAAATCTGTGAGATGCATTTCACAGTTGGCACCTAATGGTTCATCATAGTTACCTTGAGTCAGCCAGCTTTAAAGCATCATCCAAATTCTGCGGTAAAAAAAAATGCCACCTGTGACTTTTAAAAACCACGTGGGTTCATTCACATTATTTTGTGCAGCCGTTTCCCTCCAGCAGATAACACTTGATGGTTAATTTTTCTATAAATCATTTTTTTTTTAATTAGGCTATGACAAAAAAGCAAATGGCTTTGGAAAAATTCAGTCTCCAGAAAAGCCTACTCTATTTTGAAAGTATTCATGGACGGCCTGTAAGTATTTCTTAGAAAGAGAGATCAACTTCAGGTTAGCCATTACAAAGAGTTTTCAGCAGGAGATGGCTTCTGAACTTCCCCAGCCCACACACCAAGATCAGTTTGAATTAGGTCCAGTACTTCAAGCAGCCTTCCACCATGTCATGTTCCATAGATTCCTGAACTATGTCTAGTTCTATCATATCTCTCTCTAACTCTATCTTCTATCTATCATCCCCCATTCAGTTATCATCTTCTCTCTCTCATCTCTCTCTCATCTGTCGATTATCTATATCTATCCCTCCCTTCTTATTTACCTATTTCCTATATCTATCTCTCACAATTTAGAAGCTACCCAGCTCCAAATGACTGTAGGGCACTTTCTGAAATTCATGAGAGCCATAAGGATCTTGAGGGGGGTGCTACTCCAAGGGGGGGGGGGAGAACAGCAACAGGGAAGGCACCTTTCCTTGGTCCCAAAACATAAGCGTGTTTTACTGAGTGGTCCATTCTGCTCAACCTCACCACATTCTTGAAGACGCACATTGCATTTCACAAGTACAGGACCACTGGATATTGGTACATTATTTTTCAGCTGGTTTGAAAAAAAAAAGTGCAGTTGTTATATCCCATCACACTTATCAGGAGTACCAACACATCCACTGATAGGTTAGATGAAAGGGTTAGAAAACGTTTAAACTAATGAATTAATTCTACAAATTAAAGCGAGCCTGAGCTTTAGTTGAATGTAATATCTAAGTGCTTGACCATTGTCACCTCCTGGGATTTTTCCTGCTTTAATCATTAATTCTGGTGGTCTCCATCCAAGTTTTAACCAGGTTTTACCTTATCTTTCAAGGTCAGCAAAGATCAAATAGAAACTGCCACTTGATGTGAAGAGAAGGAACACAAGCCAGTCTGAGACATTGGGTTGGCTTGCCTTGCCTTGATTGTTGTCTCTTTTTCACCATAGAGATATACATTCACAACTGTTCCTCCAAGACCACAATTCCCATCCTTTTCTTCCATCCACATCCTTCCATTCATACCTAAGTCCTCAGTATTGTTGCTGGTCTAGAAAGATGCTTCTCTTTCCACTAAGCAAACAAGAAGGGCTTTGAGATGTTGCAGACAGGTGCTGCTTCATGGTCCCCTATGCCTTGGAGCAGCTTTTGGAGTGGACATCCAAAGTGTTGTGCAATTAGCAGAAACAAAAAAAGTAATTGGAGAGAGGAGGGAAGGTCAATTTAACATAGCTTTTCACCTGTTGCAAACCACAAGAAAGGCTTCCCTGAATTGTGTCTTACCTACAGGCCAAAGGCTTACATGTTTTTTCCCTTTTTTAAACCAGCTTACCCCTTCTTCTTATCTATTTCTGGTCTACTGGAATCTGAGCTTATTATTGACCGTGTTCTTTTGCAATACCACTTTGACCTTTTATGGGTTCTCTGGGACAGCTCGTTCCTTTATCGATAGATACTTGGGCTTGTGTGTCTTTGTGCGACAACCCTCAGTGTGTATTTTATATGTTCTCCACAGAAGATGGATTATAGTTGAGGGTTGATAGCCATGAACAAGGGTCTTCAAACTTGGCAAGTTTAAGACTTGTGGATGTCAACTCCCAGAATTCCTGAGCCAACATGACTGGAGGAGGAATTCTGGGAGTTGAAGTTCACAAGTCTTAAAAGTTGTTAAGGTTGGAGACTCCTGGCCAAGAAGGACATGCCAGTCAGGTTTGGGTCTGTGTCCCTTTGGTATATGATAACTTCATTTCTACATTAATATACAGATGTTTTCAAATACAAACTTGTCTGAATATATGAATATACCCTTACTCAATTTTCTCTCAATATTTGTATATTTCCCTGCAAAATATGTTCTAAAATCTGTGCTGCTTCTTTGAGTTAAGAACTGAGCTGAACATTCAGAAATGTGCAAGATTTTGTGCGCAACTAACTTAAGATTGGCATTTTTTTTCCTGCCTAGAACAGTCCAGCTGGTGCACTGAATATAAAATTTCTATGAGAGAGGAGGATTTTTCTTTTTGAAACCTTTTCCAACAGTTTTTAGGAGATGCCATGAATTAAATCAAGCTGGCATCCCTCTATCATTCATCCTGCTGGAGGTTCCATCCCTGTAGCACTTCCTTGATTCTCCCCTGAAATGTTGAGGTGGTGCTGAATCATGTCCTAAGATGTATGGGCAGCAAGGGATTTGCCTGGAATGACCAAGATCTGCCAGTCTTAATGTTGCATGACCAACATTTGGTTATAAGACGTTTTGCAGTTGCCAGAGGCAAAGACTAGGCAGGGAAAGTGAATTACAGTGTGTCAGTTTGCTGCTAAGGAATGGTGGTGCACCAGTCCAACTTCTGATTGGAAGTGGTGCTTCTCTAACACAAGGTATTTTTGAATCATAGATATATGTCTTATCTTTTAAAATTCTTGGAGGGAAAAAAAAAAACCACAGTGTGCAAGGGATATACAGAGTCAGTTCTGATAAACTGTTTCTTTTATAGAAGTGTTGCATTCACATAATTAAAATTAGAAGAAAATTAGAACAAATTAGAAATTAGAAACAAAACAAAAAAAAATTAGAACAAATGATATCCCATCAGCACAGAAGTATCACTGTGTTTTGTGCCTCAGATTCCTCATGTTGGAATTTTAAAATCCACTTTTGTGGATGGATTGTGACTTTTAAGAAGAAATGTCAGATGTCTCTTCAGAGCCAACCTGGTGCTCCTTACTTTTTCTTCCTAGGCTAACCAGCAAGACAGGAGTTTGATGAAGCCTCTTTATGAAAGATACAGAATTATAAAGCAGCTTCTATCAACGCCCTCTTTGATTACAACTATTGTAAGTCTCATGAGGATTGTGTGAAGAAATGCACCACAACCAATGATGTTTCTTGTAGGCTCTCTTGAAGTTGTGCATTAGCTTTTTGTTTTATTCATAGAGGGCTTGCCAGTACATTTATTCCTCAGGAAATAAAATCCAGGATCCTTACTTGGACATACTTTCAAATAGGGCTGGATTGGGATTACTGGTTTGTAGTATCAAAGTAATCTCTGTCAAATTGTTACAGTTATGGAAAGTACATGTTGTGGGCAACCATTGGGGTTTAGAAATAGTTGTGGTTACTTGCAGGGAGAAGGACCATCATTCAGTTATTCTTTCTTCTGAAAGAATTCCATTAAAGACAGTCAGAACTGAAGAAGTTTCTTGGGTGAGAAGCAAAACATTTTCAAGGAAAAAAAACCCAACAAAGTCCAATTCCCTTTGGAAAAGCATCTTTGGGATTTCCATTAAGGATAATTAGTCTCTGAGTCTCAGAGAACAACAAACAGAAAGTGTTAGACACTGTGTTAAAGTGTGATTTATTTACACTTCTCTTTCAATAATGAGCACTGAGACCTTGAATATGCATCTGCTGCAGCTTCTAACGTGATAAAAGCCTTGGCCAACCAACATTTCTAATGCTAAAATACAAACCAAGCCAGTCTGTTTATTCATATAATTTTTGTCCTCTGGAATGAATGTTCTAGCCTTCTTCATTTGAAGGATGGGTGGGTAAGGAGAGAGGGACCCTGATAACTCTTGTTCCCTGTTCCAAGCAGGAGGAGGAAGATTCTGATGAAGAACCTCCTCAGAGTAGCTCCACTGGTTCTCTCCATTGGCCCCCTGAGGCACAGATGGGTCACTCAGATGAGGAAAATGAACCTGCCTTTGTTTCACCTCTGGATGAAAAGAAAGTGATGAAACAGCCAACCCTCTCGATGTCCAATTTACATGAGGCCACCATGTGAGTGCCAACTTGTTTAAATGATGATGCACCTTTTGGTTTCAGGGATTATTCATTGATTCATTGATTGATTGATTGATTCATTCATTCATGTATTTATCCATTGATTCATTTATTTATTAAGCTTATTAAGTATTGGAAAGAGTACTGAAAAGAAGTGCCATCATTTGCTTCGGCGATTGTGTTCAAAGTGAGCATTAGGGCACAATGCAAATCTGCACAATTGGTGTAAATCCATCTTGAGCCACGGTGGCGCACTGGTTAGAGTGCAGTACTGCAGGCTACTTCTGCTGACTGATGTCTGCCTGCAATTTGGCAGATCGAATCTCACCAGGTTCAAGGTTGACTCAAGGTTGACCATCCTTCTGAGATGGGTAAAATGAGGACCCAGATTGTTGGGGGCAATTGGTTGACTCTGTAAACTGCTTAGAGAGAGCTGGAAAGCACTATAAAGCGGTATATAAGTCTAAGTGCTATTGCTGTTTTCCTTCCTTCCTTCCTTCCTTCCTTCCTTCCTTCCTTCCTTCCTTCCTTCCT
>BLBF01000016.1:934859-953086 GCA_015471245.1 Laticauda colubrina
TCCTTCCTTCCTTCCTTCCTTCCTCCCTCCCTCCCTCCCTCCCTCCCCCCCTTCCTTCCTTCCTTATGGTTAAAGTGCAGTACTGCAGGCTACTTCTGCTGACTGCTGTTTGCCTCAAATTTGACAGTTCGAATCTCACCAGGCTCCAGGTTGACTCAACCTTCCATCCTTCTGAGGTTGGTAAAATGAGGAACCAGGTTGTTGGGGGACAATAGGCTGACTCTATAAATCACTTAGAGGCTGTACAGTGGTATATAAGTCTAAGTGCTATTGCTAAGTGCTATAATCTATTATTACCAAGTAATCATAAATACACTACTCATTGTATTACATGGTTTTGAACTCACTAGGAACTAAATAGGCAATTTTTTTTGATAAGCATTTGGGTGCATCCATCTCAAGGAGAGTCTCCAGGCGACAGCCTGCATGCTGCATGCTTATCTGGGAGCCCAATTTGCTCAGCCATCTATCAGCTTAGGAGTTTTTCAGTCCTTCAGATCTTAAAAGTCCCGTTCTTCTTTTGTAGGCCTGTGCTACTGGAACATCTCCGAGAAACTAGAGCTGACAAGAAAAGGATAAGGAAAGTATTACGGGAATTTGAGGAAGAGTTCTTTAGACAAACAGGAAGGTGAGACAGTCGTATGCATGTTGAATCTCAACACCATGAATGGTCAGATCTTGATATAAGCTATTGTAAATCTCCCCAAAATAATGGTTCACCACAGAAAATTTTTAATGGGTTGGTTGGAGGCATCATTGCATTGACTTGGTGGTATTTTCCAGCCTTATGATAACCAAGAAAAGTATTCATATTTTTTCTGTTGAAACTGAGGTAGGCTGCACCTTTCGATTCCAAGCATTTTCATTCCTGAACAGTAAGAAAGGACCCTCTTGCCAAATATAATGTCTAGAAAGGACCATATCAAGTAGGTGCATCACATTTATGGCTAGAAGAGGTAGCTCTTTTGCAAAGCATGGGCGATCCTGTTTTCTTACCCCCAAAGCAATCATTTTCATTTGGTGCACCACATGTGGCATCAGTTCTTAGAGACATAACTTATTTTCCCACCATCATCTCTGATGGGGGAGAAATTCACAAGAATTGTCAGCTTTGAGGATATTATTAGTGCAACAATGGCTCCCATTACTTGTTTCCCCCTTCCCTTTTCTGAAGATGATACCTCCCCCGCCCCACCCCAGGGACAGCAGGAAATTGAAATGTGGCCAGGAATTGTCCCCTTTGTGAGTCCAGCTGACATTCAACCAAGCCCTCAGGAGGATTTGCAATGAATACTTGCTGCCAATCAAGACAAAGGAAAGAAGATCCCAGAAATCCCTAGCATAATAAAAGAGAAAGTACCCACTGGGTCTCTCTGCCATTAGGATATCTTTAGCCTTTCAATCTCTTGGGACTAACTTTTGCAAATAAACATCTAAATCTCCTGGGCCTGGAGGAGTGGCTCCAATCTGGATTTTGCCCACTCACTTGCCCTTTCTTGACTCCTCTGGCTAAAGTGATGAACTTTGAATTTCAAAAGGAATCTTTTTATTGAAGGGAGATACAAGCAGGTCAAAATTCTAAGCAGGATCTGAGGTCCTTCAGGGCATGCAACTAGGATAAAGGGAATTAGGAACCCCTCCCAACAGTCCGATATGGATTCAATCAATCCGCAGATGTGAAGATGTTATTATACCAGCATCTCTGAGAAAGTAGATAAGGACAGTTTGCCAGAACTATCTTCCTGGTGCTTCAATCCACACGGCCCCTACCCACCCTTGCATCTCCCCAAGAGGTGAGAATTTTCCAGGCATCTGGGGCACCAGGCAACAATTGTAAATCATGTAAAAATTTATACAAAAGACAATGGAAGAAATAGGATATTTAGGACACATAGAGAGGCAAAGAATTAAATGTATCAAATCCAAGCCCCCCTCCTTTCTTCCACCAAAGAATGGCAGGTGCACAGAACTGACAGAAAACTCAGTCTTCTGACCAGAAGGACATTGTGAATCCTTGTGTAAGCAATGTACTTTTCCCCTTCAACTGAAAAGAATGAACTTCTTAAAACTAGATATTTGAAAAGGAATCCTTTATTGAACAGGGAGTGAATCCCAGCATTAGTCAAGGCAGAGTCTAAGATGTTTGCAGGCATACAGTAATAGATAAAGGGAGTTAGAATCCCTCCCTTTATTTAGATGTGGATTTAGTCAAACAAAGAACCAACATGTTAATTCCCCCCTCCCCTTCTCTGGGAATGTATCTTAGGAGAGTTCCCAGGGGTATCTTCCAGAGCTGGAATTTTTTGGTCCCTTCTATATTGTTATCTCTTCAAGAGGTGACAAGTTTCTAGACATCTGGCTCCAGTCCTCCAGTTGTATATCATGTGCAAGTTATACAGAATCAATATAGAATTTAATATATTCAGTTTACATCAAAAAGGATTACTTGTACCAACTTCCCCCCTGCCCCCTTCTTCCATTGAAGAATGGCAGATACAGGGATTTGACACCTTGATGCTTTCTTGCTGAGGTTTGAATGCCCATCTTGTTGTTTTGCAGGAGTCCCCAGAAGGAAGATCGGATCTCCATGTCAGAGGAATATTTGGAGTACAAGCATATCAAGGCTAAACTCCGCCTCCTGGAGGTTCTTATCAGCAAACACGATGTCTCCAAAACCATCTGAAGCCAGTAAAACTTCCTGATGTGAGGAAAGAGAACGCTTGGCTCTTTCTGCCCAGTGATTTGCTCTTGCGCTTCCTTAAGGTGATAATGCTCAGGTGAGCATAGCAGAAGGGTTGTGGAGCAGGCATGAGACTGCACAAGGAAGGAGTAACTGAATGGAGGACAAGCTCTTCCCTGTGAATTCAGAATCTGTTTTCATCTGGACATTTGCCTGCTGCAGAGTTAAAGGGAAGGAGTAGCCCTATGCAATTTCAAGAATATGGCTTGGGAACCCCAAAGCTCTGCTGAAACATATTTTGGATACCTGCTATCCAAATGATCTGGCCCCCATCATTTGAACAATGGTGCTCAAAACATTGGAAGAGCAAAGGAGTCAGCAAGATTTGATCTGCACTTCCCAGAGGGAAGCCTATGTATGTGTATGCAGCTGAGCTTTGTTGGTACGTCCAAAATTACGAATTCTTGAAGGGCAAAATCTCACAATTATGAAATCCCAGTTCAATTAACCCTTCAAAATTAATTGCACAACCTCTTGAGATACAAGCCTGAGATATTCCAGCAATCTTACCAAGAACCACAAAATGACAAGTCTCTTGTGAGATTTTTGCCCTTCTGGCATTGAAATCTCATGAGATTTGGATGGGATCAGGGAGATTTTTCCAAGATTCAGTAATCTTGTGAAAGGGCCAATTCAGGAATCTTGGTATCACCCACTGCCTGCCTCTCACCACTTTTGGGCAAGAATGCCATAATTCTACACTAGGAACAACACCAAGCATTGACATCTAATGGAAGCTGTCATGATGTCCTACTCATCAGGATGTCATGAATTATATAACATGGGTTTAGTCACCCAAATTGCAATTGCAAATCAGAATACATGGTGCTAAAGTACAGTGTTCGGCTGTTGAGAATCTTCATCTTTCCCCATCTTCCCTTCTCTTTTTGGTAAATAAGAAGGCAGCATTTGGTGCTTTTGATGCAAAGACATGAGCAATGCTGAGTGAAATTCTCACAATAATTCTTATAAAAATATTCAAGGGCCAGTAGGGAGCATTTGGGCTATGAGATCAGTTCTCAGTCCCCAGGACTAAATTATGCAATAATTTTTAAAAGGGTGGGTGAATTGTTGTTCTGTGGACACTGAAGGAAATTTTTAGAAAATGCAGTTGTTTGCAGATTTCAGCTTTCATTTCAGCTTGCTGTAGAGAGAATTTTGTGTGCAAGGTTGCTGCCAAAGGTGGATCAGTTTTGTGTTTATCCAGCTGAAGTGTTTATACTGCAGTTTTCCTCTCTGTTGTGGACATCAGCATATCTGCATTCTCTGTTTTTACCACTTCTGACTTTTCTTAAATAGGGATTGGGTGGATTATGACTTAATGCCTTTTGATGGGTTAGTATTGAGAACCCCAGCAATTAGAGAGTCATCTCTACACATTTGCAGAGGCTTACACTTTAGTTAAGCCTTGGGTCAATTGATGTTCTAGAGGTGCCTCCTTCCCAAAGTGGTCTTGTTCTGCTCTGCCACTCATGGACTCTGGGGAAGGTTCTGGATGCTACAAAAACACGGAGAATGTCCCATTCAGGCTGTGGAAGTGGTGGAGAAGCACTGAGAACAGGAATGTGTGATTCAGACAGGGAGGGCATCCTTTGGAAAATAGCTGAGTGGGTTATTGTACTCTTTCTTGCTGAAGGAACAGGTTATTTTCTGAACTATTGACTCTGCAGGAAGCTAACTAGATTAGCTTAGTTTCTTGATTTTGCACAAAGTGTGCAACTACTTTTGGCTGAGTGCTGGAGTTCTCTCCCATTTGCATTGTGATGTCTCCTAAGAGTGTACAAACATGGACTTATAGGGAAAACTTCATGAAAAATGGACTAATTTCTCTCTTGGACACTTCAATACTGCTTTCTGGCTTTATAAAATTGGTCTGAGCTTTATCATAGAAGCCAATCTGCTAAAATAAAAATACTAGAAGTCAGAGATGGTATTCAGCAGGTTCTGACCAGTTTTGGAAAAATTTTGAGTAGTTCGGGGATCGGTGGTAGTCTTCCCCCAGGAGTGCAGTGGGAATGGAGATTTTGCAGCATATCCTTCCCCTGCCATGCCCACCAAGCCACGCCCACAGAACTGGTAGTAAAAAAAACCTTGAATCCCACCACTTCTAGAAGTGTAGTTTATGCAGCCTCCGCAATCACTTGGGGATCTAAAAATACATTTGCATTTGTGTGTGAGTTTAAGTGTGCATGTAGGTGTGCTGATTAATTCTCTTCCATCCCAGAGCCAGGATTTGGGAAAACCATACCTCCCCATCTGTCCCATAAAAACAAGAAGGACCCATGCTCCTTTGGGTTTAAGGTGCCTGTGGGAAGCTTCTGGGAACCAAATTCCACCAGTCCCATTTGCTCTATAAATGTCCAGAGGGGATCTAATGCCATATGAAGGACTACACTGTGGATATTCTCACCTGTGGTTTAGAAGATCCTGCTTGGGGTATGTGAAATATGGACTTCCCCTCTTCCCCTCCCATATTATCCCTTCCTTGTCCTTCTGCATGCAAGTTCTCCCCTTCTGGTCCTGAAAATTGGCCGCAGGGAAGGATCAACTGAAAAGTGATTCCAGAAGCCCCAAGATGTCACAGTGAGGAAGGAAACCCCAGCTAGAGAGCTCAGTTTCTCCTCCTTGAGAGGTCAGAGATGGAAGTGAAGCAAGGGAGTGATAATACTTGCCAGTTGCCAGCTATGTATCAGTCTTTTGAGACTGAACAGGTGAAGTCTGATTGCATCCATCCTTTGTTGACAGAGTGAGAGTGAGAGAGAGAATTTTGACTTTTTCTTTTCCCATCCCCTTTCCTGTACTCTCGTGAAATAGGGAAGAATTAGTCCATTTCCCATATTTAACACATTGCTTTTCCACTCATCCCTTCTGTTTAGCCTCTCCAAGGTCATCTCTGTGACCACATCCTGTTCCAAGTGACTTTTAAAACTATTCCTGCAAGCTTGGAAGGTTCATCCCCTCCCCAGTTGTAGAAATCTGTTTTGGTTTGGCATTGTGCATGTTGGCAGGCATGTCATTCCCTTTATAATTGGGAATTAAGTTATTGGCTGCTTTTTAATGGCTCAGGGCTATCCCGATATTTCTTTAGGAGAAGGTCATTCGGATATGAAAGGGCAAAGGGGTGGGAGGGAGGGAGTGAACCTCTATATTAAGCATGTTTGTGGGGCTATTTTAGTATGAATTCAAAGTTTCAAGCAAAGATTGTTTGTGATACTTGTCTATCACAATCTTTCCTCTCCTTGTGTCTTGATGATGGATCACATTAAACTTCATCATCCCTAAAGACTATGACAATTGTAGACCAAGATCTTGAGGAGATATTTTGGAAATTTAGACCTGTGCCTTAAAATTGGTCTGGGTACCCGTAACTCATTATAATCAACGAGAAAACAATGTGAACTAAAGGTACACATCATAAAGTCATATATACAGTCTTCACTAAACAAGTCCCCTCCCTACCCCAGATATCTTCAGTTTCCAGAACTCCCCCATCTTTGGGTGAGATTTCTTTGAGGAGAAACTCATATGTGGAGAAGTGCTGTAGACAAGAATGCTTGTAAGAACAGAACAAAAGTGCACGTATCCAATTATTTTAATGTTCTTTTAAATTAGATATTACCATGCACCTTCCAGAACAAATCTCTCACCCACAGTTGGAATTAGTTTAGTAGGTAAATTTGCTTTGATTGCTTTGCAGCAAAACAGCTTTTAAGATGCAACAGCGTTGACTTTCTTAATGGTGGAAGCTTCCTCCTTCTTGGGATGGGTTGTGACACAGGTATTGTCAGTTTCTTGGTGCTTCAATTGTAATGTGGCTGAAAGCAACAGCAGGAGAAATTCACCTTCACTAACTATATGCTCCTAATCAGTCAAATCTTTGGAGTGGCTACAAAGTCTAAATCCTGTTGTGTGTTTATGTATGTTGTTGGCTTTCCACACTCAGTGGTAAGATAGTTCACCATGGTGGTTCTCATTTTCACGATCCTTCGTTCTGATTTTGGACCTTATTTTTCCATGCTTCTGTTTTGCCCAGTTGGGTGTGTCCATTTGTTTGTGTTTTCTGATGAATGTCAAGATGCTTGCTTTGCTCATGAGCTGAACAGAAACACAAGAATTGTCACAGCCAACAGATAATGTGACCACTGTTCATATCCAGAGTCACTGGATGAAATAGCTTCCTTAGGGGAACACAAGAGCAAAACAATACAGATAATTGTTCCTCTCTATACTATTTCCGAAAATAAATGTTAAAATGAGAGGTGATTTGGTGGAACTCTGCTTGATATTCACCAATATCTGGCGTTAGTTTATCTTGAGGAATAGAAAAGATAAGCGCTTAAGAGGTCAGAGTTACGTGCCATCCCTTTTGAGAATAATGTATTTATGCAAGGAGCTAAAAATAAATAAATGCAGGCCACACAGCAGTTTTCCTATCTCATATCTGTGGGGAGTGGGAAGAATATTCATTTACCAACGAAATGACTTTTCAGCTATGGTAAGGAACATACAACAGATACTGAGACAGTAGAAAAGATTTCATAAAAGGAGTTTAAACTCTGGTGAAGAATGGCAAGATTTTGTGAAGCTCCTGTGTGACAAAAATGAAGACCGTAGCAACTTGTTCCTTTCTGGTCACTCTCGGCCTAAGACGTTTTAATCAGATTAATGGGGATCAGACCAAACACTTCTCTCATTTTAATTCCTGTAGCATTTCTGTTTTGACCTTTCCATGCACCACCAAACACAAGGAGTTGAATTCAAGAGGGTGCAAATTATTCAGGAAAAGGTCATGGGCTAAAAAGGTGTGCTTAGTATATGTTCAGCACAGAAATTAGGTAGCACAAATCCATTTATTTTGAAAAGGCAGAGTTTTTAAAGAAGGAAGATTAGGCACTTATAGGTATGTGTGTGTGGAAAAACCCTTAAACAGGAAAGAGTAGCCAATATGTTTCAGGGTAAGGAGTTGTAAACTACCCCATCCTCTTCAAGAAAAAACCTCCAGGACTTGGTTGATAGTAACCAAAATGAAACAAACTACTTGGTGGTCCATTCTAGTCTTTATTTGTGTAGCATTTTTCTGTAGCACAATACTATAAAATGTTGTTTTTTATGATTACCAAAGCTTGTTTGAAAGCATGCACTTTGTAGGATCTTAATATTTCACATGTAATGATCGCCCAAGGTACTCTGTTATAGTGATAATAGTTTATTGCATTATGATGTATGCAGATATTTAACCTAAGTGTCATGGTTATGAATGGCGGATGGTTGGGTTACTGTTTTCTAATTTGGCTTACTGTAGGCTAGAGGTTGAAAAGGAATAGACTTTATAAGCAAGTTATTCTCGCAGCTTAAAATAGATCACTTCGACATGGAGGATGGTTGAGTGACGTGGACAATCAGGAGACTTCGTAAGAAACACAGGTTTAATGGCAACCAGATTCAAAGAAGACTCCAGGAAGAGATGCAAGACTGTCTTTAGCTTTCGGGGTTCGTCTTTTTGTAACAATGACACAAAAAGGAGAGGCAGAGCCCTTGGTCTTGTCACTGGGGCACAGAGATGAAGGAAGATTCCCACAGGCAAAGAGAGATGTGGGCGAGGACAGGACCAGCTGAGATGTTCGTGTGTGGAGGGTGGTGATTTCACAAACATCAGAAATGGTGAGAAAAGCCCAGGGAGACACCTCTCCAAGAACCAGAGCTTTGTGCCAAAGGTGGACAGGCTCTACTGCAAGAGTCTTCAACCTTGGCGACATTAAGCCTGGCGGACTTCAACTCCCAGAATTCCCCACCCAGCCCACTTTGAATTCTGGGAATTGAAGTCCACCAGGCTTAAATTTGCCAAGGTTGAAGACCCCTGGTCTACTACTACTTCTGCTATTGTGTCATAAAGAAAGGCATTTGATGAATTCCATCATCCACCAACCTTATCCGTAGGTCCCGATATGTAAAAGTTGAAGTGTGATTTCTTAAAAAAAACGGGGAGGGGAGGAATCTTTTAATGATTTGGGAAAGGTCCGTGTCCCATGACTAAACTAAGTGGATTTTTGTTTGTTTGTATGTTTGTTTGTTTCTATGGCAATTGATGTTTCAGTGTTGTTGGCTGCATCATTTATAACTGAACCAGAATGGTCTCCTTCATAAATCTGTTTTAATTAAAACTCATGTAAGAGCAACAGGAACAGATACACAAGTTATTTGAAGTTTACAAACTACATCTTTGATAAGGGAAAAATGCTGTCATGACATGTGTACAGTTGCTATTAAAATGCCATCTATATATTCTATATGATTGTATAATATTTTATACAACAGTACAAATAAAATATTTTTCTATTATGATGAAACACAGGCCTTCCGTTTGTTTGTTAGCTCATATAAATAACATAAATAACACTGTCGAACGACACATTGGAAGTGCTGACATATTTTTCTCCCCTAGGCTTATGAGAGTTAATCATGCTGCCATTACACCTGTTCATGCTGTTTAGAAATATTCCAGTTAAGTTGTTCAGTAGGTTAAAATGAATGCATATTTAAACATCATTTAGAAGCCAGGAAATTTTATTTTACTCAAGCTTGTTTATATAGATTTGTTACATTTGGCAGTATGGAGAGAGGAGGGACAAATTAACACCAATTGCAGCACCTAGATGTATAAATGGTTGCTAGAGGGGTGAAAGAAAAGAAAATTAAAAATACCCTCAAGATTTTGAACAGTTGAAAGCAGTGGTGGACCAGGAGGAAGGAACGTGGGGAATGCCAAGGGCAGAACTACATGCTACGCAGGGCGGCTGCAGATAATACTGTCTCCGTGTGGAGCTCCTTTCCTTTCTCCCCCATGACATGGGGACCCACTGACTGGCACAGTGAGGCCATCCCATCCCGTGTCCCCACCAGCAGCATCCAGCTGGAACAGAGAAAGGACGTAAGCTGAGGGTACAACAACCAGCATGCTCAGTTTCAATGCTGTAGGGCAGAAGGGGAGAAAGATACTTCAGTGGATACCGGTTAGGGAGCTGGCCCAGCTTGGCTGGAACATGTAGCTCTGCTCAGAGAGGAACTGTTGGGTCACTGGGGATTGCTTCTGGGAAGCAGGGCATTTCGTCATGCGTCTGATGTGGAGAGTGGAGAGAGGGCGTAGGCAACGAAGGAGGGTCCTAAGGAGGGCGGGGGGTGGAAATTAGCGTCCCACACTGATGTTACATGTCTTGCAGCTTGGATCTTTCTTGGCATTGGCAGTGGACAAACTCATGAGTTGGTGGCCGGTGATTTCTGCCACTGTGCCAAGGGAGAGGTTGACCGGGTCAGTGTAAACCACTTCCAAGATGACATCCTGTGCATGGTGGTAAACCATGACCCCGTCTTCTTCGGTGCAGGTCAGGAATTTGTTATCCTGCAAGTTCAGCTGAGGCAGGCGCTGCTTGCAGAATTCGTCACCCAGCGAGCCGACGGGGGCAAGGACAAGAATGACATAGTGGTAGGCCGTGTACATGCAGTAGAAGTCCCCGAAGTACAAATTTGTGTTTGGGTTGAAAAGTTTCTCAGCTGCAATCTCGAACCTGTATCTTCCATAAGGTGAATCTTGGGGGGGCTTTCCGGTGTTGAATTCAGTGTGGCAGCTAAAGAAGATCCCCTCCAGCTTCCCGCTGATAGGAGAGCCATGGCTGCCGCTGTTATCCTTAACCGAGGGCTGCAGGACGCTCCCATGCTGCTCTCTAGAAGTAAAGGATGGGGAACATGTTAGTTCTATGGTGGCATGAGAGCACGGGGGCCATGCAGATCCCCATGGCTCAACCCCCATCCTGTTTGCATTTATGCAGAGAAACCAGGCAATACAGATGCTGGCAGAGATCAAATCTGCTTTTTATCAAGGAGCTGTGTATCTTATTGGATAGAGGGCCTCAAATTTTAGGTAGTGTGTGATATTGAATGGGACACCAAAAGCAGTCCAGGGTGGTCCCTCTGATTTTTAGGATAGAAACTACAATTTAAAAGTTACAACAATCTGTATCGCAGTCAATCTACTTCTGTCCCCTTCCTAAGAGTCACTGGATTTGGACAGAGGAATACACATTGTGACACATCAATGGTAAGATTGTTGTCCACAAAGCTAAGCGTGCCATTTGGGCAAAGGAGAAAAACTGATGCCTTAGGATGAGTTCCAGTTCTACTTTGTCTTTTTCTACGCTTTCCATGCATTGAGATGAAGAAAACTTTATATCTTCTGTGGGTTTTTTTTTTTTATTTCTCAGAAACAAGACTGTGGATTTTACATCTCAGAGGACTAAGATGAACATCATTAAAAGTTGAGATGACCATTTTCGGCCACGAGGAGGGGCAACACAGCTACCCCATTTTGGATGGCCACACAGAGCCCCCCCAGTGCCAGATGAGCTATTTTTAGGTCAGCAATGAAGCTACTCCAAAACTATACGTTGTTAATTCTTTCCTGGATACCATAGAATAGAATAGAATTCTTTATTGGCCAAGTGTGATTGGACACACAAGGAATTTTTATTGGTGCAAATGCTCTCAGCGTACATAAAGGAAAAGATACATTCATCAAGAGTCAAGAATCATCAGGTACAACACTTAATGATAGTCATAGGGTACAATAAGCAATCAAATCATACTAGGAAACAGTCAATATAAATTGTAAGGATACAAGCGACAAAGTTACAGTCATACAGTCACAAGTGGGAGGGGGTGGGTGATAAGGAGCGATGAGAAGATTAATAGTAATAATAGTGCAGACTTTGTAAATAGATGGACAGTGTTGAGGGAAATATTTGTTTAGCAGAGTGATGACGTTTGGGAAAAAAATGTTCTTGTGTCTAGTTGTTCTGGTGTGCAGGGCTCTATAGCGTCGTTTTGAGGGTAGGAGTTGAAACAGTTTATGTCCAGGATGTGAGGGACTTCTATATTATAAATACTTGGTTTTTCTGTTTTTAAAGCTGTATCTGGTAAAACTGCTTTGCTTTTTTTTTTTTTTAGACTTCATGAATATTGGAACTAAACCTACCGAAGAATACAACCTGCTATTCACTTATAAATGATAACACTTGCAGGGAACTGTTGCTAATTAAGAAGCAGATTGCTCCTAGATCTGATGCATTGAGCGCTTCTTTGACATTTATCAGTGGGAAAAGCCATCCTCTTATCTCCCCCACATGCAATCAGGCATCCCTGAAAGCTGGGTCTTTCTGCCTTCACTTACCTGATGTAGTCGAAGTATTCTTTGTGCTGATTCCGGTAAAAGACTGAAAATTTAAGCATACGCCCTGCAATGACTTCCGCCTTTTCCAACAGTTGTGTCAAGTGAACCTTGGAATAATCTGTGAATACGAAACATTTTTGTTAGGGAGGATGATACACCGGTGCTTCCAAAAAGATGATTGACGGTGCTATTATCAGCTGGGACCCCAAAGCTAGCAACACACACCTATCCATACGTGCCACCCCTATTTCACCATTGGTTATTCTCTTTCAGGGTAAGCAACATGATGTCAAATTCAGAAGGAGAGGAAGACACAGTAGGGAAAGGAAAGAAAGGAGGAAAGGGAAAAAAAAAAGAAAAGATAATCTTAATAGCAACATTATTTAATATACTTATCCATATCTTCCTCTTGCAAATTACCTTGCTTCTATCATGTCCATACATTGATTCATATCCCACCTTTTGTTCTCAGTTTCTCAACTCTCTGTCTCCCTCTCCCTCCCTCCCTCTCTAGATTGGATATCCATTTGTCTGAAATGTTATAGGGTCTCCTGCTTGAGCAGGAGATTGGACTAGAAGACCTTCAAGGTCCCTTCCAACTATGTTATTCTGTTATTTCATCAACTTTGTCCAAGTGTGACTTTCTTGGTCTTCCTTTTTTGTCGTTCACTCTTCCTTCATGCATTCATTTTGTGGTTCTATCCTCTTTCCTTCTTTATGGATCAGCAAACCATCCAAATGCAATTTTTTTTCATCCTGGTCACTTACTTTAGTGTTCACCTTTGCTACAATCCAGTTCCCCTTGTCCCGTGACTTCCTATTTTCCTGTCTCTCTCACAATCTTCTGGAGCACCCGACCCCCAGGGGATTCTCCTGGCCTACTTAGTGCTCTGGGCCAGAGGTGGTGAATTCAGCAGGTTCTGACCAGTTCTGGAGAACCGATAGCGGAAATTTTGAGTAGTTCAGAGAACCGGCAAATCCCACCTCTGACTGGCCCCTCCCCCATCTCTTCTCTGCCTCCCATTGAGTCCCAGCTGATCAGCTGGGCCTTCTTTGGTTGCTCTGCACAGGAGAACGGAGCTGGAAAGCAGGTTAGTGGGGTGGGAAGGGAATGGGGATATCCTTCCCCTACCAAGCCCACCAAGCCATGCCCACAGAACTGGTAATACATTTTTTTTGAATCCCACCACTGCTCTGTGCCACAGTGGCCACTCTGGCACCCAGCCATGTCTGCTTCTTTTAACTGCCATTTGTTTCTGACAAGCTGCCTCTTGGCCATAGGCTGGTTCTCACAAGCAGAAGACTCACCTGCCGTACAGAATTCAATAATCTCACTCCATTCTGAAACTGTGTAGTCTCCATCTACTTGCTTGGAGGCTGTCTGCACAGCAACTGTGTATTCAGTCCGTGGGCTCAGGAACCAGTGGCCACGGACAGTCATAGGCAGGGGGACAGCTTTTGCCACTAGTTTTGTAGGCACATCCTAGTTGTGTAGGAAAAAGGGAGGAAAAAGTAAGAAGATAGAAAGACTTCCAGAAGATAAGTCAGCCTCCCAACTATTGAATCTCTTCTCTCCACCTTGGTATTCTCCACTTTCAAGAAGAACAGCCCTGGAGCGGACAAACAACATCCTGTGCTAGGACACCACCACACAAACAATACAAAAGTACACAATGCATCTCAAATTATTTCTACAGTGTATTATGATGCATGTGATATTCATTCATCATGCTTTTTTTCTAGATACCTGTGATTGGGGTTTTTGGATCGGGTTAGTTTCTTACTAGAATTCAAAGGTTTTGAATGTTATTTTCTCTTGTTAGTTGACTAATAGAAGATAATCATTCAGGGGATAGGCCATGATAAGGAAGGAAGGAAGGGAGGGAGGGAGGGAGGGAGGGAGGGAGGGAGGGAGGAAGGAAGGAAGGAAGGAAGGAAGGAAGGAAGGAAGGAAGGAAATTGGCATTTCCTGAATGCTTCTCTTACTTTAGTTTCATGAACAAACATAACATATTGGTTAGCTAGGAGAAGCAGAATTATTTGCCAGTGCTGGTATTGCATCATCTGAATGGCATTAGCAAACATCTAGAAGTCCACTAGATGGCAGCAAGGTAAAGTCTAATCCTGATGTGTTGCCATCTTCTGGCAATTTGAATTATTACAGCCCAGATACAGTAGTCCTAAATATGGAAGGCTGTAAAACTAGAGATATTTCTTCATTTTTTTGAGAAAGATAACTACATAGGCAGAAGAGATGGAATCAGAATATGGTTGCAAGTATTGTAGCAATTCCACATTTCATAGGCAATGAGTTAATCTTCCAATTAAAATTTCTTTAGCATTTTTGGTTTACTATTTGGTTGGTCGGCTTCTGTGAAAGGAGATTATCAGGGTATTTCTTATATTTGACCAGATTTCTAAAGCTATTCATTTTGTAAGACAGTTCTTTCAAGCATGCCATTTACCATCCATTACAATGAAAGCTCCTTGGAAGCTATTTATGGCAGGCCAACAGTCTGGTAATCCTAAACAGATTAAGACAAATCAGGGTAAATACAGGATAACATATCTGTGGAAAAGTGAGCCTTCACACCAATCTTCAAACATTTCCTAGAAGCGAAAACCTAATACAACCAATAAAATATTATACAGGAAATACTGCAATTAATAAAATATACAACCACCGTTACTTTCCCCCTCTAAAGATGTATCATGAGTGAACAGTATCATAAAGAATAAGAATAAAAGATAATCTGAAATAATATGTCCCCCTTATAGAAAAAAAGGCCATCCTTTTTGAGTTTCTCTTCTTATCTGATTAGAGTAATATTGCATAAATAAAGTATAAGTGAGAAATACAAGAATAATGAAAATAAACAGGAATAGCCATTTATTAAAACAGCTACAAATGATGGACCCTGGTTTGTAAGTAGTGTTGTACAGATCAGGATTCAGTGAGCCTTCCTGGTTTGTTTTACTGGTCTAATTGGAAGCAAGATGAGATGGCATCTAACCCTCCCTGGGAAGGGCAAAATGTTGCCTCTTCAGCAGAGCAGGCCAACCTTTGAGTTTCTATCTCCTTCTCTTGTAATTACTGAAATACCATCCTTATTCAGACTCAGTGATATTCATAGATATTGTTCCTTTACATCTGAATATCCAATTCTTCAGGCAGAAGTGACCATAGTAGCTCCTAATAAGAAACATTCACTAAGTAGGCAATCATGCTGGAAGAGGGAGCAAAATGGTCTTGGAGAAAAAAAGATCATAACATGGGTATAATATATTATTCTATGATATCCCAGATATATTCGAGCAATGAATGTCATCAAAGGAGGCATATTTTCAGGCAGCAAAGCTCAGAATTGCAGGCTAAAATGGATTTTACAAAAAGTCGACTGGGTTTTTTTTTTTTGAGAGAGAGTTGAAGACCACTGTTTCAGCAAAGCAGGGATATTCTGGGACCTAGTAAATGGTTCAGAAGCAGAAGATCATTGATGAAGTTCATAAAGTTCCTCAGAAGCAGAATAACTCACTTGGATTAGAGGCCAGACATTGACAGGGAAGCTGCTATTGGCAGTGGAGATAATTAAGGAGAGAGACACCTTGTCAGGGAGAGCCCTGAGGGCTGCAGGAGAAAATTGCAAACTTTTTTCAAGTTTTGTTGAACCAAACAGGTGTGATCATGGAAGGAAGAACTACACAGATTCCTGAAAGAAATCTTTCATAGAATAGAATTCTTTATTGGTCAAGTGTGATTGGACACACAAGGAATTCAACATCAGTCTAGTACAGGGGTCGCCAACCTTTTGGATCTCAGGGACCACCAAACTCATAATTTTAAATCCCATGGACCAGAGACCCTGGGAAAATCCCACAAAAAGTCTGCAGGAAAATTCCCCGCCCTGTTTTCCTACTGATCGATCGTTCTTTATTTTGGGATCGCAGGATACCATCTCCAGCTCTGTTCTCAGGAGGAGAGAGAGAGACTTTTGGTTTCATGCAAGGAAAGCAGCAGAAGCAGCAGAAGCAGCAGAAGCCTTTTTTTCTCTCCCCCAAACTCAACCAGAAATGAGTTTTTGTGAGACTTGTTGCTTTGGCACAGCCTCTTGGAGTAGGATGCCTTGCATGATCCCAAAGGTTCATTTCTGGTGGAGTTTGGGGGAGAGAAAGAGAGACATTTGCTGCTTTCCTTGCGTGCAGCCTAAAGCAGAAGAAGAAAGAAGGAGCCTGGTGGCCAGGCAAGATAGGTGGGGAGAATGGGGCAAGTTCTCCCTCTCTGCCCTTTCCTCCCTCCCCTCACTACCTCATGTTGTTCACAATGCAAGTGACACAAGCCTTGTGGTCCCGCGCAGCCTGGATTAATTGCTTTGGGGCTGACATTTCTCTGCGGACCACTAAAATTTTTTCATGGACCACCAGTGGTCCCCAGCCCACTGGTTGGCAACCACTGGTCTGGATGATCTGGATGAACTTTCCACCTGGGTTGAGTTGCCGTTCATGAGCTGAGCTACCAACTGTCTCTTGACTGTTTATGTCTATTAGTCCATCCTGTTCTTCCCATAATCTCTCACATTCCATCACACTTCAGTGCAAATTCAATTTCCACTTCGGATGGGGAGGGAAGAAGTGAGAACATGCTTGGGTGTGCAACAGCAGGAATAGCAACAGTTGCTTATTTGCTTGCCCGCCCAGTTCAAACAGTGACAGGGCAGGTTTAGTCCCAGAGATCAGCTATCCGTGCC
The DNA here is from genome assembly GCA_015471245.1 of Laticauda colubrina. Classification (NCBI taxonomy): domain Eukaryota; kingdom Metazoa; phylum Chordata; class Lepidosauria; order Squamata; family Elapidae; genus Laticauda; species Laticauda colubrina. Next base: position 951,565 of record BLBF01000016.1, read on the forward strand.
CTTTGGGTCTTTTCAGGAATGAAAGACCACTACCAGCCAAGTAAACAACTCTTGTCACAGTCCCAGTATTGTGGAATTCCCTCACACACACACACACAAACAAAGATTTTCCTTTCTTCTCTCCAAAAGGAATACATACAGTCCTCACTGAGCCCAAAATTTATCTTGTTGAGTGAGAAATTTCTTAAATGACTTTTTACGACTTTTCCCGCCACATTTGTTAAGTGAATCATTGTAGTTGTTAAATTAGTAACAACAGTTATTAAATTAATAGGTTGTTAAGTGAATCTAGCTTCCCCATAGACTTTGCTTGTCAGAAGGTGATCATATGACCACCAAGGACTCTTCAACTGGCATAAACTTGAGTTACAGCTGTGTGAAAAAGTCCTGCACGCTTTCAGTTTTAAGCTGTATTTACACATGTTTAATCAACTTTTCACTCATAGAAATCACGCAAAATTAGTACTTTGATGAAAATTTCTGTACTCGGTTTGAGATGCATAATTTTTATTAATATAACCAAAGTCTTTTTAAGACACCACATTGTCACCAAAGATCACGTGCAAAGGCTTGTCCAGTCTATGCCAAAGTGATGCCGCCTGGTGATAAGCAATAAGAGCTGGCCTCATATCTCATATTAGTAACCATGTTTGGTTACCGAAATGGTTCTTTTCAGGGCCACAAACAATAAAAATGTTAACAAAACACTGGCATCAGCCTTAGTAATTACAACACGTATGCCATTGGGTATGCATCAGTTAATCTGTTTTCACAGTCATTGTAAGCATGCATTGTAAGCATGCAAGAAAATTCACCTCCATCCAAACAGCACCAAATTGCAAAAAGCTTATGCTTTTCACTTAAAAACCACCAGTATTTATTTAAATGTAACAATATTTGCATAGCAGTTAGCATAAAATATCATAAAATCAATGGTCTATCCAAAAAATGTCATAAACCACAAAGCATAAAGCATGCAGGACTTTTTCACACAGCTATAATTTTCAAGCATCCGAATGGAAATCACATGATTACAAGGATGCTGCAATGGTCATAAGTGTGAAAAATAGTCATAAGTCACTTTTTTCAGTGCAGTTGTAGTTTTGAATGGTCACAAAACAAATTGTGTAAGTCGAGGACTACCCATATAAGATTGATCTGCTGAGGAGCAGAGCACCTTCTAAATGTTCCTTTTAAAGGGAGATCTGCATATATTTTTGTATTGTGGCCTCTACGTACATTAATAACAACGATAATGCAAACGCTATGATGGCACAGATATCAAAATACTTCATTGGAACATCTGTAAAAATTATCACAGGGAAGAAGGCGGAGCTACATCTCGGTGTTACAGCTGCAATCTCGGGGCTCTGAGATCGTAACTGATATTTTTGCCCCTGGTCGGTCCTAACGGACCTAAACCGTCCCGTAGAGACGGGGATTGTGAAGGGCACAGTCCCAGGATCCCAGAGATATCGCAAAATCTCTGGTTTGATCCGGGAGAAGCCCTTTTGCTGGAAGC
>BLBF01000016.1:958086-995904 GCA_015471245.1 Laticauda colubrina
AGCGGAAAGGCAGCCTCCAAAGCTGCTGAAGTCGGGACAGCTCCGGAAAGAAAGGGATTTAAATGAGCGTGTATCGGTTGGGTGAGAAATTCTTTTGCATTATAAATTGATTAAGACTTGAAAGGACACCCTGAACAAAGAAGAAATCTGTGACTTTATTTTTCTTTGACTGAACCTTGGTTGAGCGGCGTTTAAGTGATGTCAAATTGAGACTTGGATTTTTTTTCTTATTTTCTTTGAGGACTTTAATGTGACTTTGTAGGTAACCGGATTGAATTTTCTCTTATATATATTTTTATTCTTCACTTGATTTTTATTTTTTATCTTTTTAACTTTCTTTTTAGGATAGAGGCTCCCTTTGGCTATCTTTTTTTTCTTTTTGTTTGAGCTTTTTATAAATACTTTTTCTTTTGGCTGGGGGGGGGAAAGAGTATTAAGAGATGCTGCAACACTGGCAACTAGAGGCTTGAAAATATTTTATTTGAATTGGGGAGAAAAGCACTTCTTTTCAAGGGCATTTTAATGTGATAAGATAGAGGGAGAATACAGTAAAATATTATTACAGGTGCTCTCTTGGACTCTTATCAATATTTCAACATTTGAGGCTTGGCTTTGAAGTTGCTGGAGAAGACAGTCATAATAAGAGCCTTGGATAAAGAAATAAAGTGCAGTGTACAGTGTGTATGTATATATATATATACAGTGCATATATATATATACAGTGCATATATATATATATATATATATATATATATATATATATATATATATACCTTTGAAATTCCTACTCGCCAGCCTTTTTGTAAATTTTAACTCTAGTATTTTTGCTTTTTATTTTAAAGGGAAAGCCTCAGAGCTCTTTCTTTTTTCTTTTCTTTCTTTTTTTTTTCTTGCTTCTTCGCTTTTTCCATTTATTTCAATTGGATTAGGGTCTAGAAGAACCTGAAGACCTTTCTTTTTCCTTTTTCCTTTTTTCTTTTTTGGTTTTGGGCTTTTTACTATTGGATTTCCTTTTTTTGATTTTTTTGGACTATATTTGGTTACTATACCAGCTGGACTCAAAGTCAAAGAGAGCTTGAAGCCTTGGAAATATTAAAATGAGCAGGAAACCAAAATCATTCGGCGTTTCTGCTTCTACCTCTGCTTCCCCACCACCTGAAGGACAACTTTTAATTCAGACAATGTTGAAGCAAGATAAGGAACAAGAAAAAGTAAATTTACAGATGATCATGCAAGGAATTCAAGATATTAAGATAAAAATAGATACTATGGATAAAAAAATAGAGAAATCTGATGAAAATTTTAAACAAATGATGGGAAAGTATGAGGAGAGATTCCAAAAAATTGAGGAAGAAGGAAAACAAAGAGAGGAGAAGATTGGAAATATTGACACTAGATTAACAGTGGTAGAACAAGAAAAAAAATGGGATGTTGAGGTGGGAGATGGAAAGATCAGAATTTTATCTTAGATTCCAAAATATAGAAGAGGAAAAAGGAGAAAACTTGGCTGCGATAATGATAGAAATATTGGCAGATCTTCTGGAAATTACCGAGGAAAAGATGATGGACGGAGTAGATGAGATATACCGAGTTTATACAAGATATGCGATGAGAAATAAACTACCAAAGGAAGTACATATTAGATTTACCAAAAAATCCATCAGAACACAAATATTACAAGTGGCAAGAGAAAAAGCATTGAAATATAAAGGCAAAGAGATTGTAGTTTTAAAACAAATACCTAGAAGAGTGAGAGAGATGAGAAGAGAATATCGATTTTTGACCAAAATGCTACTGGAAAATGAAGTGAACTATAGATGGCTGATACCAGAAGGACTAATTTTTACGTGGCAAGAGCAGAGACATAGAATTGACTCGATTGAAAAAGCAGAACTTTTCTATGCAGAATTTTTCGGAAGAAAAAAAGAGGAGGCAGAGAAAGAGGTCTCATTAATTGAGTTTCAGGAGGAACAACTGGAGATTGAAAAAGAGAAAGGAGTTGTAGGTGGACAGGTAGACAGTAAAGAACAACGTGAAGTGAGAACTACGAGAGCTGTTAGACCTAAATATAAAGCATAATCATGGAAGAAAAAAAACTGATTACAATGAATATAAATGGACTTAACTCAGCTGTTAAAAGAAGGAAAACCTTTCACAAATTAGAGAAATTAAAATTTGATATAATTTGCTTACAGGAAGTTCATATTAAAAAACAACATGAGCAATTGTTAGTACAGCTAAAATTAGGGAAAATATTTACTTCTTTGATTCAATGTAAGAAAAGAGGAGTGGTTCTCTACATTAAAGAAGATATTCCAGCAAAACTGATCTACACGGATGAAGATGGAAGAGTATTAATGGTGGAAATAATGGATAATAATAAAAAAAATACTCTTGATTGCAATTTATGCTCCGAATGATAAACAAGAAGAATTTTATAAAAAACTACATATGGAAATAATTAGACTGGACTATGTTAACATAATTATGATGGGAGACTTTAATGGAATTGTGGACAATAAATTGGACTATATAACAACAACAACAAAACAAAATAGAAAGATTCTCCCTAAATCTTTTTTTAAAATGACAGATGAATTAACTTTAAAAGATATTTGGAGGGAAAGAAATGTTAAAACTAAACAATATACTTTTTACTCTAATAGACATTTATCATGGTCCAGATTAGATATGATTTGGATCTCAACAGAATTAATATCTACTATTCAAGAAACAAATATTGAAATAAGTACTTGGGCAGATCATAGTCCAATGACAATTAAATGGAAGGGACAAAAAAAAGATTGAGATGGACATTAAACAATACTATTTTAAAGGAGAAAGACTTTATACAATGGATGGAGAAGGAATTGGTTTTTTTTTTTAAAGAAAATAAAAAAGAAGATACTTCAATACAGAATGTTTGGGATACAATGAAGGCATATGTAAGAGGTTTGATAATAGACTATACAAGAAAAAAGAATATTAGGAAAAGACAAACCTCTAAGGCCTTGGAAGATGAATATATAAGACTTGAAAAAGAATTACAGAAAATACCACAGAAAAAAGATATTAAATTGAAACTGGATGTAATTAAGCATAAAATGGAATTAATAGAGAAAGAAGAACTGGCACAGAAAATTAGAAATTCTAAACAGAATTATTTTGAAGATGCAAATAAACCAGGTAGATGGCTAGCATATAAACTGAGAAAGGAGAAGGAATCAAGAAAAATATTGAAACTAATAGATGATCAAGGTCAAGTTTGTTGTGGTAATAAGGAGAAAAAGGAAATTATTCGAGATTATTATGGACAACTATATAAACAAGAGAATATTGATGAGGAAAAAATTAAACAGTATTTACAGAATGTTAACTTACCGAAGATACCTAAAGAGACTGAAGAAATGTTAGAAAGCAATATAACAATGATGGAATTAAATGAAGCATTTAAAAGACAAAATAATGGGAAAGCACCAGGTCCAGATGGGCTTCCGGCAGAATTCTACAAAAAATTTCAAGAATCATTGAACACCCCATTGTTAGAAATTATGAATGAAGTTATGTTAAAGAAGATGACACCCAAAACATGGTCAGAGCTTATATTACACTTATTTTAAAGGAAGAGGCTGACCCGTTACAAATTAAGAACTATAGACCTATTTCCTTATTGAATGCAGATTATAAAATCTTTGCTTCAATCTTAGCAGAAAGACTGAAAAAATATTTAAATAATTTTATTCATCCAGATCAAAATGGATTTCTGCCAAAGAGACAAATTAGAGACAATATGAGAGTAATTTTGGATACCTTGGAATATTATGAGGCTCATCCTGAAAAACAAATGGCTTTGATATTCCTAGATGCTCAAAAAGCATTTGACAACGTGAACTGGAGATTTATGTTATTACTATTGGAACAGATGGGCTTTGCCAGAAAATTTATTCAAGCAATAGAAGCCATATATAATAAACAGACAGCAAAGGTAATGATGGAGGGAGAATTTACAGATCTTATTAATATAAGAAGAGGCACAAGACAAGGATGTCCCCTATCTCCTTTGTTATTCGTATTAACTTTGGAAGTGTTGAATAGAAATATTAGAGATGACAAAAATATAAAAGGAATGAAAATTAAAAAGGAAGAATTTAAACTACAAGCTTTTGCTGACGATTTAGCTTTTATTCTGGAAGACCCATTAGAAACCGCTCCAAAGTTATTGGAAAAGATAGAGACATATGGTGAGATGGCTGGCTTGAAAATAAATAAAGATAAAACAAAGATTTTGACAAAAAACATGTTATTGAGACAAAGAGAAGAACTGACAGATCTTTTGAAAATTCAAGTTACAAATAAGGTTAAGTATCTGGGGATATATTTGACAGCAAGATGTAGCACATTAAAAGAGAATAATTATATTAAACTCAAACAACAGATAACTACAGATTTGAAGAAATGGGAAAATTTACAATTGTCATTAATAGGGAGAATTTCAACAATTAAGATGAATATTTTACCTAGAATTTTATTTCTCTTTCAAACAATACCAATTAGACTTGGAAAAGACTATTTTGAAGATTTAAATAAAACTATGTTGAAGTTTATATGGCAAGGTAAAAAAGCGAGAATAAAGTTAAAACTTTTGCAAGATGCTAGAAATAGAGGAGGTTTTGGCCTGCCTAATTGGGAACTGTATTATCAAGCTGCAAGTTTGATGTGGGTCAAAGAATGGATAACATTAAGAAAACATAGATTGTTGACATTAGAAGGACATGATTTATTGTTGGGCTGGCATGCTTTTTTATGGTACAAGGGAACTAAAACACAGGGGTATTTCAGAAGACATTATATACGGGAGTCTTTGTGGTTAAATTGGGAGAAGATAAAAAAACAATGTTACTTGAAAATTCCAGTTTGGTTATCGACTATTGAAGCATTTTCCTATCCTATGATTTATAAAAAGGAACAAACAGTTAGATATGGGGAACTGTTGGATGAAAAGGGTGGACTTAAAATGATCCAAAACTTAGAGGAACAAGGTATAAGGATGAATTGGTTTTCATATGCGCAAATACACTCAAGATATCTTGAAGATTTTAAAACGGAAGGATTCTATGATAAACAGACTGATTTAGATAAGATATTGATGGGTACTGATGAGAAAGTGATTAAAAAGTTATATGGTTATTTATTGGGAATTAAGCTAGAGGAAGAACAAGTTAAAGAAACTATGATTGCTTGGGGGAAGAATTTTGGATATGGGATTGATTTAGAGCAATGGCAAAAATTGTGGTCTCAAAATTATAAAATGACAATGTCAATAGCATATAAAGAAAACTTGTATAAGATGTTTTACAGGTGGCACCTTCCCCCGACAAGAATAGCAAGAATGTTCAAGAACAAATCTGAAAAATGTTGGAAATGTCATCAGATACCTGACTCATACTATCATATGTGGTGGACTTGTGAGAATGCCAGAAAATATTGGACTAAAATTCACATGTGGTTGGAAAAAATGACAAAGAAACACATAGACTTGAAACCAGAGATCTTTTTATTGGGAATTTTACCTGATATATATAATAAAGACTTGAAATATTTGATTGTAAATGTATTAACAGCGGCTAGGATTGTATTTGCTAAAAACTGGAAGAATGAGAAAATACCATTGCAGGAAGAAATTATTAAGAAAATATTGGAATGTGCTGAGATGAGTAGATTGACATTTGAAATTAGAGAACAAGAAGATAAACAATTTTATGCAATTTGGGGTTTTTTTTATCAATGGTTAGATGATAAAATACAATAATAGAGCATTAGTATTATATATATGAAGGGTTTTTAGGATTGATTTGTTATGATTATATGATAAGTTATAGAATAAACTGTTTGAAGTATTGTTATCTCACAAAGCATGAATGATTAAAAGTATAGTCAGAAAAAGATTTTTTTTATTTTATTTTTAGTAATATTAGAATATGGATTGACAATATGAGTGGTTATGCAATATAACTGTAATTGACACTATAAAATGAATGCACAAAACTGATGAACCAACTGATACACCGGAAGTATATATGAGAGTAGATGTTTTTAATGTTTTGTACGTTTGTCTGTTTGTAGAAAATTAATAAAAAAAATTTTTTTTAAAAAAAAAATTATCACAGGCCAATGACAAAAAAATTGGTGAGAACATACAAGTTAAAAAAAGGAGTTGAAAAATGAACAAATCAAAACATTGAGGGATTTCTGAATATAAACCGACAAAGTTTTGGCACACAATGCACCAGATATAACTGTGGTTGAACTGAAGAGAGTGTGGTTAATTGATGTGCCAATATCAGGAGATAGTAAACAAAGAATTGGAGAAGATCATGAAGTATCAAGATCTGAAAATCAAAGTGGAACAATTGTGGCATAAAAACCAGCTGGGATGGTCCCAGTGCTTCTCCAAAAAACCAAAATATCAAAAAACCTTGGATGACTCTTAAAAATTGTGCATTGACACAATTTCCATCTGTCAGTGGCAAAAAGTCACACTGTTCAGGTCTGCACATATAATAACCCTGATATGGTATGATTTTCCATGTTCTTGGGAAGAACATGATGCTTACGAAGGCCAACACCAACTAAAAAACAGCAATGGTGACTTCACATTGTTGTGTATATTAAAATAAATCACATTTAGGCTTGCGACGCTAGACTGACATAAACCCAGGTTTTTGGAGGTTCACATTTGTACCTGGAACTCTGTTATTGACTTCACACATTCCTATCACAATTGGAGTGAGAAGACTAATAATTTTGGGAGCACCTGTGTTAAGGTAGCTTTAGTTGGGCTAATTAATTCTTGTTTTTATAACAGCCTTCTGACATTTTAAGGGTCAGGATTTAAAAACATATTATTAGCTGTCAAATATTTATTGTATTTTTATTTATTTTATTTTTTCCAAAGTACTTTACAGGGCAAACCCTTGACAATTTTGGTATTTACCATCTCTCTTTCTAAGTAACATCTTTTCCTCTGTCTGAAGCAGAAAGCTATGCAACATTAATTATCCAGAGTGAATAAGATTCAGTAACTGAGTGACGTACTTGACCATTTAAATAACAACAGCTTGATAAAAAGGAAGAAGCAATGATTCTTATTGCAATGTTTACTTACAAAGAAACAAATGTACTTTTAAGAAGACAATGGTTCAAATTGCTTTTCCATTCTCTTTCTCTTTATAATTAATTTTTGTAAATCTGGGAATTGTTGAGGCATTTGAAGTGGATAATATCTACGAAAGTTTCAAAACCAGTTTGACTGTTTCCTAAAAACAGTTCAAGATGTCCCTCCTTTGTTACTATACTACCTATTACTGTTCATACAGACTTGGTGGCATGTACCTAACTATGGAGTCATAATAAAGGTAGATTGGCATGAATTGAGCTGAAGGTTCAGACAAAAATTGAACCTTCCACTGTTTCTAGGATCTTCAGCTCAATTCATGCCAAGCTAATGCATTGAGTTAAAGCTATTTTGATGTGAGCCTCTTGCATGCTATTCCAAACCCCACAAATAATAATGTATTTATTCTTCCCACTGGTCAATTAGCATTACCCAGTTTCACCTATGGGTTGAGTGCCAGCTCAATCAGCAGCTCATGGTGTCATAAATATAAATGCATTATCTTAGGAAAGCAACTTGCATATATAACATTGGAAGGATACAAAGAAACGGATGTATTAGGAGACATGCATTTGTGAAAATGCACATTTTCAAATACATTTCATGCTATTGTTCATGAAATTATATAGAAATTATCACATGACTGCTGTATTTATAACCCTGAATTAATCCCTCATAATTGTAATGGTGTTTCCTCTGTGATAAATGTGTAAAGGATTACTACTGTAAAAATCCTAAGGGAAAATCCAACAAGATTTACCACACACGTTCAATTGTCAATTTCCCCCAACTTTGCAGGAAAGACAACTAACTCAAATGCCTATTAAGCCCCTGATGAATTGTAACATGTAATGGTCTGGATTAAACAGAGATATCAAACCACTACAAGGATGTTAGAAAAATTTAAGTCTGAGATAGAAACCTACACTTGGGGTTCCCTTTCTTTGGGAAAACCCTTTTTGTGTCAGCAATTTAAAATGATTTCCCCCTTCCTAATACTAGGGTAGGGATATGAGGATTTGAGTATAGAAATCAGAACTCTGTGTTGCTTCATGCAGGTTCTTCTGCCAACATTAATGGAAGACCTACCTTGTGCTTAAATTTATTGGAATTCTTGTTTTCTTTCTTATTAAGATCAATGAAGTAGTGGGTGATACGTTCCTTCGACTTGGAGTCCATCTCCCATGAAATCTTGAAAGAATCACAAGTGATGTTGCTAATCTTGATGTTGTGAGGAACTGGGAGTTCTTCCATCTCAGCAATCCCACTGTCCTGTGATTTATTCCCTGCAGAGGTGTGGATAAAACATAGCCCTGGTTAGCAGGAGCACAACTGTAGAGCATGGTTTGGCATCTATTTCTCAGAGAATGAGAGGGAATAGATAGATGGGGTAAAGACCCAAGATTAAGTTGGTGAACAAAAGAGTTGCAGAAAATAAAATAAAACCAAAACCCACCAGCAGAGATTGGGAGGAAGAGTCTTCTAGCACAGGGCTCTCCAACCTTGGCAATTTTAAGACTTGTGGGCTTCAGCTCCCAGAATTCCTCAGCCAGCAAAGTTGGAGACCCTTGCTCTAGCAAACACGATTTGGGGTTTCAAGGAGAGGTAGCAGCATATTAATTGTGTCCTGTCTCACAGCTGGAATTTTTTTTAGCCAAGGAAAAGGAGAGGCAACTATAGAACAGGACCAGGTAGCTTAGTTTTGGACATTGGGAAGGTTGGTAACTCGAACTGGGCATTGTTGCAGCTCCATGGCCTATCATAGCAAAGCATCTTGGGCTTGATTGTGACAGGGAAGGGCAGTGGCCAAGTCAAAATGGACAGGTGATGCAAGTGTGGTTGTGATGCTTTTCCAAGGGTGAAGCTTGGCTCATCCTTCCAGTAAAACAATGTCCCATCTAACATTCAAAATATGTCCATCTTTCCTGGATTTCAGAGCACGGTTGCTATTATGTTGAATTTCTCCTGTTGTCCCAAAAGTGCTTTTTTCCCAAACACCTTTCATCTTTGGTTAAGGCTTAACAGGCCAGTTCAAAAATAACAGAAAAACCAGAGCTGAGCCACTATGATTTTTAAAGCTACCCGGAGAGAATTATAAAGTAATTAAAGTCAGATAGAACAGTTATTATTCAAAAACTAACTCCTTTGCTAATTTAAGTTCAACCTACTAATTGTCAACCTGGGAAAAATGAACACAAAAATTAATTGAAGTTTTTGAGTATGGCTATTACAAATGTTCTGTCATGGAATCTGGTCATGGAATCTCTTGACTGGAGAAAGCAGTTCTCCATTCTACCTGAAACTCTTCACCAACTCTTGGAAGGGTTGGACAACCATCCTGTTGTGGTTCGCTGGCAGCCTGTGCAGACGGCAGCAGAATCGGACAAGTGGGGAAAACAGGGATCAGTCCGGAAGTCTGGAGAGGACTTGGATGAGGATCCTGCATCTGATACAGAGATGGGGCCAGGGCCATCTGGGAGTGGGGTGCTGACTTCGGAGCCTCCAGAATCTGACAGCAGTGAGGCAGAGGAACAAGGGGAGCCTGTTCTCAGTGTGCATGGGCGCAGAGCTGCCAGAAGGCAAGAGCAGCTATGACAAAAGGTGTCAAAGTATATTCATGAACTGGAATAGATCAATGAATAGACATAGCAACTAAGGCAGCCAATGAGGACTGTTTGAAAAATGAAACTAGAAGAAGTGTAGGTGTGGCTTATATCAAGATCTGCAGCTCTGAAGCTATATTAAGCTCTGAGTCTGTCTGTTGAAAATGAAACTGCTTCTCTCCTCTGCTGTGTGTCTTGCTTCCTGAAGCAGACAAAGTGAAATTGATGTCTGCTTCTGAGCTTGTTGTTCTGCTCTGAACCTGGAACATGTCTGCTTCTGTGTGAGTTTGCTCCATGTTGGAGAAATCTACAACTGGTATTGTAAAATTTACTTTATGTGTTTATGAAGAAGTTAAATGAAGCCTCAGCCATCTGTGTTTACTTTTCTGGCACTGAATTTATGCTGCAAAACCTCTGAACAAAAGGGGCAACTCAGGAGTAAGGCTTGGAGGTAATTGCCCCTTCCATAAGGTATAAAGGAAGTACAAAGGTAGAAAACCTTTGCAGGAAGCAACATTGTTTGCTCTGGTCAGTTTGGAACCTGAAAGCTCTGTGGTTCTCCATTTGGTTTGGAAAGACTAATTGGGACTTTAGTTGTTGGCAGCACTTCAAATCAGATAAGGTGCATTTTTATCAGATGTCTTTCGAAGAACTTTGGCAGACGTCCCTGGGACTAATTATAGCCAGTTAAGACTCATTCCAGGCTGTGAATGACGATAATTCACAGCCATTGAACTAAAATAAAAGGGTCTTGGATTTTATGTGTGTTTGTTGGTGTCTCAGGAAGCCTTGGTCAGAACACACCCCACTTTTTTTTTCAACTGAGGAGGCTTCAGGAAATATGGGAAGAATTTTTTTAAAAAGCCCATTGTATAAGGTCAGCTCAGGCACACAACCCTGGATACTTCTCGAAAGCAGCAACAATGATGGCAAATAACAATTTTATGGTGCTACTCTATCAGATCAGAGCTCTGGTAGGTAGCAGCCCTTATTAGCTCACCTTGAATGATCTGAAAAGCTAAGTAGGGCCACACCTGGTTAAAACTTGGATGAGAGACTGTCAAGAAACTGCAGGCTGGCTAGATGAGAAATTCCAAAGGTGAAGAAAATGGAAAAGCCAAGAATGCAACTTAAGGATGGCCCTGAAGCAGTGATGGGATTCATTTTTTATTTTTTTTACTACTGGTTCTGTGGGTATGGCTTTGTATGTGTGGCAGGGGAAGGTTACTGCAAAATCTCATCCCCACTCCACCCCACTAACCTGCTTTCCATTCTCCTGTGCAGGATTGTGATAATCCAAAATAAACACTGTCACAAAAAACAGGTAAAGCCCCTTTTATTCCTTCACTTTGCTTCCAAGCTACAAATATCCTTGACTGGAGACAAAAAACTCCTGCACGAGCAATTACAAGAAGGAGGAAATGCCGTTTAAACTAAAAATGCCTATAAATTATAAAGAGTAAAAAACAACGCAAACCAGGCAAGATAAGGGCTTGAAGACGTTCACAGATATCAGAACACACACTGGGAAGGACACCAAACTCAGAGGAACAATAAATAGAGATATTTCCATGCTGTTTCCAGCACTCGCCCATACGCATGTCCATCCTCTTATCCAGTTGCCACAGCTGCAGCCCATGAAGAGGACCAAGGCCCTCTCCTCCCCCATAGACCACGTCTCTCTCTTATCCTCTCCTCCCTGCATGCCCTCGGATGGAGAGGGGATGGACCTGGGTCCTCTTCTGACTGCCCAGCCAGCCTCTGCACTTCCCCAGCCTCCTCCACAACCTCCGGAGCCACACTTACACTCCCTGTTAGCTGTTCCTCCTCTCCCTCAGTCAGTCTCCACCAAGGGCATGACAAGGGTAACAAAAGAAGACCCAGCCAATCAGCTGGGACTCAATGAGAGGCAGAGAATAGATGGGGTTAGCGGGGCCAGTCAGAGGTGGCATTTGCCGGTTCTCTGAACTACTCAGACTTTCCGCTACCGGTTCTCCAGAACTGGTCAGAACCTGCTGAATATACCACCTGTGCCCTGAAACCGCTAGGCCTGAAGCTCCACTTGAAGCAGACTTTGGTCTACTGCAAGGCTAGAATAGTCACACAGTTTTCCAAAATCCTTGGCACAAGCATTGGGACCCGCTTCACAAAGGGCCAGAGTGGAGTCTTTGGGAACTTTCTTAACTAACCAGGAAATCAAGGATGTGTTGCTTGCATCTTTTCCCCTGAAGCCAAGAGGTTTAAAATATCTTGAGCTTTAACTAAAGCATGGCTTCATCACATAAAAACCTGAGCTTTGGATCTCAGACATGGCTAACATAAAAGATGTCATGTATCACAGAACAAAGTCCACCATCAAATTAAAAAGAAAAACAAAAGGAAGGCAGCATCTACTTCAAAAGGCCTCCACTGCCAGATCTCTGTAACTGCCATTCTTCCATGGAAGAAGAAAGGGGGGGGAGGAGTTGGTACAAGTAATCCTTTTCGATGTAAGCTGAATATTGTAAATCTTGTATTGAATCTGTATAATTTGCACATGGTATGCAACTGGAGACTGGAGCCCAGATGCCTGGAAACATGTCACCTCTTGGAGAGATAGCAAGAGGAGAAGGGGCCATAAAAATTCCAACTCTGAAAGAAACTTCCTGGGAAACTTTTCTAAGTTAAATTCCCAGAAAAAAAAGGGGGGGAATTAACATGTTGCTTCTTTGCATTGACTAAATCCACATCAGAATAAGGGGAGGGGTTCTAACTCCCTTTATCTATGCTGTATGCCTGGAGGCATATTAGACCCTGCTTTGACTCCTACCTAGTTACTTCCTTTTCACAAGAAAGAATTCCTTTTGAATTAACCAGTTTTCAGAAGTTCATTCTTATTGTTTGAAGGGGAGAGAGTCTGGGCCTTACATCCACAAATGAAGCCTTCACCTGGGTCAGGGAAGAGAATGGAGATGTCTCTATTCAAGCTTCTGTGACTTCTAAAGTCCCTTCCTGGAGCTGTGCCTTGAGACAGGTCAAAACAAAATGGAAATGTGCTGCCTTTCTTAAAAACAGAAAATAAATCTTACAAACAGAACGAGAAGAAAATGACACAACATAATAAATTGGTGTTGAATATGTGAAAACGTCTGACTCCCCCACCCAACCCCTTTGACTTATATTTTCTTGCTTTGACTGCAATTGTCTGCTTTATTGCCATTTTAGGGTGGTTTGTGTATGAAATGGGCTTCCCAATGGAAATAAAATATTGTATTTTTAAGGCAATAAGCCAGGGGCATCATCAGCGGGAATGAGAAAAGCCAATATGGCTGCCATGATTGTGGGATTCATGCTTCTATTTTACTGCCCCCCAAAAAGTTTGCTGTAGTAACTTTGAATAAGCACTAAAAATGGTTATAAGTCAAGGACTACCTATACAGCAAGGGAAGTGAGCATGAATTCTAGTCTTCACGAGCTCGTTTTAGTGGACACGGCATTCAAACCCCAAGATATAATCATCAGGGCAACTGATTTTAATTGTTCTATACCAGTGGTCACCAACCAGTGGACTGGGGACCACTGGTGGTTCATGAGAAAATTTTGGTGATCTGCAGAGAAATGTCAGCCCCAAAGCACTCCCCAAAGCAATTAATCTAGGCTGTGCAGGAACACAAGGCTATGCTGCCCACATGGCCCATGGGAACACAATGCAAGGAAAGTAGCAAAAGTTGTTCTTTCTCTCCCGCAAACTCCACCAGAAATGAGCCTTGTTCTAAGAGGCTGCACCGGCAAAGACTCATTTCTGGCAGAGTTTGAGGGAGAGAAAAAAAGACTTCTGCTGCTTCTGCTGCTTTCCTTGCATGAAGCCAAAAGTCTCTCTCCCCCCCTGAGAACAGAGCTGGAAACAGTATCCTGCAATCCCAAATAAAGAATGATCGATCAGTAGGAAAATGGGGTGGGGAATTTTCCTGCAGAGTTTTTTGGGATTTTTCCAGGGATATAAATCTGGTCCGTGGGATATAAAATTATGAGTTTGATGGTCCCTGAGGTCTAAAAGGTTGGCAATCCCTGTTCTATACTGAAATTAATTTCCTTTAAAACTATATTTGCCTTGTTTAGCTTCAACTAATATTTATTATTTTAAGGCTGGATTCCCAACTGACACATCAGACCAAACGGTTTGAGGAACATATTTATCCAACATAAGAAAAACATTTCTCTCCCTTTCCATTTTCCTCTTAATGAAAGCTCTGTGTTTTTTTCATGGTCTGGTACTTTTGACGTCTTCCTTCTTCTTCCTTGGTTTAATAAGCCATTCCTTTGCACACAAATCTGATTTGATTCATGCAAATGGCCATTTTAGCAACTAAAAGAAAACAGAATGCCTAAGATGGTGCTTGATTTTTGTTTTTTGTTTTTCCAGATGAAGTATTTACAACATCAATGGTTTTACTGCCAATCACACCAAAACAGAAAGAAAGAAAGAAAGAAAGAATATTTCTTTTTGCAAAACCATTTCCCAAGTGAGGGCTAAAGTAGACCATCCCTCAAGCTGGGCTGAACTAATTCCTCCCCGTGGATAATATTTGAAGACAGGTTTGGAGAGTTGAAGAAGTGCAGCCTTTCTCTGCCGTCCCCTTCTTTTTCTTTCTGCCCTTGCTACCTTTCCACCACAAGGTGTGGGACTCTCTGGCAGCCCTCAAAAGATTGACCCAAAGGCTTCTGTCTCAGAGGAGCAACAGAACTACATAATCCATCCCACAGTCCTGTAGAAGCCAATGTCTGAGTCACTCACTTTGGAGAAAGCTGCAAGCAATTGTTTCTCTGTTCCCACCTCCACCCCTCTCCTCTCAGATTCTTGATTCACAAATGGCTAATTGTATAATTAAAATTATTATCCATATGAGCAGCAACTAAAAAGGATCACAGTTGTCAAACACAATGTTAGTTTCATGTTGTGCTAGGGAACTCCTACTCTTCATTACCGCCTTGCCTTGCAGAACAAACAGTCAAAGCCTCACAAAATTTTAACTGCACAAAGAACAATTCTCTGGAACCTGGCAGCTATGGCCCATTTTTCAACTCATTTCCCTGCCTTGCAAGCCACCTTGTCTCATGCATCCCTCAATTCCAGCTGGAACTATAAATAACTTTTTAAGACTTGGATAATCCCTTTTCTGAATACGTACCCAGCCATCTCTTTTGTCCAGGTATTTCCTCAAGAACATCTTGGGATTAAATGATGTAGATGTTATAGGACAGGGGTGTCAAACCCAAAGCCTGGGTGCCAGATCTGGCCCATGGGGCCACCCTGAAAACAGCGAAGAACTGGCCTGTGGTGCCTCCGCCAGTAAAAACAGAGCTTGTGAGGGCCGTGTCTGGCTCTTCCATGCTCCGTTTTCACTAACAGAGGATTGCAGGAAGCCGTTGCAGCTGAAAATGGAGCTTGGGAGCCCGTTTTTGCTGGCAGATCTCTCGGGCCACCACAGGCGCCCCCTGACATGAATGATGAGCTGGCCATGCCCACTCTGGCCATGCCCACCCCAGTCCTCTTAGGTCAAAGACAACCTTGATGCAACCCTTAATGAAATTGAGCTTGATACCCCTGTTAGAAGACATCTATGTGGAAACTTTAGAGAAGGTGTAGCCAACTGGCCCCTTTAAGACCTATGGACTTCAACCTCAGCACCCCAGAATTCAATTCCAGTCATGGGAATTCATGGGAATTCTCGGAGCCGAAGCCCGCAAGTCTTAAAGTGGCCAAGGTTTGGACACCTCTGCTTTAAAAAGTGATGGTCGATAGTGAATCAAGAGAAGTTAGCACTGACAATTTCAAATCACTTTGGGTCAAATGGGTGGCTATTGAATTTTGATTAATGAATGAACAAATGCAATGTCAAATAGGTCAAACATGAACAACAACATGTATGTTATCTACCCACCAGTCTACTTCTGACTAGATTTTCCTTCAGTGCTTAGCAGCAAAATGTAGATACATACAGCTATCTTTAACTGTTTATTCCAGCAAATTATAAATGGCATGTAGGAAACTGTAGTCCTTAAGTCCATTCTAGCCCCAGGGACCAACCAATCTGAAAGACATTAAGCTCAGCAGGATACCTCTGGATCTCTTGAGCTTGCATCTGCTTGAATTCCAGGGATCACTAGTTGTGGTAGGATAACAATAATAATTTTCATAAATTTGAAGGGTCTCTGGGATTGAAGACCAAATAAAAGAATAGGTTTTTTTTCCTAGAAGCCTTCAAGAGCAGTTTCAAACACAATTCTTGGTCACCACTGAGAATATTCCCCAAAGTTGCATGCAAAGAGCTGGAGTTACATGTAAAAGAAACATTTATGCTGGGAAATTTGGGAAATAAAAGCAAATTGTAGAATTATTTGCAATTAAAGTAGGGTCTAATTTTACATTTAAAAATAGGTTTCAGGGCAATTCACATTGATAGTTACATGAATTAGGGAAAGATGCTTAGAAAGCTTCTATAAGTGTTTACTACAAAGATAAATTGGTGCTAATCTTCCTATAAATTCCTGTAAATTTCCTAAAGTCTCTAAAGGCAAAACGTAGGACCACAATTCTGTCATACTAGTCTGGAGCCTTGATTAATCTTCCAAACACACAGCAGACTAAGACTGGATCTGGCGTAACAACAGCGCTGACCTCTATAACTTCTGGATCTTCAAATAAAAATGCCATCCCTGATTACAAAGGAAAACTAGCCTGCTTCACTGGGGCTGTGGCAAAGTAACAGGGAGAGGACCAGTGGTGGGATTCAACCAGTTTGCACCAGTTCGGGAGAACCAGTTGTTAACTTTCTGAGCAGTTTGGTGAATTGGTTGTTGAATGAAATCATTAGGGCAGAGAACCGGTTGTTAAATTATTTTAATCCCACCACTGGAGAGGACTATAGTCATCACAAAATATTGCAGGCAAAATATCATTCCAAAATGTCATAAAAACCATTTCCTAATAATATTTCAAAGCTCTTTATTTGTTATGATGTTAGATGTTAGAAGTCTTTTTTTTAAAAATGAACTTTATTAATTATACAACTAAAATGTCAAACAAACACATACACAGCACACAGAAAAAAAGAAAAAGGAAAAGAATGATTAAAAAAACCTTGCAATTCTATTATCGACAGTCTATGGTTCCTTGTTTGTTATCAATATTGGTGATATATTTGAGCTTCTTCGGCGACAAACCGAAACCTCCTGCCACCGAGGCTTCGATCCGTGCTCGCCGCTGGAGCACCCTGAGCCGTCTCGTTTCAGGGCTAAGCCACCCCATAGAGGTGGTGAAGAGGGGGGAGACTGCCTGCAGGGTTGAAGAGAGCTGCAGCTCTCCTCCCCAGCTGGCCATTACTCCCTTTCCCGAAGGCGGCTGCAGCGGCAGTCAGAAATGGCCGCCACAAAGAAGAGCTCGACCCGGAAAGAATGTGCAGGAGGAAGATAAGAAGAGAAAGTTTTGGTTGACCGGGTCAAACAGCAAAAGCAACAAATAAGGTACCCTGGAATTGAAACTTAACAACATTGTTCCCAAAGAAGATCTTGAAGCTGCGAAGGAGAGAGAGAAGGGAAAGGATTAGTTTTTTTCTTCCCTTCCTTATACTAACAGCTAAGAGATTTAAGCAAGAAATTGAAAAAAAATCCACTTTGACATTAATAGGCATCTAAGTTGGAAATAAAAGTCAAAGGGATAATAAAGATTTCTGGACATTTAAAAGTTTTTAAAAACTGGAAAGTAGAAAAAAGAATACAAGGGCAAGATTTGGAAAAATGGAGGAGACTACCTGGAATTAAGGAATGGAACTGTACTTAAAAGTGAAACTTTGATAAGATTCTTCAAAGATACATTTGAATGGAAACTTGGTAACAAAATAATAGAACCCCAGGTAGATAAAGTGGAAAAAAGAAGTAAAGCCCATGTCACACTGCACCAACGGATGGAAAGAGGATGTAAAACGGAGAGAAACACTTGCCATCCATTGGTTAACATGATTCATCCGTTTTGTACTCACTGCCTCCATTTTTCATCCTCTTTATCCGTCCAGCATCCGTCGACTGAGGTTCCATCCACTTAAAAAGTTTTGAGCTGCTCAAAACTTTTTGAGCGGAAAATGTATCCAACGCGTCCGTTCTGCATCCGCTACGCATATGGGGAACATCCGTTCTGCATCCATCGTCATCCGTTACGCATCCGCTACATCCGTTAGGCATCCGCTGCGCATCCGCACAACTCAAATCTGCTCCAGAGGAAAGCGGACACAGGGAGGAAGTGAAATGGACGTGGAATAGACACGCAGCGTTAGTAGCACGGATGGAGAAAGGATGAAAGCGGATGCAGCTCGCATACAAAGCATTTAAAGCGGAGCCATAGATGGCAAGCACATGGCCTGCAAAGCTCCAGCCAAGTCAGGGTCCACTTATTTCAACAACAAGGGCTTCCTCAGCATCATCCTCTTTGCCATGGTCGATGCTGACTACAAGTTCATGTACATCGATGCTTCAGGCAACGGGTCAGCTTCAGATGGCCAGGTATACAATGCAAGTGACCTCAAGGATGGGCTGGAATGCAACGTCATCCTGGGTTTTCCAGATCCAGACCCCCTGCCCAACGACACGCAAGATGTGCCTTACTTCATCATTGGTGATGACGCCTTCTCCCTCAGAACCTATGTCATGAAGCCCTACACTTCAAGACACCTCACCCGTGAAGAGAGGATCTTCAACTACAGGCTGTCCAGGGCAAGACGGGTGGTGGAGAACGCCTTTGGCATCCTGGCCAACAGGTTCCAGATACTTCTCTCCACCATGCAGCATCGCCCAGAGACCGTGAGGAGGATCGTGGAAGCTTGCTGCATCCTGCACAATCTCATGCGCACTTGCCACCCAGTCTTGCAGAACAGGCTCATGGACCTCCAACAAGGCAATGGGGACATGGAGCCTGGGGAATGGAGGCAAGGGCGAAACCCGATAAACACTGAGGATGTGCAAGGCCCCAACAGAGCCTCACATGAAGGGAAGAAGCAGCGCAACCTCCTGAGACACTGGTGCAACTCCCCAGCTGGAGCAGTGGAGTGGTAAGACAGGATGATAGATGATTAATGGATGCTTCCTTCAGCCTGTCTCATCACACTGATGAGATTGGGCCATGTATGTTGGGTGGGCCTACAATGAACAGGGCATTTAATAAAGAGTTGTGTTTATGTTGACATGTGTGGATGAATGATTACATTATTATTGATAATAAAGGACCATAGGTGTGGCACCTGGGAGGGTGGACCATACAGTCCCACTATGCTTGCACTGGAGGTTTATCTATCCCACAGCTATTACCCATCCCAAAGGTATCCCTGCCCATCCCACAGGTATCCCTGCCCATCCCACAGATATTACCCATCCCAAAGGTATCCCTGCCCATCCCACTGCTATCCTTACCCATCCCACAAGCATGCAAAGGCTTAAACTATTTCTAAAAGTTTCCACCAAGACTTTATTTAATAAAATAAATGAAGCAAGTGTGTGAAGCAAAGATAATCTTTATTAATAACAAGCTGTAAAAGAAAAATGACCCAAGTCAAGTGTCCAAAGCAAAAATAAAGTCAGCAGGTAGCCACCCAGTCTCTGGCACTCTTCTTGGCCACTTGGAGGTGTGCCCAGTCTCAGGGGTGAAGGGTCTAGGTGCTGTGGAGGTGGCTGCTGCTGGAGTGCTGGTCTGAAGTGCCACTGGAGTGCCTGGCCCCGAGAGGACAACAGGGGACGGTGTGTTGAGGAAGCTCTCAGACAGCTGGCTCAGCCCCGTGATGTTGAGAGCCCCTTCCTCCATGACATGGGGTGTCAGCCCCAATACCGATGACAGATGTACTGAGGCTGAGCTTGGCTGTGGGGTGGAGGAAGGAGCAGTGTAGTGGGGCTGTCTGGTCTGCAGCTGGGTGAGGATTGGTGTCAGTGGCATCTGTGGCGTGGGTGGCATCTGTGGCGTGGGTGACAACGGTGGCATCAGTGGCACCGGTGGCGTCCGATGTACATGTGCCTGGACTGGGAAGGGCTGCTGCCTGTGCTGCTGGACCTCCTGGTAGCCATAGCCCTGGTAGGTGAGGGCCTGTGGAAAGCCTTGGAAGGGCAGTGACATCACCTGGGGTGGAGGAGCAGACCTGGACTGGGTGAGAGCAGGTTCATCTTGGTCTGGAGGGTTGTGAAGAAGATCGGTGATCCTGTCCTTCACCACCTGGTAATGGGGTTCCGACATGTTCATGAAGGTCTGGTTCACATAGGGAGGAAAGGCTTGCGGTTGGAGGATGGGACGTTGGTGTGTACCAGCTGAGAGAGGAGATCTACGCTGCTCCTGATGGTGTCTCTTATCTTCAGCAGGACAGTATGGCTCTGTCCCTCTGGTTTGCCTCTCTGCCTTTCTGTGGAGGTGGAGCTGGGGGTAGATGCGGGTTGGGCTATGGTGGAAGTGCCCTCTGCGTCAGGGGGTCCTCCATGTGCTCCGCCATGGGTAGTACAGCTGTCGTGGGGGTCTCCGTCGTGACACGCTCCACAGATACCTGTCTGGACACAGGAGCTGACTCTTTGCCAGAAGAGGACTGGCTCTCAGCAGGCTGCCTGAGAGAGAAGGTTGTGAGAGGGGCTGCTTCTCGGTGGCAGATCTCACCCTCCAAGAAGCTGCACTTGGCCATCACATAGGCCTCTCGGTCCATCAGCTTGACCGCGGCCTGGCCAGATTTCTTGAGGTGCAGCTTCCCATACCAGGTGTGCATGTGCTTCCACCAGCCGAGGAGCACCTCCGAAGTGTAGCCCAGGCTCTCCGCCTTCTCTCTCCAAGCAGCCTGCTTCCTTTTGGTGTCTCGATAAAGCCTGTGTCCCTTCCGCCATAGATACTCGTTCTCCCTCAGCCACTCCAGCACCTCATCCTCATGTTCCTCTTCTATGTTGTATTGCCTTCTCTCCCGTTCTCATGTCTGCCTCTTCCTCCCTTTGGCAGGACCATATGGGCCCTCATCAGAGGGGCTTCCATGTTATAGGGGCTGCTCCTCCACACCACCACCAGCAGCAGCAGCAGCAGCAACAGTCGCAGCAAAAGCAGGACCAGGATCAGCACCAGGAGCACCAGCAGGACCAGCAGGACCAGCAGGACCAGGAGCACCAGCAGGACCAGCAGGACCAGGAGCACCAGCAGGACCAGGTGCACCAGCAGGACCAGGAGCACCAGCAGGACCAGGAGTACCAGCAGGACCAGCAGGACGAGGAGCAGTGCCAGCAGAGTAAGCACCAGCAGAAGCACCACCTCCAGAAGCAGCATCAGCAGAAGCCCCAGCCCCAGAAGAGCGAGCCCGGGCTGCAGAAGCCCCAGCAGAAGCAGAGTGAGGGACAGGGGGTGGGAGGGTGGCCCTGTCCCTCTTGCCAGGGCTGGCAGCAGATGACTGAGGCTTTCTCTTCTTCCCCATGGTTGCTGGCTGGCTGGCTGGCTGGCTGGCTGGAGAGCTGTGTCTGGAAGCAGGTCTTTCCTTAGAATGGTGACCTGCTTGGGAGCTGCTTCCCTTTATATCCGCGGGGCTGACGCAATGCATCCTCCCCACATGTGCGGTGAACACTAGGCATCCGCTAGGCATCCTCTAGGCTTCCGCAAGGCATCCGCTAGGCTTCCGCTCTGCATCCGCTGTATCTGTTCCAGGTCCGCTTTGCTGTACTCCCCCGGAAGCCTTGCGGATATGCCATCCGCTCTCATCCGCTTCCATCCGCTAGGCTTCCGTGTAGCATCCGCTTTCCATCCGCCCTACGTCCTCCCCCCGTCCGTTCCTTTCCGTGTTGTCCGCTCCGGTTATGCAAATTTTTGACCCTTTTGAGAGCGGAT
Source organism: Laticauda colubrina (assembly GCA_015471245.1). Classification (NCBI taxonomy): domain Eukaryota; kingdom Metazoa; phylum Chordata; class Lepidosauria; order Squamata; family Elapidae; genus Laticauda; species Laticauda colubrina. Next base: position 979,721 of record BLBF01000016.1, read on the forward strand.
AACAACGGATGGAACATTTTTCTCATCCGCGGTGTCCTTTTTACAAACGTTTTGCACCCGTCGGCCAGTGTGACAGGGCCTTAAGTAGTGACAGCCTTGGATTATTGGATTATTTGGTGATTTTTGGTTTTTGTAACTAGACTGACTAAAATTAACTGGGTGGTTGTTTAAAAGTTTTTAAAATGGTATCATTCTTTGAGGAACTGAAAATGGAACTTAAAAAATGGAAAGAAGATGCACAAGAAGGGAGAAGTTCTTTTGGCTTCGTGTTTCAATTTTTAGAAATGGAGATCTGGAACTATGAGAAGCAACAAGAAATGCTTGCAGAACAAGAAGATTGGGACAAAGAAGAAGCCATCTTTAATTATCAAATAAATTTAAGTGGGGGGAAAAAAGAAAAGGGGGGAAAGAGAGTGAAAGGTTTAAGACAAGAAAAAACAACCAAAAAGAAGAAGGACAATTTGAAAGATAAGTATAATATTAGAAAGCAACAGAAGAGGGGATTACAGATGAGAGAATTAGAAGTAGAGAGACGAGGGGATAAAAAGGGGACGGAGAAGAAGAGGGGGAAGAAAGCAAGGAAAAGAAGTTGTAAAAGACAGAAACAAGAAATGGAGATACAGAGAAAATATATAAGGATTGCAACCATAAGCTTGTTTAGAGATAATGAGTGAAAATTTAATTGTAAAAGGGATTCTGTAATGGTACATAAGATAGCATTGTTATATTACAGTAGAAGTACTTTTAGAAAATATGATGATGGATAAAATATTCATTGTAATGTAGTGGGATGTTTGTTAATAAATAAATTAAAATGATTGAGAGAATTAAAAGGGAACATTTTTAATTATTAGTAATGATTTATAAAAATATAAGTAAGAAATATGGGAAAAAAAGAGTTAATCATGGAAAATTTATAAGTGTTCCCAAAGAAGTATGATATTCAATTGAAGAGAAATGTTAAAGATGTTAAGATTTTAATGCATATTAATGATAACATTGAATTGGAATGGAATGTGTGTTTTATTTACATATGTATATAATTTTTTTCTTTTTAAGAATATAGTATCTATTTTAAGAATGTACCAAGCAGAATCCGATTGGAAGTTATGTATTATATTGAATGCTATAATCTCAAAGTTATATATTGAAGTTTAAATAAGAGTTTGAATGGATAAAATTAAAGGATATAAAAGTGTCATACTCTAATTGGTAATTACAGGGAAAAATTTGTTTAATAAGAAAAGATAATATCAAATTGTAACAGGACAAAGTGTGTATTATAAGAATGTACCAAGCAGAATTCGATTGGAAGTTATGTATTATGTATTATATTGAATGTCATAACCTTAAGGTATATATTGAAATTTAAATAAGAGTTGAATGGATAAAATTAAAAGATATAAAGGTCTCATATTTCAATTAGTAACTACAGGGGAAAATTTGTTTAATGAGATAAGATAATATGAAATTGAAACAGGACAGACAAAAGTATAAATATAATGATTTGAATTGAGATGAGATAATCAAAACAAAATTGAGAAAATTAAAAGAGGGGAAAATTATGTAGAAAATATAAAATGTTAATAAGATATGGAATAGAATATAAAAATGTGCATGAAATTGAGTTTTGTGTCTGTATGAAGAAGTGATAACCTGGGACCATGCCATTTTCAAAAAATATGTTTCATTTGTATTTTGTTTTTTGTGAAAACCCAAATAAAAATTTCAAAAAAAAAATTGTTGATATATTTACAAATACATCTAATTGCGAATATATAATTACTACCTCTTTTACATTTTACATTATGTTCTAATATATTTTCTATTTTTATTCTATCCATTCATACCAGCATTCCCAGCTTCTATAGTATTCTGATGTTTCTTTTTCCTTAAGTGCTAAGGTTAACTTATTCATCTCTGCACAGGCTGTTATCTTCTGAATAACCATTTCCTCTGTTGGAATATCTGCTTGTTTCCAACATTGTGCAAAGGTTATTCTGGCTGCAGTAAGAATATGCAGTGTTATAGATTTAATATTTTAAGGAATTTGTCTATTAAATATCCCCAATAAGAAGAATCCTGGTTTTTAATTCAATTTGCTCCGCTGTTATTTCCTCTAACCATTTTTTTATCCTATGCCAGTATCTTTGGGCTTCAGTGCAGGACCACCACACATGAAAAAATGTTTCCTGTTTCTTTTTACATTTCCAGCAATTTGGATTCATGTTAGGAGACATTTTCGCTATTCTTGAGGGTGAGAGATGCCATCTATAAAACATTTTATAAGCATTTTCTTTATATGTTGCTGATTTTGTAATTTTATTATTCCTTGTCCAGACCTTTTCCCATTCTAATAATGTAATGCTACGTCCTATGTTTCTACTCCAAGCTATCAAGTTGCCTTTGACGACTTCCTCTTCTAATTCCGTCTCTAATAAATAATTACAAAATTAAAACCAAGTGAAGAAAAGGAGATTGGAAACAAAGTAAAAGTTAACCTTCTCATTCTTTCTAACCCTTTCTAAATGGCAAGTAGAAGTGAGCCTTTCTTGCTATTTTGTTACCAAGAATTTATCACCATCTTCAAATTAAAGAGTTGCTTTCCAATAACAAAAAACACAAGTTTGCAAACTGCCTGAACAGTCAGTAACACAGCACATAATTTTGTATGTTAAACGATCCATAAAGAGAAAGAGGGAAAATATTTGTGAGAAATATTTACTGTGTTTTTTGCTTGTCAAACTTAAAAGGCCATTGGACATTTCATAAACGTGGTGACAGCAATAGAAGTAATGAAGCAGCAGCTGGGCAAACTGCTGAATAGTCTGAATTTTGCTTTGGAAATTGTGTAATGCATGCTCTGAAATTGAGCAAATGAATGAGACCTAAAGGTAAGATGTTCTCTACAAAATCCACTCTGAATTTACCACGCTAAACCTGGCATGAAAAAGCAGAGCAACTTACTAGTTTTGAAGAGGAGGATATGGAAGAAAGAAGATTGGCTCCAACAGTTTTAGGAGACTGCATAGTTTTGTTTACCCAGAACATTCCCAAGGCAGGAATCAATACTATATTATCTCCAAAAGTTCTTTTTGCTAAACACTGAATCCAGGCATACCGGATACCTTGATGGTCCCAGGAGGCTGCAGGAAGGCCTCTGAGGCCCAAAACAGGGCCTTGCAAGTCCCCCTGGAGCCCCTTGGGAGCAAAAATGAGGTGGGGGAATGGCACTGGACCCGGCCCCCACCTCCCCATTTTTGCTCCCAGGAGGCTGCCCTCTATTTACCTGGTAGCCAGACGAGCCTTGTGGGGACTTCTGGAAGGGGCTGGGCAGGGCTTCTAATGGGAGCTCTCCCCTCCTTCCCATTAGAAACAGCTGGAAGCAGAGAAAAGCAGGATTCAACCTATACAGGCCTCTCTACGTGTTCCCCGGCGGAAGGCAAGTGGGGAGGGGGAAAGGCGACCGGCCGTGGCAGCAAAAGGCAAGTGGTGGGGGGAAGGCGACTGGGGCTTGCAGAGTTTCACTCACCCAGGGAGATCAGTAAAGGCAGGGCCATAGTGGAAGGCAGGCAGCAATGGCTGGCCTGGTGGGCAAAAGCAGGCTGCAGGCATGTCGCGTATGCGCACAATGTTGCACATGTGCAATAGGGACTGACTGGACAAGAGGCGGAGGCGGCCAGCCAGGGGGCCATTTTACCGGTTCTCCGAACTACCAGGAGTCCTAACATCCAGTTCTACAGAACCGGACAGAACCAGTAAAATTATTTTCCCAAGCCCTGCATTTGTTACTTCAAGTTTTCTGGAAAAGAGTAGCTGCTGCTGCTGCCATGCACACTTTCCATGTGTAAAAAAGAGTGACAAAATAGATTCTCCAAGTAAGTTTCCACTTCCTCAAACTCTGCCATCTAATATCCCTAGCAGAGAAGGAGGAATTCTTAAAGAGGGGAAGCAAGCCATTGAGGAAAGCAAAATAAATCAAGTTAGTGTTAATGATTGAGACAGAAAATGTGGTGCATTATATTGTAAGGACGTTAATGGATAAAATATCTATTATTTTCTCAAACAAATGCTGGTTTTATTCATGAATACCGAAGTACAGTGAGATACTCAAATTTAAGTTCTGATTCACAAAATGTCCATGGAGATTCTCAGTCATCCAGGTCATGGTCATCCCAAAGGAACTTTTTACAAAAGGCAATGGACTTTCTTTGTTTTTCTTTGAAGACATTTCACTCCTCACCCAAGAAGCTTCTTCAATTCTGATTGAAGCGGCCAATGGAATTATATTCCTTGCAGCCATCTGGTCATTAGCACTCTTTCCAAGAGTTGTTGAGGCCACTTGGGTTTCTTTCTGTTCCAGAGGTGAGTATTCAGCAGGTTCTGACCAGTTCTGGAGAACCAGTAGCAGAAACTTTGAGTAGTTCGGAGAACCAGAAAATAGCACCTCTAACTGGAGATTTTACAGTCTCCTTCCCCTGCCACGCCCACCAAGCCATGCCCACAGAACCAGTAGTAAAAAAATTGAATCCCACTACTGTTCTGTACCCTCAGAATCACCTGAATCAGAGTATAAACCTTCTTGGAATTGCTGAAAGGACTGTGTTGTAAACAGGAGACAGGTGGTGTCGTATCCACCCCCTCTGTGGAAAGAGGGCTGTCCAATCTTAATGTAGATGGCTTCTTTGATCCTTCTTTCAAACCAGCAGTCCTCTGTGTCCAGAATGTGGACTTTGGGGGGGGGGGGGGGGGAGAACACCTTTGGGACTTTTGTTTTCTGAGATAAAATTATCCTCAACCTCCATCACCAGAGATTTTAAAGAAGAGATTGGTCAGCTGTTTGTCTGAAATGGTATAGTGCAGTGGTGGCTAACCTTTTTGGGCTCCTGTACCAAAAATTGTGTGCGTGTTAGTGGCTGCACACTCATGTGCCAGCACCCAGAATGCAATGCACCCCCCCAGGCCCCCTGTACATGTGTGTGTAATCCACCCCCTGCCACCTCCTTACTTGCACTGTGATTTTTCAGCTGGTTTGAGGCCTTTTTCAGCCTCCCAGAGGCTTGAAAAAAGCCTCTGCAAGGCTTTTCAGGACGGGCCTATTATTCAGTCTGAAAAGTCTTGCAGAGGCTTTTTCCAAGCCTCTGAGAGGCCGAAAAAGGCCTCAAACCAGCTGAAAAATCAGCTGTGAGGCGCACGCATGCGCAGTAAGGTAAGTTTGCCTGAGGCTCACGTGCCAGCACAAATGGCTCTGTGTGCCACTTGTGGCATATGTGCCATAGGTTTGCCATCATGGATATAGTGTTTCCTGCTAAGCAGTTCAATTGGATGAAAAAAATCTAGGTTAGCCAACTCACCCACCGGGTTACTTATGTAAAAAGATTTAAAAGCAGGAGACTACAAGAATACATACCAACATTAAATTCTTATTAGGGATGTAAAGGACCTGCACCAAGGATCTTGCTGGGAGTAGATTGGAGTTTATTGCATCTAATGGATTCATGGCAGGAGGAACACATGCAGAATGCAGTAAAATGGATTGCAAGTACACCAATCTATATATTTCTAGTCTCAACCCGGCTGTCTTGAGCGGACTGGATCAGCAAGAAGCAACATCGAGTGATATTTTTGCTTTTTCCTTAAGCTCCCAATAATATAATTTAATTTATTCAGTTTAACATGGGCATTTATTCCAGAAGACTCTGGGCAGTTTACCCAATCCATAAAAAAGGATAAAATAATTAAAACAGTTCAAGCCTACAAAAACAGGAAGCCCAGACCAAAACAACTTGAAGGACCAGCGTCTGGCTTTTGAACTCTCATTAGTATTTCAATATTCTGCCTAAACTATCGTTCTGACCCAACCAGGTTCCCAAAGAGCAAACACAGAAAAGGCAGCAGCCCCCACCATTTAAGGTTGAATAACAAATTCTGTTCCTTTACAGATAAAAGGCTGCTTTCCACTAATTAGCTCTGACAAGAAAAAGCCTTCCCAAGTTGTTCGTCAATGCTGCCAAAAACCCAGAGATAAGAACTAATTTATAAGATTCTCCAAACACAAACAAAGATGTCCACCAGTTGAGCTTAAGAGCTTCTTTGCTGTCTGCAAAGAACGCTTTTCCAAACCTGGCTTTTATCCTCTTGAGGGAGGGGCCATTACCTTGCAGCCTTACTCCCGAGTCACCTGTGCTGCTGTAATAGTTCTTTCCTCCAAGTAATCCTGTGTGCACACGCACTTGGCAGAGGCTCCTTGGGAACCTCCTCATCACTGCTGCCAGCCCCCACAATCTCTGAAAGCAGCAGTCCACTCCCTGATCGTCCTGGCCCCTCATCTGAATCCTCGCTCTCCTCAACAATCTGTACCTGCTGCCAGCTAACCACAACAACTGCAGAGTGGAAATTTTAACAGCCAATGACCTGGAATACAAACCATCACCCTAAATTATTCTCCAAGTTAGATAATTCTCCTTGCACAAGAATGGCATAATATGGAGAGACAAGGTCATTCTTCAGAGGGACTTCTGTTGGAAAAGGGATGAGCACCTAATGGACCTGCAGAGCTTTAAATGCCAGCCTGGATTGTATCTTACCCCCATTAGTTTCTTCAGCCATGAAATTCATAGTTCTTGGGGGAGGGGGGAGATTTTTTTTTTTGGGGGGGGAGTGCTTAGAGAATGAGAATGCTGCAAGCAAAAATGGATGAGGTTACAAATCTTCCATCTGAGAGACAACTAAGAGGTTTTCCCAAAATATTAAAACTAAAATAAATAAGCAGGGTTCACTTGGGAACTCAGACTGAGTTCTAGGTAGCAGAATGAACATTAGGGATGCATTTGTGTGCATGTGATGGTGGTGGTTTTTTTCTCCCTTCAGGTTATAGTTGAATGCAATGGAAGCTGAAACAGGACTCAAGGTTGCACTCTCCCAAACTCTCTTAAACCTCGACACGTCTGTCACTTTGGTTTCTGTCCTGACTAGAATCAAATTTTGCCAACCTTTCAAATTCTGGATTTCTTGAGCAGGAAAGCTTGCAATGCTGGAAGCAAATCAAAAGCATCTTGAGGCCAAATCTGGGCCACACCATCAAGCCCAAACAGTGTGTCCGTTGCCAACACAGTTATTCAACTCTTTACTTAATCAAAACATGGCTCTATTTATTGGCCAGATGTCCTGCCTGAGTGCGTAGTAGAAGCATGCATAATTAAGCAATCTGCATTTCAGGGGGCATCTTCATACTGATTTAGGGGAGAAAATTTTTAGAATTCCTAGGTAGGAATTCTGTTTAATGTCCAAGCCACCAGAAAAATCAAGCAGGAGGAAGAGGAAGAGGAGGATGCGGCAGAGAGGAAAGGGAAGAGGGAGGAGTAGTACTAGTAATAGTCATCGTAAAGAGGGAAGTCTATTCATTCCAGGCTTTCTTATTATTATTATAGGTGAAAAAGAAAGACCTTAACTACTATACCAGACTGGCTCTTATACTTAAAAATGAACCCAATGTTATGAAAATATTGCAAATCAATGTTGCAACCTGCTTTGTGATTTAATGGGTAATTGTGCTTAGGCCAAGGAGAAATTTGAGGAGAGTTTCATATGTACACAACAGTAGAGCTAGGCACCAATGGGAATTTCTTGATTCACACATCATGGCTTAATGAACCTTGGTTTAATAAAACCAAGGTTGGCTGGGTTTCCATTATACACGGAGCCATATACCGTGGTTTACAAAGCACAACCATCAAGTTGATATATTAAGCTGAAACTTAACTGTCATTATAGCTGAGTGTGAATTCATGAACCAGCAAAGGTCATAATCCTTGATATAAACATGGTTTTAAGAACTTAGGATCCAGAAAAATAAAAAAACAGGATAGCTGGATTTATATATTTGTACATAAAACGTTGTGTGGTTTCGAAACACCTCTAAGATGTTGTAGAAAGAATAAAAATGATTATTTTGATTTATTCCTTTCTAGAAATTGGTTGGCTGCTACAAATTCTTCCTGATAGCTTCAATTTGGCAAGCAGGCTTAATATACACTTTTCTAAGATTACATTTTAAAAAATGGGATGAAACTATGTCCAATACATCTGCTGAGATTTAAATGAAGAAAAATGACTTCAGGTTTTTTTTAAGAATGAACCTTGGGATATGGCAAGTAAAGAAAAACTTACCTTTAGAGAGGAAACAGGAGGTGACTTGAAACTCAATAATCTCTCTCTCCCACCAAGATCCTTTTCAGAACATAGCAAGGAGGATTTTTGGCATTCAGTGCCAATTCTATTCTAGGCTGGTAGAGCAGGAAATGTCCATAAGATGGACTTAAAATGTCCATAAAATGTCCATAAGATGTGTGAGGAAGGAGAATGCATGGACTGAGCATCTCTGCTGTTGCTCATCTTGAGCTTGCAATAATCTGAGTTTAACACTGATGATGTTTCCTAACTGGACCATGAAATGTCTTCAAAAAACCCTCTAAGGTCAGAGAGCACCAAGTACCCTGCATTTCAATCCTGAGCTACAAATATTGGATGGAACTTGCATCCAAATGCTGATCAAGGAGATGTATACCTGTTGCAATTATGGTAAGGATGCAGATCAATCTGCTTAAAGCTAATATTTTCCTTTCCAGCACTTGGTTGCAACTGGGTCCAAACAACCAATGTTTATAACTAGATTTTGCAACAGAACAAATCATTCTTGGGTAGAGTTACAAATAATCATTCCTTGGGCAATGAAAGTCAAGAAAGCCTAAATTAATGGAGTAATGTACTGAACTCAAGCATCTCCAAGATCAGGGCAGGGATGACATTCTGTCTCTTGAGCTGGATGACTCAGCTTGAAGAAAGTTACCAATGTACATATATTTCTTTTGAATATTTCAAGGCATGAATGGCTCCTAGAACAAACAACTTGATTTGAGAGAACACCTGTACAGAGTGCACACTTTGACATAGTATGATTTCACTCCCAGCTTTCCAACAGCTGTACATTTAGATAGATTATTGTGAAATGAAAGGCATAATTTTCACTCTATACCTGTCATTCCCTGAACAAACATGGAAATTTCTCCATTCTCAAATTTCCTTTTGCTACCAATCTAATGGCTACCTTGTAAGATGCTTTCTTCAGCCCCCAGTGGCTCATTCTGACATATAAGCATTTAGAGATGCCTTGGAGATAACCTAAACTTCTGGGAATATTGTGACAGAAGAGGAGATATAAAAATAATTAAAAATATTATGAAATAGAAAAGTGTGAAGGAGAAATTCTAAACCACAGTGGGACTATTTGGAAATTACATGACAAGATAAAAAAGAGCATTGATTCTCAATGTTTTTCTTGAAGACGCTACTGAAAAGCTTTTGTAAGCCACTAAATAATAAGCCAAGACTTAAAAATTAAAAAAGTTAAAATGGCCCAAATCCTGCAAGATTCTTGAATTTTAATTGACTTCAAACGTATTTTAGGAGGAGAGCGATGTTAGAGTATGGTAAGCAAAAATCAGGAGGAGTCTGATATTTTTCCAATTATATAAAAAAATTATTATAGGACAACAGCTCACTTTATCAAATGCACTGCAGGAGCTAAACTGACATAAGATTTAAATTTGGGCGGTGTAATATTGTCTAAGGAATCCATTTCAGAAGAAAGTATTCAATTTAATTATGAATCTTTTATGAGAAGCCATTACAAGATCACCAGGCCTGAGTTTGGAAGGTCAGTGACAGATGTGGTATTCAGCAGGTTCTGACCAGTTGTGGAGAATTGGTAGCAGAAATTTTGAGTAGTTTGGAGAACTGGCAAATCCCACCTCTGACTGGCCCTGCCCCCACCTATCCTCTGACTCCCGAGTCCCAGCTGATTGTCTGGGTCTTCTTTGGTTGCCCTGCACAGGAGAACGGAGCTGGAAAGCAGGTTAGTGTGGTGGGGAGGGAATGTGATTTTGCAATAACCTTCTCCCAGGAGTGGGGAGGGAATGGGGATTTTACAGTATCCTTCCCAATGGTGGGATTCAATTTTTTTTACTACTAGTTCTGTGGGCGTGGCTTGGTAGGCATGGCAGGGGAAGGATACTGCAAAATCCCCATTCCTTCCCCACCCCACTAACCTGCTTTCCAGCTCCATTCTCCTGTGCAGGGCAACCAAAGAAGATCAGCTGGGACTCGGGAGGTGGAGAATAGATGGGGTGGGGCCAGACAGAGGTGGTATTTACCGGTTCTCCAAGCTACTCAAAATTTCTGCTACCAATTCTCCACAACTGCTGAACCTGCTGAATGCCACCTCTGATCCTTCCCCTGCTATACCCACCAAGCCACACCATGCCCACCAAGCCATGCCCACGGAACTGGTAGTAAAAAAATTTGAATCCCACCACTGGTCAGTGATATGATTCCAGGCCCAAATGCACAAATGGTCCTTGCAATTTAATGTGAGGATATTTCTCAGGATGGGGAGGAAACAGGCTTGGACTGAACTGAAGCAAGATGGAATGGCTCCTGTTGACTTTCCATGTACTTGTATTCTCCTGATCCAACAAGGTTCACCATCTGGGACATCTCTTGCTGGAAGAGCTCTGGCCAGGAAGTCCTCTGCTCAGCTTTCTTTGTGCATCAGAGGCAGCTGACTTCAGAGTAGGATGCAAACAGGACAAGCACTTCCATCCCCATCATTTCTGATTAAGCTTTCTGCAATCTGCTGTAGAGAGGACTTCCCTTGAGGTCCACCTGGAGACTAGTCAGCATCCTGCATCCTTACTGGTCAGCTTCAATGCTGCCCTGTTACTGTGGCAGCAGCTTTGGTTGCCAGGTTATTTCTGAGTGCAGTTTGAAATGCTGTTGCTACCTTTAAAACCCTTAATGACTCAGGCTGACTATCCAACAGACTGCCTTTTTCTAATCAAATCTGCCTATCTCATCCAGATGGATAGGGGAATGTCTGCTTGGGATCTCCCAAGCAGGTACTATATGTTGTTTAGATGTTATATCATTGCATTATTAGTTTTCTATTGTGTGACATAGATTGTAAATTGCCTAGAAGAGATCTTTCTTGGTCTAGTGACTAAGATGCTGGACTCAGCGAGCAGAAAAACCTAAATTCTAATCCTACTTTTGAGAGAGTCTTCCTCTCCGACACTAAGAGGAAGATAAGGGCAAACTATCTCTGAAAAATCATGGCAAACTGATGTCATGAACTTGTCTTTGTAGTCTCCAGGGACGTGTGTGACTCCAGAAACTGCTTAGAGCAGGGGTCTCCAATCTTGGCAACTTTAAGAATTCCTCAGGGAGCTGAAGTCCACAAGTCTGAAAGCTGCCGAGGTTGGAGACCCCTGGCTTCGAGTCTATTTGGACTGAAGTCATACATGGATTTCATAAAACCAACAAAAATGGGATTCATGAGGATGAGATGAATGCCATTGTAGGACCATCTGGCTTTGCACCAGAGGTCAAACTGTGCTGGTCTTTGGACTTTCACCTGCTATGGCAGATGTGCCATCACGCAAAAGGATGTTTCACTCTTTAGAACAAGGGTCTTCAAACTTGGCAAGTTTCAGACTTGTGGATTTCAACTCCCAGAATTCCCGAGCTAACATGACTGGAGGAGGAATTCTGGGAGCTGAAGTCCACAAGACTTAAAGCTGTCAAGTTTGAAGACCTCTGCTTTAGAAGGTGGATTTTCAGGCATCTAAATTTGCTGCATCTTTTTATTGTTAATGTTAAAAAAATAAATATAACAAGACTAGATCAGATGTCTAGTAATTATGGGGATATAAGACATTGATTTGGAGATTTGATTCATTTCCCCCCCAATCAAATCTCTATGACCTTTTTAAAAAAAATTGTTCTGGGCAGCTTTGTCAAAGTGACCTAATTAGGGAGTTGGAATTAAACCACTGAATCAATTGGATTTAAATTTGAATCTGAGCTGAATCAATGGGTTGAACTGAAATAGGCCACCCTCTGACTACAAATGTTCAAAGGCTTAGGCTGGGTTTAAGCCAGAGGTAGGCTTGCAATAACAGAGAAAGTGAAATAAGTGTTGCATTTGATAAAGAATTCAGCTCCATGTGGATTTAAAAGTTAGGTGAACAGTCATGGCAAAAGCATCTGAACATTTTGCCATCTCCATTTGTACATCTGAGCTGTCAATTCTTTCCTCAATAAGAATAATATACTATTACCTGATGCCTGTTTTTGCAACCAGGCAAAACAATGTGAGGCTCACCAGAAATGATGGGAGCTGTTGCAGTCCAAAAACATCTGGGGACATCTGGGGACCCTCCTGTTGCCCAGATGTTGCAAGAGCAAACAATACTTTAATTTGCACACACATCAGTATAAACTGAAGATATATCACAGCATGATGCACATAGTAACAAACCCTGTAGATGGAAGACCATGTTTAGCACAGTCCTTCAGTTAGGTATTTTTTAAATATAGATTTGGCACAAGTAAATGGCTGTTTTAGAAAACTCCCACTTTTTTCAATGCTGAAGGGCATTTTGAGATTCTTCCTCTTCAGAGCAGTCCAAGGAAAAAACTACCAAAAGATAGTAGAACTCAACAGCTTTTAAAACCCAGATTTCTCTCTCATGGAAGGCTGTAAAAAGCCACAGCCCAGAGATCAATCAACGGACAAGCATCAAGAAGGGCTGCTGAGTTCTGGTAATGCACTTCGTCATTTCTTTAGATATTTGATACACAAAGTAGCTAAACTAGGTCATTTTAGAGTGTTCCAGCAAATACATTTTCCTCAAGCTTGGAGTAACTTTGCCAAGGTTCACTGAAGCCTTCAGCACATTTTTTTTGGAAATGCAATTATTATTTCCAAAACCATCTATGCAAAATAGTACTTGCATTCAGGTGTGAAGAAAGACAGGAACACTTTGTGATAACAATAAAACTAACATTGATTAATGATTCAGCTACAAACACCACAATGAAATTGATTCAGCAACCAAAGTGCCAGTTAACAAGTGAAAAGTTATCATTTCAAGGTCAGTCAAGAGATGTGACAAAGTACATTACTTCAAAGCTAATGGAGTAAACTTCCAGCTTTCCTTCCCTTCCCATCCCTTCCCATCCCACTCTGTTAATCTGATCTGATTCCTTTCCTTTCCTTTCCTTTCCTTTCCTTTCCTTTCCTTTCCTTTCCTTTCCTTTCCTTTCCTTTCCTTTCCTTTCCTTTCCTTTCCTTTCCTTTCCTTTCCTTTCCTTTCCTTTCCTTTCCTTTCCTTTCCTTTCCTTTCCTTTCCCTTCCTTTCCTTTCCTTTCCTTTCCTCTCCTTTCCTCTCCTTTCCCATCCCATCCCATCTCTTCCCATCCCATCCAACTCTGTTAATCTGATCTGATTCCTTTCCTTCCCTTCCCTTCCCATCCCATCCCATCCCATCCCATCCCATCCCTTCCAACTCTGTTAATCTGATCTGATTCCTTTCCTTTCCTTTCTTTCCCTTCCCTTCTTCTATCTATCTATCTATCTATCTATCTATCTATCTATCTATCTATGTATCTATCGTCTATCACAATTTTTTACACAGCATTGTCATCGTGCAAAAACAAACAAACAACAACAACAAAAGCAGCAGAACAGCCACGCGATGATGAAGACCTCCAGAAAATGCTGGGCCTTTAGGCTACACAAGAAGTGAAAAGAACATCTCAGAAGATGACAGAGGCTGTATTATGGTCAAGAACTCAGTGTGGATGTGTTCATGAAGCTCCGAGAGAAGAGTTTGACTTGAAGGAGATTGCATTCTTTTTATTTCAGTTGCATCCAATGTCATAATTTTATAACCAAAGGACCAGTGAAATATTGTCCCTCTTCTCACCTGAGTACCCATTCACACAAGGAATCAGTGCTTCTGTGCTCTGCACTCTACCACTATTATAGGTGCTATAGCATAACCAAAACCAAAAACTTCTTCCTTGGGTAATTAACATCCAGGTGCCATGAAATCCAGACTGTTGGCAGAGGAAGCTAGAGACATTTGGTTACCTGACCTGGAGATCATCAACAATTCATTTGCTACCAACTCTACCTGTTTATAGTGTTGGTTAAACAAGTACTTTACCCACTAACACACCATCCTATTGCTTATGATAGAAGAGTTACAAATCACATGTCATCTCAACATTTTAAGGCACTGTATGAATACTTAGAATTGTTAAATGTATCTACACAAAGGATTCCAAGCTCATGTCTATGGAGAAACCATGCAAGACTGAAATAGTGGTTCCAAAGAAGAGCTAACATTTATGATTACCTTGTGTCATTATTTAAAACAATTGCCCCAACATGAAGGAAGACTTCATAGACACCATGAAAAAGATAATGGTCCTACTGTGAAATAACTACAGAAACAGCCACTCTAGTCAAATAGAAGATCTCTGGCAATCAGGTGGAGAAGATATAAAGGAAGTCCTTGGATAATTTTTCATTGTTCATAGCTTTGATGAACACTTGTGACCAACTTGAGAAAGCAAAAACTTCTTGTCTGAATATTCCTCTGGTTCTCAACATGGAAAGCATCTAAGAACCCATTCGTTCCATTATCATTATCTCCCCTATCCTGCTGCTTAAGATAACCCTACCCTAATCTTGTTTATCATCTTTGTAGCTCAGCTCCTAGAATTTCATTTCTGTATGCATGAAAGTATTAAGATGTTTTATTCTGAGGTAGATTGAAGTGAAAATGGATTAGTAGCTCAAAGTCAAATAGAAAGATGATGGATTTTGCATCTCATAAACATGACTGGCTTTCAGAGATGCTATCCTCCCATCTACCTATAGATGAACCCAATGAGATAATGGGTGTCCAGGATGATAGGAACTCTGCATTTTGAAGCATACCAATGATTGTCTGTTAATTGTTTCTGTTCTTGTTTAATTATGCTTGAATTTTGTTGCATATGAATATGTGCCCTCCCTCCTGAATCACATATTTGTCCAAATGGGCTGACAAATATCAAAAATATACAAAATCCAAGCTAGTTTTCAAATGTTTTTTAAAAATGTATGGAAGAAAATGGTGTGTTTAGCTGGCATTGGATTTGCTAAGTGACTGATCTCCTTGGCAGAGAAAATAAAGCTACGACATAATCAGCTTTTCTTTTATCTCTAGCAGTTCATTGTTTTTCTTCCAGGTGCTTAAGGTAAAAACACCCTCAACTTAAGTGTGAGTCTTGATGACTATATCCATGCCATTTTCTTGGCAATGACATGGAAGATATTTAATACTGCAGAATTGATTTCCCAAAGTAGCTAAGAGTCATGGGAATCTACACAATCCCCACCCCAATATTAACTAGGCCCAACTCTGCATAGATCAGCCCAGTCAGCTAAGTGTTGCTGCTTGCTGAGTCCAAAAATATTAAATGTTACATGAATCTGCATTTCACTGACCAGAAGCTGGTGGACACAGATGAATGGGAACAGTATACTCTCCTGCAACTATGCTGCTAAGATACTTTCCCATGGTATGAATGAAATCAGATGAGGTAGTAGAATTTAAATGAGCATGCCAAGTAGAAGAAGAAATGAATTGGGTACAGAAAGCAAAGGAGAATTAATGGGGTAGGAACACAACAAACCCAGAATGTTAAGAAGGAGAGTTGAGGATACGAAGCGAAGGAATGGACAGGCATTCAAGGCTCAAAAGGCAGTTTAGAGAAATATGTGGGAAAACCGAAGAACAAAGCTTTGCACAGGATCTTTCCTGGGAACACAGTTGTTTTGAGACAAGTTTCCCAATGATCTTCCCTACCAGATATTTGAAAGGCTTACACCCAAGGGATCTTCCTGCCTGAGCCAAGATGAAGGCTTGGACTGGCTGTATTTCAGAGGGAAGCTGATGAACTGACTTGACTTGGAGGCAGGACCCTGCACTGACCTGAAGACAGCAGGCTAGTTTAGCTTACATGGTCCACACAGCTGTGTATTGCCACACTGAACTGCCACCTGCACATCATGGCCCTGCTGAAACAGATATTGCAATGCAGAAACAGTGGTACCCATGAGCATCAGAGAAGCCAAACTCTCTTTTGCACACCAAGCATCTAAGGTATGTTGGCCTGCCTCTGTGCCTCTTTGCCCAATCTGGAGAAAGTGGAGTTGCTGCAATGAACGAAAGAAAGAAAGAAAGAAAGAAAGAAAGAAAGAAAGAAAGAAAGAAAGAAAGAAAGAAAGA
>BLBF01000016.1:1009995-1026288 GCA_015471245.1 Laticauda colubrina
ATCTACATCTACATCTACATCTACATCTACATCTACATCTACATCTATCTATTGATCGATCTATCAATCTATCCATATTAATTCTGTTTGCCTGTCATTCTATGGCAAAATGGGACCAGAATTGACATTAAAAAGAGCAACCAAGTGGAAGGTAATAGGTAAAACCTTTTGCCGTGAAAACTGGGTTGAGCTTGAAGGAGATTTTATATTGCCAGTAGAAAGAAAGGGAACAGATAATACCTGAATGGCAACTATTTTGAAACTGGATGAAAGGCTTGATAAAATAAAGGTGACAACTGTGAAATAAGCAATTAGCCAAGAAAACACAAGTGCACAATTGAAAGAAGAGCTCTTCTAAAAAGAAAAATGAATTAATGAATATGGCAAGTGTTTAAGGAACAAAAGCATTACTCTGGGAGGAGTATAATGGTTTAAAGGCATTTATATTAGGTAGTATAAGATGAACAGAAGGATTGTATTTACACCTGACTAATACGAAGCAGCTTGGTAGGAATATTGCCCTGCTAAAAACACTTGATTGAGATGCTGCTGTCAACATATTACACCGATCTGTTATGACTGGGAGAAATACTTGGAAGAGGGATGGATTCTGAGCCATCAAGAAGCAAGGAGAGTTCAAGTTCTAATAAAGCTGTGCAAATGCCTTGTGTGAGGCAGTGACTGTTCAGCTGTGATACAGGAACTGATGAGTGACCTTGGTGCCCATTTGCCTCTAGAACAGGGATGAAAATAGAAAGGGTGGGAGTACCAAGGATTTCTTAGAGGCTTTCATTACATACGGAAGGACAAGTTTGGGGTTGTTTAATACGGCTTTTTATTTGCCTTCTCAAGATATCACACCATCTATCAAGAAAAAGAAAAAGGGATGAGAAGGAGAAGGAAAAGAGAAGGGAGAGGGAGAAGGGGGAAGATGAGGAGGAGGAAGTCAATCAACCTGGAAAAGAATCTCAAGGCCACTTGGACCTGGAGGTGGAAAATAGCATTTAGACTTATATAGCACTTCACAGTGCTTTACAGCCCTTTCTAAGTGGTTTACATATTGCTCCCAACAATCTGGGTCCTCATTTCACTGACCTCGGAAGGATGGAAGGCTAAGTCAACCTTGAGCTGTTATGATACCACTGCTGATAGTGGGTAGAAATACTGAACTCTAACAACTGAACTACCATCATGAGTCCTTTTACTAAGTCTACTAGAACATTATTAGTAGCTGTGGCTTCATTTCTGTACATACAATGAATTAATCTGAAGAGTCCTGAATGACAAGTACCATCTACGTTCATAGCAACAAGGTTTTCCACTTAGAAGGACCCCTCCTTCTCTTGCAATGAACGCAAGGACCATTGGCACCAAGGTTCACCATCCCAGCCAAGGTAGTGTCAGGTTTCCAAGTGATGAAATCCATTTTAAAAGAAAAGAGCAAAGTCTATCTTCAAAAAATATTTCTTTTATTT
Organism: Laticauda colubrina; assembly: GCA_015471245.1. Taxonomy (NCBI): domain Eukaryota; kingdom Metazoa; phylum Chordata; class Lepidosauria; order Squamata; family Elapidae; genus Laticauda; species Laticauda colubrina. The sequence goes on from BLBF01000016.1 coordinate 1,011,471, forward strand.
AGGAAAGAATTAAATTGGCAAAGTCCATGATAATTCCGGATCTGACACAACCCAGAATTACCCTATAATATTACAAGTTAGAAACACCCCCCAAAGTCACAATCTCCAATAGAAGTAATTCAACGTTGCTTGATGTCATACATCTCCACCTCAAGGGACCCAAGCAAGAACAGCTTATTTTCCCGCGGGAAGGAAGATCATCTAGCCAAAACACTCTCTTTATCTCCATTTTTCCCCCTTTTAGGAATGCGGCAAGCTTGAAACCCTTCCCCCATGAGTGCCTCAGAGAAAGTAAGAAAAAGAATATCTCCTAAGACTAACTAAAATGGCTACACTTATGTCAATTTCAGGCTTGACAGGTAGCTGACCCAATGGAAGGCCATTGCAATCAGTTGATCATCAGGAAAATTCATTTTGCTTCCTCTGTGATAGGAAGCCATATCTAGTCAGAACCCCAAACTGCAAGATAGCTTCTTCCATCTTCCAAGGGGATAGCTTGGAAGAGGATAGCTTCTTCCATTTTCCATTTTTCCAAGAAAAAAAATCACCTGGAAATATATCTCATTGGACAGAATTGGGGTGTAGTGGTTAAAGCAACCAGATCCTGTGCTCTTAGCATTCTGCCAAGCTCCCCAAACACGATGGACCCTCTGATGTGAGCTCAAAAGATGCCTTTATTAGGAATGTGGGCAGCCCTGACAAAAAGTTTATCTCGCAGGCTAGCAAGTCCATCTGGCCAGAAGATAAACAGTTGACTGCCACACCTATTTGTCTCCACCTTCTGCCTTTTATCCCCAGTTAGGGTGAGGCCTCTTTAGCAGTGGTGGCTCTTCCTTCCCCAGGATTGACCCATGGCTTTCCACTGCTCTCCCCCTTTCTGCCTTCTGTGCAGCTGCATGTCAGGCACTGGACCCAGCTATTCCTCTCCTTCTTCATCAGCCACTTCCAGACCTGGGGGCTAGTGACTCTCCATCTGAGGCCTGACGGCTGGCCCAGACTCCACCTCTCTCTCTCTCTCTCTCTCTCTGCCAGCTCCATTCTCTCTTCCTCCTCAGAGATCCTCGGTTGCCCTAATGCTGATCCTGACTCCCATGCCTCCTCCCCTGATTTGGCTGCTGGAGGGGCCGGTAGCCGAGAGGCCAAAACATAACTGCACTCACAACATAAGAAACATTTGTATTTGTTTCTTCCAGATCAGATTAGATGAAACATTTGGCTGTAGGTTTTGTAATCTAAATTAAGAAAGAGTTAATATAGCAGTTCAGGCTGTTGCAAACTGATAAGAATTCCCCCATGTGTGCAGGCAAGTGGAGCAACGAGTGAAAGCGAAGAGAAGTGATACAATTAACACAATATTAAGTTTATCCCTATATTTCACATGTGCCAAAACCTGCAAGTCTAAGAAAAGAAAGGAAATCTGAAGTCCATAAAAACAGGAAGTAGGAAGCCATGGGTTCCTTAAAATTTGAATCTGGTATGCAGAATGGAAGCTGAACCACATTTTTAAAGACTATTTTTGTCCCTTCTTTATTATTTTTATAATTAACTCAAAGCAGTGTACATACTTAACGCTCCTTCCTCCTCTTGTCCCCTCCCAATAACAACCCTGTGAGGTAGGTCAAAGGGGGGAGGGGAGAGTGAATGGGCCAAAGTCATCCAGCCAGCTTTCATGTCTAAGGTGGAACTAGAACTCACCGTCTTCTGGTTTCTCACTTGGTTGAGGTTAGAAAGTCCTTCCTTCAGAAAAACAGAAGGCTGTGCCTTGATTTGTAGGTTACACCAAACCACAGTATGATTTTTTTTTGTCTGTGTGAATCCAGGCATTGTGTCTTGCTCAACAAAGCCCAATTGCGATGACCAGGGGCATGACACAAAAATAATCAAGTCACAAAAATAGAAGAAAGTCCCCTTAATGCCTCCAACTTGGCCCCAATGTCCAATTATCCTCGGAAGGATATCAAACTCTTAAAGAAAACAGTTTACGGAGGGAGTAAGTGCAGTCCTCACCCAGAGTAAAGTTAATTCGAAATAAAAAACCCAACTAATCACACTGAAGGAATTACTACAGTAGGCAAGGATGATTAATTGCAGACTTCTACAGATAATGCAGCACCCACAGTTGGGAGGAAGCCAAAACAAAGATAAGCTCCAACAAAAATGCACGCTTTTTGTTCTATATTAGCATACTTGTAATAGCGCTTCCTGATTGGTCCGCTACATTGTGGTGTAACTACACTACACTTAGTGTAGTACACTAAGAACTACACACTGTGATTGGTTCTTCAATGCTACTGTGATTGGTCCGTAATTGCTGCCCTATGATTGGTCTGCCTGAGCGGCGGGAAATTCCAGGAGCCGTCATTGGCTGCGAGCCACGAGCAGCCGCTATAAAAGAGGCTGCCCCAGCTCCGCAGTACAGACAGATTTCAGGAACAAAATAAAGAGCTGAAAGTCACACTAGTCTCGAGTCTCTTTTTTCCTGCAACATAACACTGGCGATGAAGGTGGGATACTGAGACAAAGGAGACCAGTTGAGCATGTGGCAATGAGAACCGAGTGAAGACGAAATAGCTGGTAGCAACTCGCCACCTGTACCGTTCAACCCAGCGACAGAGGACTGGGAATCGTACATCAACAGATTCCTCATGTTCCTTGAGAGCAATGAGTTACAGGGGATCTCAGACAACAGGAAGAGAGCCATGTTCCTGACACACTGTGGGCCTACAGTGTTCAAGATGGCCAAGGCATTGGCTAAACCTCAAGACGTAAAGCAAATGGCCTGGACAGATTTGGACAGAATACTGAAGGCCCATTATGTGCCGACTGTCTCCAGCCTTATCTGGAGATATGAATTCTATAAACGGGACCAGAAAGAAGGTGAAAGCATTGGAGATTTCATAGCGGCTCTAAGGGACATTGGAGGGGTGTGCAAGTTCCTCAACATGGATGAAGCATTGAGAGACCGCTTGGTCCTAGGACTGAGAGACCTCACCTTGCAGAGCTGACTGCTGACCTGACCAAACATCACTGTCATCGAGGCCATCGCTGAGGCCACTGCAGCCGAAGCCGCGAAAAAATCAGCAGCCCCCATGAAGCTAAAGAATACGGCAACCCAGGAAACACTGACAGAGACAAGCCAACCCCAGGAGAAGAAACCAGAGGGCACCCACAAGACCACCACCATGCACCATGAGGACATCGAGTCCTTGTCCGAGTCCAACGACAAGGAAGAAGAAATACACAGACTCCAATTGGAACGAAACAGACGGGAGAAGAGAGAACGTAAGTCAGGGTTCCAGTGCGCTGGGTGTGGAGGAGACCACCCCCGTTCCGAGTGCCATTTCCTCGACACGGTTTGCTGGCACTGCAAGAGACAGGGACATATAGCAAGGGTCTGCTGGAACCAAAAGAGCTACAGCCCCAGACGAAGAGACAGCACTCCCCCCAGAATGAGAGAAAGACAGGCAGGGAGCCGTTGGAGCTGAGAAAACAGAAGAAAATGGCTCAACAAAACCTACCAGAAAAAAGAGACACACCAAACGACAACCGTTGGGCATTTGAGCGCAACCGATGCTCGAAAGATACATGTGCAAGTACACATCGAAGGCCAACAATGCGAGATGGAGATGGACTCTGGCTCATACCTGTCTATGGTATCATGGAACACATTTAAGAGACTGATACCAAGCATATGAAGAAAGGAACTAGAGAGCCAAAAACTGACCCTGAAAAGGAAACAGGAATCAGGAAAAAGGAAACAGGATCCCTGTAGTTGGACTCGGACATTTCCAAGTTAACTTCAGAAAGCACACAGAAATTCTTCCATTAACAATCGTAGACCGGGATCGCCCAAGCCTACTGGGACTCGAATGATTCGTGCTCCTGGGAATCGGAGTGACCGGAATCAACAACGTCACAAGAGCCTGATGAGGGATTTCCAGGACGTGTTCGATGGAAAACTAGACAAGTACCGAGGGTCCCCTATCTCATTTAATTTGAACCTGAACATAGCCCCAATCAGGTTAAAGGCAAGGCAAGTCCCTTTCGCATTAAAACCAAAGATCGATGAGCAATTGGATAAATTCATTGCACAGGGGGTATTGGAACCAACAGACCACACAAGATGGGGAACCCCAATTGTGACTCCAATTAAGCCAGATGGGTCCATGCGCATCTGTGGAGACTATAAGGCCACCCTCAACCACGCACTACAACAAAGCGCATACCTGTTCCGGTGGTACAACATCTGTTACATTTGTTGGGGGGAGGAAAGATCTTCGCGAAGCTCGACCTTGCACAAGCGTACCAGCAATTGCCAGTCAACCCCGAAACAGCAGAGGCACAAACAATTGTGACTCACAGGGGGGCATTCAGATGCAAAAGACTGCAATTTGGAGTCAGCGTGGCCCCAGGGTGTTCCAAAGCTTGATGGAGCACCTGTTACAAGGAATAAAAGGGGTGGTACCATACTTCGATGAAGTGCTGGTATCAGCTAGTGACAAGAACCAACTGGAAAGCCACCTCAGAGAAGTCTTACAAAGATTCCAAGAGGCGGGACTCAAAGTTAAAAAAGAAAAGTGCCAGCTAGCCACCTCTAAAGTTGAATTACTGGGGTACCTCATAGATATAGATGGCATCCACCCCACGGACCAGAAAATCAAAGCAATAGATCTGCAAGCATTTTTGGGACTCATTAATTTCTATAATGTCTTTCTGCCACAGAAGGCGGAACCATTATACAGATTTCTGAATAAGACAGCTACCTGGACCTGGGGGCGATGTGAAGAAGCCACGAACCAGGGAATAAAACACTTACTGACATCTGAATCTGTGTTAATTCAATACAGAGAAACCCTGCCACTGACAGTCACCTGCGACGCATCACCGTTCGGCATCAGAGCCGTACTAAGCCACATGGTACCTGATGGGAGAGAAGCGCCGATCACGTTCTATTCCAAAATGCTGTCCAAAATAGAAAGAAACTACAGCCAGTTGGACAGAGAGGCGCTAGCAGCGATAACTGGAGTCAAGCGATTCCATGAATACCTCTATGGCAGGACTTTCTCACTAATTACAGACCGCAAGCCACTCTTGGGAATACTCGCAGGAAACAAGGCCACCCCAAACATACTGTCACCACTAATGATGAGGTGGTCCGAGTTCCTTGCCGCATACAGTTACAAATTAATCCACCAGCCAGGGAAGGACATATCACATGCTGACGCCCTGAGCCATTCTCCCCTGCCTGAACTGGGAAGTGACCTGGCACCAACCACATCCATGCTACAAATTGAGACACTACCAAACCTACCCATAACCACAGCGGACATTGCGAAAGAAACCGCAAGAGACAAAAAGATGGCACAGATTTTAAACTGGGTAGGAAATGGGTGGCCAGAAAACAAGACAGATGAGACTTTTAAACCGTTCCGAAAGACAGACAGACAGAACTCTCAATTTTAAAAAAGGTTGTATACTTTGGGGGATCGGGTAGTCATACTGGAAATACTCCAAGAACAAGTACTGTATATCTTGCATGAGGGACACCCAGGTATTGTACGAATGAAATCCCTGTCCAGGAGTTATGTATGGTGGCCAGGGATGGATAAGGATATTGGGAGATGGGTGGAAATGTGCACGCAATGGCAAAAATCCAGACCTACACCCCCTGCTGCACCTGTGCTCGACTGGGAAACACCAAGGGGACCCTGGTTGAGAATACACATAGATTTCGCAGGGCTGACAAAAGGACACACATTTTTAATAATAGTAGACGCTTACTCAAATTGGTTGGAGGTAAGCGTCATGAAGTCCACAAGAACAGAAGCCGTCATCAGACAGCTGAGGAAGCTGTTCGCAACACATGGGTTGCCAGATATATTGGTTTCAGATAACGGGCCGCAGTTCATGGCATTGACATTTGAAAAGTTCCTCGCTGAAGATGGCATAAGGCATGCCTTGACAGTGCTGGGTCGGCCGGCTACAAACAGATGGGCGGAATGCATGGTTCAGTATACAAAAGAGACTATAGAGAAACTAGACACGGGGGACATACAAGAAAAAATCTGCAAAATGCTAACTATACAACACATCAGATCTAACACCACAACGAATAAAAGCCCAGCAGAACTATTGATAGGCAGAAAATTAAGATCACACCTAAATAGATTACACCCCACTTAACAGCCCTGAAAAACCAGCAGACTCCTCTCGTAAGCACTGCACATTCGGAACAGGGGACCTGGTCTACGCAAAACAACTCATGGGGCACCCACTTTGGATACCGGCAACAATAACCCAGATAACAGGACCCCAGTCATACAGACTAGAAACAGAGGATGGAAGAAGCTGGAGGAGACACATAGATCAACTGAGATCACAAACACTAGAAAAAAACACTAACAAACCCAAGTGCAAAGGAAAAGAAAACACACACATGCCAGAACCACATCAAACATTAAAAAATAATAATAACCAGACCAGAAAGGGGGGAGACCCCTCAAACACAAATAAGAGGGGAGGGGGAGACCCTCCACTAGTACAAGAAACATCGCAACAAACCCTAACAACAACCCACCAACCAACATCACTAGTAGCCCCAGAAAGAAACCACAATTATTTAAGCCCCTGTCACACTGCAGCAACGGATGAAAAGAGGAAGTAAAACGGAGAGAAACACTTGCCATCCGTTGGAAAACGCGATGTACTCACTGCCTCCGTTTTGCTTCCTCTCTATCCGTCCAGCATCCGTTTATTGACGTTTCATCCGCTCAAAAAGTTTTAGGCTGCTTAAAACTTTTGCGCGGAAAATGTATCCAATGCGTCCATTCTGCATCCGCTAGGCATCTGCTAGGCATCCGTTCTGCATCCGTTACGCATCTGCTATATCCGCTAGGCATCCGTTGTGCATCCGCGCAACTCCATCTGCCCGGACGCAGGGAGGAAGCGGAACGGACGCGGAACAGATGCGTAGCAGATGCAGAACGGATGCAGAACGGATGCAGAACGGAAACAAAGCATTTAAAGCGGAAAAAACGTTCATGGAGGGGACCTATCTCGGATATCAAGGATGTCTAGAGGATGCATAGAGGATGCCTAGAGGATGCAAAGGGACACCTATACTGCCCATGAAAAGGGGGAGCAACTCACCTGCATCGCACTTTCAGAACAGCAGCCAAGCTGTGCAGACCTCTGCAGCCTTCATCTGACTCTGACTCTTCCACAGCATCCAGTCATGTCCACCGTGGATTGTGACCAAATTCTTTTGGCAGCCACCATCCTTCTGCAACACTGCAAAATCATCTACAGTCTCTGAACAGTAGTACGGGAAGAAAAGGAGGCACCCAAAAAAAGTCTGGATCCAAAGATGGTTCGCCAGAAGAGCACAGTACGTACTTTACGACAAGCTGATGGTGGAGCTCAGGAGCGAAGACCCTCGGGCGTTCCAGAACTTCATGAGGATGCCTCCAGCCATGTTTGACGAACTTGTGCAGCGCCTGACACCCAGGTTGATCAAGACAAACACCAGCTTCCCTCCCAGCCTGGAATCTGGGCTCAAGGTGGCACTCACTCTGCGCCACCTGGCCTCAGGGACCACCTACAGGATCATGCAGCACGGCTGGAGGGTGCCACCCAGCACCATCAGCTTTGTGGTCAGAGAAGTGGTGCAGGCTATCATCGAAGAATACAAGGAGGAGCTCCTCCAGTGCCCCTCCACTGAAGAAGGATGGAAGAAAGTTGCAGAGCAGTGATATCAGAAGTGGAACTTCCCCCACACCGTGTGACATGGCCTTTTCCTGGAGATGACTTCGGTAGAAAGGAACAGGCAGCGGAAAACCAACACGAAGCCACTCCGGAAGGGAGCAGCCAAGCTGACTCTACCAGTCCAGATAGGCCAGGTGGGAGCGGCATGGCTGACTCCACCTTCCAGGAGGTTTCACGGAGAAGGACGGGAGAAACAGCGATCCCGTCCGAACCGGCCGAAGACAACAACGCAACTGAGCTGCGCAGGTCAAGTAGACACCATAAAAGCCCCGTCTACTTACATGACCACATAACGAGGTTGGACGATACCAAGTGGGGAGGGGTGTTCTATATTAGCATATTTGTAATACTGCTTCCTGATTGGTCCACCAATACTACACTGTGATTGGTTTCTCAATGCTACTGTGATTGGTCTGCAATTGCCACCCTATGATTGGCCCGCCTGAGTGGTGGGAGATTCAAGGAGCCGTCATTAGCCGCGAGCCATGAGCAGCAGCTATAAAAGAGGCTGCCGTGGCTCACAGTACAGGACAGTAAGTGCTCGCAATACACTTTGCTTCCAGCAACTTTGCCATGCGCAATTTGTCCTTTTAATCAGTCCTCCCAGCTGCAGCCCATGAAGGGGATCAGAGCCCCTTCCTCCCCTGTAGACCATGCAACTCACATTTCTCCCTTATCCACTTCTCCCTGCGTGCCCTAGGATGAAGAGGGGATGGACCTCTGAATGTCCATCTGGCCTGTGCCCTTCCCCAGTTTCTTCCACAACCACTGGAGCCACACTCCCACTCCCTCTCAGCTGTTCTATCTCTCCCTTGGAGTCAGACTCCAGCAGGGGCATGACACCAAATTAGCAAATGTGTGAACCCAGAAGCGGGTTGGAATGACTGCATATTGCATAAATGCATGTTTTCCATAGTCTTTGAAAGAATGTATGGATTCAGTCATAACTCCTGGTAAAAGCCCTTTTCTTGGGAATGTTGCAGAAATGCCTCTTCTTTCCTAGTTTCTACTCTAGTTCTGATGTCCCAAGCCATCCTCCATCTGAGGACTGAGCAGAACAAAGACTGATTAAATTCTATGACCTGCCCAAATTCATTAGATGTTTCCACAGCTTCCAAATGCATAAAGTAATACTAAAATATTGAATAAGATTCAAAAGCAGCTACTTTCTCAACAGCATGGATGGATTTCACCTGATAACTCATTCGTCAAAAGCTCTTGCAGAAAGTTGTTACCCACCCCTCTCCTTGGAGAATGAAATATTTTAAGGCTAGGTCCCACTGGCCGACGGATGCAAAACGTATGCAAAAAGGACACAGCGGACGAGCAAAATTTCGGGGGTGGCTCCATCCGTTGTTATCCGCTCCAAAAAGTGGCCCAAATTTGCATAAACAGAACAGAAAAGAACGGAAAGGAACGGACGGGGGTAGTATGTAGCGGGGATGTTAAACAGATGTTCATAGGAAGCCTAGTGGATGGAAGCAGATGGAAGCGGATGACACATCCAAAGGGCCTCCGCGGGAGAATTGCGAAGCAGACACATTGCAGAAGGGGCGGATGCCTAGCGGATGATGCAGATGCATCACGGATGCCTATAGGAAGCAAAGCGGATGCATAGTGGATGTATATCGGATACAAAGCGTTCACTGTGCATGCAGGGGGTATGAATTGCTTCAGCTCCACGGATATAAAAGAATGCAGCTTGCACGCAGTCAGCATTCAGAGAAAAGATGTGCTGCCACAGACATCTTCAAATAACACCATGGTTCATCAGTCAGGGAAGAAAAGAAAGCCTGTGCCTACACCTGCCAGCCCTGGCAAGAAGGACAGAACCACCATCCCACCCCCGGCACTGACTCTGAAGCTGCTGGTGCTGCTGGTGCTGCTGGTGCTGCTGGTGCTGCTGGTGCTGGTGCTGCTGGTGCTGGTGCTGGTGCTACTGCTACTGCTACTGCTACTGCTACTGCTACTGCTACTGCTACTGCTACTGCTACTGCTGCTGCTGCTGTGGTGGACCAGCCCCAAGGCCCTCAAAGCCCTGCTGGTGAAGTCCCTAAAGGCCCTGCTGCTGAAGGAGAAGGGAGAGAGGAAAAAGTACACCGTTTCCGAGGAGCATGAGGAGGAGGTGCTGGAATGGCTGAGGGAGAACGAGTACCTGTGGAGAAAGGACCACAGACTCTATCGCAAAACCAATAAGAAGCAGGCAGCTTGGAGAGAAAAGGCAGAGAGCCTGGGCTACACTACGGATGTCCTCCTGGGATGGTGGAAGTACATGCACACCTGGTATGGCAAGCTACACCTGAAGAAATCTGGGCAGGCTGCTGTCAAGCTCACTGACCTAGAGATGTACGTCATGGCCAAGTGCAGCTTACTGGAGGGTGAGGTCCGCCACCAAGGAGCAGCCCCTCTGAGACCCCTCTCCCTCAGACAGCCCACAGACAGCCAGTCCTCTTCCAGCCAGGAGACAGCTGCCCTGTCCAGGCAGGTGTCTTCGGAGGGCCCCATGGCAGAGACCCCCCCGACAGCTGCACTCCCCATGCCGGAGGACTTGGAGGATCCCCTGTCACAAATGGAGGAAGAAGCGGAAGCCACCAGAGACCAACCCACCCCCACCCCCACCCCCAGCTCCACAGGACGCAGGCAGAGAGGCAGACTGGAGGGCCAGAGCCACACTGTCCTGTTGGAGATCAGGGACACAATCAAGACCAGCACAAAACTTCTCTCTCAGTTGGTCCACAGCGACATACCATCCTCGGACCAGAAGCCCTTCATCATCTACGTGAGCCAGACCCTCATGGACCTGCCCGAGGACCAATACCAGGTGATGAAGCAAAAGATCACAGCACTTCTGCACAACCCTCAAGGCCCAGATGAACCTGCTCCAACCCAGTCCAGGTCTGCTCCTCCACCCCAGGTGATGTCACCGCCTTTCCACGGCTTTCAACAGCCCCTCACCTACCAAGGCTACCACTACCAGGACTTCCCACAGTAGAAACAGCCCTTCCCAGCCCAGGCCCAGGTTCATCGCACACCTCATCCAGCTGCAGACCAGACAGCCCCACTACACTCCCCCTTCCTCCACCCCACAGCCAAGCCCATCAACAGACAATCTGTCATCAGTCTTGTGCCTGACATCCCAGGTACTTGATGAAGGGCCTCTCAACCTCACGGGACTGAGTCAGCTCTCTGAGACCTTCCTGAACACACCTTCCCCTGTTTTACTCTCGGGGCCAGGCACCCCAATGGCACCTCAGATCAGCACTCCAGCCACAACCACCTCCACAGTCCCTGTCCGCTTAACAGCTGAGACCATGGACATGCCTCAGAGTGACTGAGAATAGTGCCAGAGACTGAGTTGTTCCTTTTCATTTTATCTTTGCTTAAGACTTGGTTCATTTTGCTTTTTTAATAAAGTCATGCAGTTTACTTAAAACAGTTATTAATAAAGGTTATCTTTGCTTAACCCACTTGGTTCATTTTTTTTACTAAATAAAGTCTTGGTGAAAACTTTGAAAAAAGGGTTAATCCTTTGCATGCTTGTGAGATGGGTAAGGATAGTTTTGGGATATGTAAGGATAGCTGTGGGATAGATAAACCTCCAGTGCAAGCATAGTGGGACTGTATGGTCCACCCTCCCAGCTGCCACACATATGGCCCTTTTTTTATCAATAACAATTTATTCATTGATCAACACATTTCAAAATAAACAAAGCTCTTTATTAATGCCCTATTCATTGTAGGACCACTCAACATACATGGCACAATCTCATCAGTGTTATGAGACAGGCTCAAAGAAGCATCCATTAATCATCTTATCATCCTGTCTTGCCACTCCACTGCTCCAGCTGGGGAGTTGCACCAGTGTCTCAGTAGGTTGCGGTGCTTCTTCCCTTCATGTGAAGCTCTGTTGGGGCCTGGCACGTCCACAGTGTCTATCAGGTTTCATCCTTGCCTCCATTCACCAGGCTTCATGTCCTGATTCCCTTGTTGACGGTCCACAAGCCTGTTCTGCAACACTGGGTAGTGGGTGCGCATGAGATTGTGCAGGATGCAGCAAGCTTCCACGATGCTCCCCACAGTCTCTGGGTGATGCTGCATGGTGGTGAGAAGTACCTGGAACCTGTTGGCCAGGATGCCAAAGGCATTTTCCACCACCCGTCTTGCCCTGGACAGCCTGTAGCTGAAGATCTTCTCTTCACGGGTGAGGTATCTGGAACTATAGGGCTCCATGAGGTAGGTTCTGAGGGAGAAGGCGTCATCACCCACAATGAAGTAGGGCACATCTTGTGTGTCGTTGGGTAGGGGGGTCTGGATCTGGAAAACCCATGATGAGGTTGCATTCCAGCCCATCCTTGAGGTCACTGGCGTTGTATACCTGGGCATCTGAAGCTGACCCATTGGCTGAAGCATCGATGTAGATGAACTTGTGGTCAGCATCAACCATGGCAAAGAGGATGATACTGAAGAAGCCCTTGTAGTTGTAATAAGTGGACCCTGAGTTGGCTGGAGCTTTGCAGGCCACGTGCTTCCCATCTATGGCTCCAACGGTGTGGGGAAAGTTCCACCTCTGATACCACTGTCCTGCAACTTTCCTCCAGCCTTCTTCAGTGGTGGGGCAATGGAGGAGCTCCTCCATGTATTCTTCGATAATGGCCTGCACCACTTCTCTGACTACTTTGCTGATGGTGTTGTGTGGCACCCTCCAGGCATACTGCATGTTTCTGTATGTGGTTCCAGAGGCCAGGTGCCACAGAGTCAGTGCCACCTTCAGTCCAGGGTCCAGGTTGGGATCGAAGTTGATGCTCAGCTTGGTCAACCTGGGTCTAAGACGCTCCACAACTTTGTCAAACATGGCTGTTGGCATCCTCATGAAGTGCTGGAATGCATGAGTGTCTTCATTCCTCAGCTCCACCATCAGCTTGTCATACAGTCCAAACTCCATTCTTCTCCCGATCCATCCTCCGACCCACACAGCTCTTGAACATCTCCTTCTTCTCCTTGTGTAGAAAAGGTGAAACAGTCTGAACAGCGCTTGGTTCTGGTGATGAATGATCGCAGCTACCATAAGGACTGTGTTATGATCCATGGTGGAGAACAATGGATGATGTTGAAGACCAAGACCAAAGGTGAAGAGGTCTGTACACCATGGCTGCTGGACTCATACTGAGATCCAGGTGATTTCCTTCCCCTTTTTATAGGAAAATCGGTTGTCCGCTAGGTATCCTTCCACATACTCTAGACATACTGCAGACATCCTAAATATCCGAGATACATGCCATATACAAACGTTTTGTCCGTTTTTATGCTTTATATAAGAGATGCATCCGCTTACATCCTTTCTATTTCCGTGCTACTAACGCTGTGTGGATGTTCCATGTACCTTTCATTTCCTCCCTCTTTCCATTTTCAGCTGGAGCAGATGTGAGTTGCGAGGATGGCCAGAGGATGCCGAGAGGATACAGCGGATGTTTAACGGATGATAACGGACATAGAACGTTTGTTGCCCGTATATGTCGTGGATGTACATCGTACGTGCCGGAAAGTTCATCCGTTCAAAAAGTTTTGTGCAGCTCAAAACTTCTTGCGCGGATGAAATCTCAGTGGACGGATGCTCGACGGATAGAGCGTATGAAACACGTGTGCAATGAGTACACAATGGATGCATTGCGTTTTCCAACGGATGGCAAGCTTTTTTGTCCATTTTACATCCTCTTTGCATCCGTAAGTGCAGTGGGACATGGGCTTTCGGAAATATTAAAAAGGCAGAATATTATATTTCCCTGAAGGAGGAATAGAGAAATATGTTCTTGGAGACAAAAAGCAGTCCCCACCTTTCTTAATAGCCCTCAGCAGATGTCAGCACTTAAGAGATAAAGAGCTTATTGAAAGGAGCCAAGTTTCTAGATAGCTCTATTCATAAGCAAATCGCCTCACTCAAGATCCAAACCAGGACAAAGCCATTAACTATAACAGGAATTGCCCAACAGCATTTCAGAACACAAGCTCCTTCATTGCATCATCTCAGAGCAGACCAAACTTAGCTCAGCCAACTATGACCCCTACAACATTATATAGAATATATGTTCTTGAACAGGGAACAGGAAGTTCAAGTGCAAAGCCCAAGCAAAGGTATTAAAAATCCTCACTCTCAACTCCATGTGGTCAGCTGCCCAGAACTATCCATGTGGTTCTGCTTCATCATTAAACCATTTTTCCAATCATCCTCCAGTCTCCATTTTATCTCCCAGATTGGAACTGGACCTTGATGTTTCTTCCACACTCTTTAAAAGAAAGAAAGTAAAACTCCAAATTTGGAATTGGAGTTCTCAATGCTTCTTTGCTACCATCTAGTGAATGTCCTGGATTTTACTCATGTTGGTATGCTCTGCTACGGATCTTTTCCTTAGAGAGAGATCCTCAAAAATATTGGGAAACCTCTAAAACATGGGATATTATTTATCAGTGCTTTCATTGGTGTTTTTTCCTCTTTACAGACAATTCATCACTGAAAGCAATTTATGCATAGATTTCTGGATACAGAATTTAATTAGGTTTCCCCAAACATTAAATGATTTATTGCCATTTAACCATAACTCCATTAAATAATCTTAAAATATTGCCTAGATCAATATCATTTTCTGCTGAATTAAATAATCAGTTAAAAATGAGTCTTTTAACTGTCCTCTTTTTTTTAAAGCTTCCATTAATTAGCAGCTCTGGTTATCCATGAAAGTGTTACTTTAAACTTTTTTCAAAATAAATATCTTTACTTTCTTTTATAAAACTCAATCAACTTTAACAGTACATATGGTTCTCCTTAATAATAAATCGCAATTGATGCTAGTATATTTTAATGTATCTGTGTATGTATACGTATATATACATATATATAGAGTACATATATATACATATATGTATATGTTTTCTTAGGTTTTCGCGGGTACTTACATGTGTGCTGTTTAGCTTCCTTCGGGTATTATCCCACGTCATTGTAGTTCTGTTAAAGTTGTAGCAACGCTTCAGCAGAATCCCATCTGCCATCCTCAGAAGCCTG
>BLBF01000016.1:1048053-1145677 GCA_015471245.1 Laticauda colubrina
CTCTCTCTCTCTCTGTATATATATATATATATATTCCTTCCCAGTCAGTTTTATCTTTGGGGTTTCTTAGGATGGCTGCTATTTTTCTGTCTGTTTTGAAGGCAGTCTTGATGTGATGCCTGTGTAGTATCTTACTGATTATGTCTGTAGTACCTCTTATGTAGGGCAAGACAGCTGTTCCATAGGTCTGTTGATCTTCTAGGTCTCTTATGTCTTGGTGTGTTTTTGTGGATCAAGCTGGTGATTTTGTTTTTGTGGAAGCCATTGGCTGTCAATACTTCAGTCAGGGTGCATAGTTCAGTCTTTATATGTGTCTGCCAGGCGTTTGGTTCTGGTGATTAGTGTTTTGGCCACTGAATTTATCTGTGCTGGGTGGTGGTGGGATTGGGTGTTAAGGTAGCGGTTGGTGTGTGTTTTCTTTTGGTATATGGTGTGTCCCAGTGTGCCATCTGTTCTTTTGTAGATTAGTACATCTAGGAATGGTAGTTGTTTGTTTGTTTCTGTTTCCATGGTGAATTTGATTTTGGGATGTGTGCTGTTTAGGTGTGTTAGGAAATTGTTTAGGTTTTCTTTTCCATGGGGCCAAATCACAAATGTGTCATCGATGTATCTTAACCATAGTTTGGGTTTGTGGGTGGCATTGGCTAGGGCTCTAGATTCAAATTCTTCCATGAATTCTTCCATGGTGACAGTGGTAGGGGCTCCTTCAATTTGCTTGTATCTTTGTCCTTTGTATATGAAATATGTGTTGGTTAAGCAGTGTTCTGCTAGTTTGGGTGGTTGGTATTTATCTGTGATGATTTTGAGAGTTTCTTTTATCGGGACTTGAGTGAATAGTGAAACTCACAAACAAAAAAATCTCCACACCACAAGCCAGGCAAACACCTGGGCACAAACAGACACCACCTGATACCTCCAGCTCAAACACACCCCAACCAGGCACACAGATGAAACCCAGCTTCCTAATAAATGATAGCCATCCGTTTACTTGGAGCCAAGCTGCACTAAAAGCCTCCAATACAGGAAACACAATGTTGCCAGCCAATCAAGACAAAAAAAGCCACAAAACAGACAGAAGATATTCGAAACACCAATCAAGCAGAACACAGCAAACTCCAAGACCAATAAACACAGACCAAGTCTCCCAATCAATCAGGATGAAGAAAAAACCATTCTGGCACAGCAGTAGGCTAGCACCAAATTTAAAACAGAAATGGCTGTGAAAGTCTGACTCACAGACGAATACAATACAGAAGCCTGATGATGGCAGATGAGATTCTGCCGAAATGTTGCTACAACTTTAAAAGCACAACTATAATGACATGGAAAAATACCCGAACAAAGCTGAATACCATACATGTAAGTATCCATGAAAACTTAAGAAAATATATCTATATAGCCTCTGGCACAAAGGACTTGGTCCGCCTTGGAGCATTTTAATGCGGAAAATAAATGTTTAATTAGCCTAGTCACGAATCAAGGTTGCATTTGTTTGTTTTCTGTTTTAAGGAGTTTTGGTCCTCATCTGCCAGTTGGATGGAATGGGAAAGAAAAGCGTTCAGTGTCTTTTAATACAATGGCGTGCATTTGGTTTTACTGGAGAGACAGCTGTATTAGCTGAACAAGGGCACGTTTTACAGTTTAAGTGTGAAGTATGAAATCTCTGTGGATTCAGTGGAGCTCAGTGATGTTAGTACTGGGGCCAAATCATGATTATTAAATGGATTGTACTCCATATAATATTTTATTGTTGTCTGCTGGCATTCTGCTTAGTACAATGCACGTCAAAGAAAAACACAACTCTCAACAGGGCTGTCCTAGCTCAGTGCACCACTCCTTTAATTCAGTTTTCCCTCTCTTTTTACACCCATAACTTTCCAACAACTTGGTCTTGGTGTCTGCTGTATGGAACTCTGTTGTATTCTATCTAAGATACCCTCAGAATGTCAGGTTGGGGCAGGCACTTCTAATTACCTCTATCCTCAATTTGAGACCATGTCTGGACTAGCTGACTTCCCAAGCAGAGGCTTGTTCCAGTGTCTGTAGCAAAGGCAGAATCGTGGCAGAATAATCCTTGCTGACAGATTCTATGGCTGCTGAGGAGATCAAGCAGAACAATGAAGCCAATGATCACCATTGCCTCTGGGATACTACTACTATCTCACTTGTCCCACTAATTGTTCTTCTTCACTGTCCATGTCTGTTTGGTGAAGTTTGCACAACCCAGAGGTGGTGTTCAGCAGGTCCTGATCAGTTCTGGAGAACCGGTAGCAGAAATTTTGAGTAGTTTGGAGAATTGGCAAATAGCACCTCTGACTGGCCCCGCCCCCCTCTATTCTCTGCCTCCTGAGTCCCATCTTATTGTTGCCTGCAAAGAAGAATGGAGCTGGAAAGCAGGTTAGTGGGGTGGGAAGGGAATGGGGATTTTGCAGGATCCTTCCCCTGCCATGCCCACCAAGCCATGCCCACAGAACCAGTAGTAAAAAATTTTGAATCCCACCACTGGTACAACCACCCCTGACTTTTCTCATTTGATCTTCAGCCATTGTGGAGAGGGGGCTCCTATTGCTCCAAGGCTTATTCTTCTCACCATACAACTCGTTGGCAGAAGTAGGAACACTCCAACATCTTCTTGTAATGCAAGAACTGCCCATTCCAACTGGCTCATGTAATGTCCCATGACCAGATGGCATTGTTCTCCTATGATACCTGGCTTCATTTTTGACATTCCCACTTATGCATATCACTGGAATGATTTAATAAGGTTCTTCTTAGTTAATTTATCTATTTTATTGATTTAGACTTCAAGACAACACACACGCACACCAGTGGTGGGATTCCAATTTTTTTACTACCAGTTCTGTGGGTGTGGCTTGGTGGGCATGGCAGGGGAAGGATACTGCAAAATCTCCAGTCTGAGGTGGTATTTGCCAGTTCTCTGAACTACTTAAAATTTCTGCTACCGGTTCTCCAGAACTGGTCAGAACCGGCTGAATACCACCTCTGACACACACACAATCCACCTGATGTGTGAGTTATATTTGCAGAACTTTGAGTGTTGGTTTCATTTGTGTCCTCCACTCAGGTCTATTTCTTTTTAGGCTGACCCAGTTAGGTCTTTGACACGGTGATGGTAGGAGTCACACATAGCCGTGGCTGTGGTGGGCTGTGCAAGTTGTAATTGTGATTTATAATGTTCAAATAACATGATGTGAACCTGAGACACAAACGTAGGGGAAGTCACCTGCAGTGACCTCAGAGAGACTGCACAGATTGCAAAGAGAACCAAAGGAAATACATTTGTAAGAATCATGTCATTTCTTAGGCAAACCTAAAGTCTGCAGATCTGTAATGTCTCGGTTGATTTCCCAAAGCAAAAGGCAGAGAACTAAAAATGTTTTGAAATCTCAGTGCTTGGCTGCTTTTTTTCCCCACAGTTCCCATGACTACACACAATTACCGAAAGCGCTGAGTCTTGGTGTATCCAATTCATTCTACATGGGCCACTGAACTGTGGGGAGATGTGAAGTCTTGCCAGCTCTCTCAAAATAGTAGCACAGATTTGTACCAAGACTCTTTAGGTGCCAAATTTCATTTATTTAAAATGGCTCTGGAGCATCTTTTCTAGACTCAAGGTTGCTTACAGAATTAAAAACTTCTGCTTCCCAACAAAATCGGAAAGAGGCATGAAGATTTTTGTAACACTGGAAGAGCGAGTTCTACCAAAACAATCATGGCATCTGTGCTTTTTCCTTCCTTTTCACCCTGTGAAGGTGTTTTGAAATCAAGCCCAGTCTTTCATAGCTGGAAACTCTGGGATGCCATCCCAGCATTCTTGGTGAAGGACCTCCCACCTATTAGCAAAAGTCTAAGTATGAGCCATATGCTTTCTCACACTGCCTTAAGATTTGAATAAAATTGGATTATTTTATAATCAACCAACCTTGGATAGGACGCCTCTGCATGTATCTTTGTGCAATCGACGCTTTGAAGAAGATACTGTCAAACAGAAGCTTAGAATGATGTTACAGGTAGTCCTTTGACTTATGGTCACAATTCAGTCCCAAATTTATGTTGCTGAGACATTTGTGAAGTGAGTTTTGCCCCCCAATTTATGACCTTTCTTGCCACAGTTGTTAAGTGAACCATTGCAGTTGTTAAGCTAGTAACACAGTTGTTAAGTGTGATCTGATTTACTTTTTGACTTTGCTGGTCAGATGGTCACAAAAATGGATCCCGAGACACTCCCACAGTATGACTCAATTACCAACTGTCTGAATTTTTTTACATCAAATTTGTAGCTTGGTAATACAACTCCCAATTAGGCAAACTAAATCCTCCTTTTATTCTAGCATCTTGCAAAAGTGTTAACTTTATTCTCGCTTTCTTACCTTGCCATATATATTTCAACACAATTTTATTCAAATCTTCAAAGTAATCTTTTTCAAGCCTAATTGGAATTGTTTGAAACAAATATAAAATTCTGGGTAATTTAACTTTAACTCCTTTAACTTCCAAAGGCATCTTGATTGTTGATATTCTCCCTATTCATGACAGTTGTAAATTTTCCCATTTCACCAAATCAAGTGCTATCTGCTATTTAAGTTTGATATAATTATTCTCTTTTAATGTACTGCATCTTGCTGTCAAGTATATCCCCAAGTACTTGATCTTATTCGTAAATTGAATTTTCAATAGGTCTGCCAGTTCTTCCTTTTGTCCTAATAGCATATTCTTTGTCAAGATCTTTGTCTTATCTTTATTTATTTTCAAACCAGCCACCTTTCCATGTGTCTCTATCTTTTCTATCAATTTTGATGCTGTTTCTAGTGGGTCTTCTAAGATGAAAACCAGATCATCTGCAAATGCTTGCAACTTGAATTCTTCCTTTTTAATTTTCATCCCTTTTATATTCTTCTCATCTCTAATATTTCTATTTAGCACTTCCAAAGTTAACACAAACAACAAAGGTGACAGTGGGAACCCTTTTCTTGTTCCTTTTCTTATATCAACGGAGTCCATCAGTTCTCTCTCTATCATTACCTTTGCTGTTTGCTCATGATATATAGCTTCTATTGCTTGAATACATTTTCTAGTAAAGCCCATCTGTTCCAGCAGTAATAACATTAATCGCTAATTCACATTATCAAATGCCTTCTGTGCATCTAGAAATATCAGAGCCATTTGTTTTTCAGGATGTGCCTCATAGTATTCCAAAGTATCCAAGATTACTCTCATATTGTCTTTAATTTGTCTCTTTGGCAGAAATCCATTTTGATCAGGATGGATAAAATTATTTAAGTATTTTTTAAGTATTTCTGCCAATATTGAAGCAAAGATTTTATAATCTGCGTTTAGTAGGGAAATAGGTCTATAGTTCTTGATTTGTAATGGATCGGCCTCCTCTTTTGGAACAAGTGTATTATAAGCTTCTGACCATGATTTAGGTATCCTCTTCTTTAACATAACTTCATTCATAACTTCTAGCAATGGAAGATTCAACGATTCTTGTAATGTTTTGTAAAATTCTGCCGGAAGTCCATCTGGGCCTGGTGTCTTTCTATTATTTTGCTTCTTGAGTGCTTCAGTTAACTCCATCATCGTTATATTGCTTTCTAACGTTGTTTCATTCTCTTTAGGTATCTGGTGTAAATTGGCATTCTGTAAGTACTGTTTGACCCTTTCCTCATCAATATTCTCTTTTGTGTATAATCTCCCATAATAGTCTCGAATAACTTCCTTCTTCTCTTTACTACCATGGCAAACTTGGCCTTGATCATCTATTAATTGCAATATTTTCCTTGATTCTTTCTCCTTTCTCAATTTATATGCTAACCATCGACCTGGTTTATTTGCATCTTCAAAATAGTTCTGTTTAGCACCTCTAATTTTCTGTGCTAATTCTTCTTTTTCTATTAAACCCATTTTATATTTGGTTATATCCATTTTTAACTTAATGTCCTTTTTCTGTGGCATTTTCTGTAGCTCTTTTTCAAGTCCTTTATACTCATCCTCTGATGCCTTAGAGGCTAATCTTTTCATGATATTTCTTTTCCTTGTATAGTCTATTATCAAGCCTCTGGCATATGCCCTCATAGTATACCATACATTCTGGATTGATGTGTCTTCTTTTTTGTTTTCTCTAAAGAAAAAAGGCAGTTCTTTCTTCATCCACTGTGTGAAGTCTTTTTCCTTTAAAATAGTATTATTTAACAACCATCTAGATCTTCTTCTTTGTCCTCTCCAATTTATTGTCATTGGATTGTGATCTGCCCAAGTACTTGTTTCAATATTTATTTCTTGAATATTAGTTAACAAATCTGTTGACATCCATATCATATCTATTCTGGACCATGATAAGTGTCTATTTGAATAGAAGGTATATTGTTTAGTTTTAGTATTTCTTTCTCTCTCTATATCTTTTAAGTTTATTTCATCTACCATTTAAAAAAAAGATTTAGGGAGAGTCTTCCTGTTTTGTTTTGTTTTCTGTGCTGTATAGTCCAGTTTATTGTCTACAATTCCATTAAAATCTCCCATCATATTAGCATAGTCCAGTTCAATTATTTTCATATTTAATTTTTTATAAAATTCTTCTTGTTTGTCATTCAGGGCATAGATTGCAATCAGGAGTGTTTTCATATTATTACCCATTGTTTCCACCATTAGGATTCTTCCGTCGTCATCAGTATAAATCAATTTCCCTGGAATGGTTTCTTTAATATATAAAACCACTCCTCTTTTCTTGCATTGTGCCAAGGAGGTAAATATTTTCCCAAGTTTTGGCTGTATCCACAATTGTTCATATTGCTTTTTAATATGTACTTCTTGTAGGCAGATTATATCAAATTTTAGTTTCGCTAATTGATGGAAAGTTTTCCTTCTTTTAATGGCTGAATTAAGTCCATTTATATTAATTGTAATCAATTTTTTCTCTTCCATGTTTATATTTTTTAATTGGGTTTGGCAGCTCTCGTGGATCTTGGTTCATGTTGTTCTTTGGCTTCCTCCTTTCCACCTACTGCACTTTCCTCTTTTTCAGTCGTCATTTGGCAGTCCTCTTGGAATTCAATGAGTGAAATTTCTTTTTCTGCCTCTTCCTCTTTCCCTCTGAAAAATTCTGTATAAAATAATTCAGCTTTCTCAATTGAATTAATTCTGTATCTCTGTTCTTGCCATGTGAACATTAAACTTTCTGGAGTCACCCATCTATAATTCACCTCTTTTTAAAGTAGCAATTTGGTCAAGAATTGGTATTCTCTTCTCATCTCTCTCACTCTTCTGGGGACTTGTTTCAAAACCACAATCTCCTTATCTTTATATTTCAATGTTTTCTCTCTTGCCACTTGCAATATTTGTGTTTTAATGGCTTTCTTTGTAAATCTGATGTGAATTTCTCTTGGTAGGCTATTTCTTATTGCGTACTTTGTGAAGACTCGATAAACCTCATCTATTCCATCCATCATCTTCTCTTCAGTTATTTCCAAAGCTTCAGCCAATATTTCTATCATTATCTCAGCTAGATTTTGTCCTTTTTCTTCCTTTATATTTTGGAATCTAAGATAAAATTCTGATCTGTCCACCTCCCATCTCAGCATACCACTTTTATCTTGTTCAACCACAGTTAATCTGTTATCAATGTCTCCAATCTTCTTATCTCTTTGTTTATCTTCTTTAATTTTGAGTAGTCTCTCATCATACTTCATCATCATTTGTTGGATGTTCTCCACTTTTTCTTCAGTTTTCCCTGTTCTTTGTTCAGTATTCTCTGTTCTTTGTTCGATGTTCTCTATTCTCTTTTCAGTATTCTCTGATCTTGTTTGAATGTTTTGAATTCCTTGCATAATCATCTGCAGGGTCACTTTTTCTTTTTCTTGTTCTTTCTCTTGCCTTAACATTGTCTGTATTGAACGTTGTCCTCCAGATGGTGGAGAGGAGGAAGTTGAAGTTGAAGAACCAGGAGCTGTTAATTTCCTACTCATTTCAAACAATTCAAAATCTTCAGGTTCTTCTAGACCTTAATCCAATTGTGAAGTAACCAATTGTAATTCCAAATAAAAATAGTAGGGGAAAAGAAGCCAAATAGTAATAATAACAATGATAAAAATTTCTTCAGGTTCTTGCATACCTTAATCCAATCGATTGGTTAGATAACAGTGAAAATTCAAAAATGAAGGAAAAAACCATAAACACACACAAAAGAAAAAAAGTTGTAAAATCCTAAAAAAGATGGAGGAGTGAGGAATAAAAAGCTAAAAAAAAAAAAAAAAATCTTCAGGTTCTTCAACACTTTAATCCAATTAAGAGGTCTCAAATATAAAAGGTTGCATAAGAGAAAAAGGAAAAAAAAGCCAGGAGGATAAAGAAAAAAGAAAAAACCAGTATTGGAGGTAGATGGAAAAACAAAAGTACCAGAATGGTAGAAAGAGAAAAAAGAAAAAAAGACTACTCCCTTAAAAAGAAAAGGAAGGGAATCATTAACACAAAAACTTTTCTTTTAAAATAAAAAGCAAACATAAAAATTTAACTTCCAAAGGCAAGCAAAAAAAAAAAAAGCAAAGACAAGTTCCAAAGAACTAAAAATCCAAATAGCTATTTCAAAAAGTAAACTGTTGAGGAGGGTAGCACAGCTTAAGAAAAATCAAGAGAACACACTGCACTTTGTTTAGTTATCCAAGGTTCTTGTTATAACATTCTTCTCCAAAAACTTACCACCTTTTCTTGGCCTATAAACTTCATCACCAGACTCCAGCTGTTGATAGAAACCCAGAAGAGCACCTGCAATAATACTCTCCCATGCTCTTCCCTCTATCTTATCAAATAGCAATGTCCTTGAAAAAAAGTCTCAGTTCTTTCTTTCTCAGCTTTGTCTGGTCACAAGAGAAACAGAATATTTTCAAGCCTCTAGTTGGCAGTGTTACAAAGTTTCTTTGCTTTCACTTTCCCCTTCCTTTTCCAAGCAAAATATAATAAGAATTATTAAAAAGAAAGAAAAAGATATTTTAAAAAAAGAAATAACTAAAAGGAAGTCTCTAACCTAAAATGTTACAAAATCAAGGAGAAAAAGAATAGATAAAAAAAAACCCAATCCAGTTTCAAAATATAAGATCA
This sequence comes from Laticauda colubrina, assembly GCA_015471245.1. Classification (NCBI taxonomy): domain Eukaryota; kingdom Metazoa; phylum Chordata; class Lepidosauria; order Squamata; family Elapidae; genus Laticauda; species Laticauda colubrina. Next base: position 1,057,165 of record BLBF01000016.1, read on the forward strand.
TGTATAGAAAATCCAGCAATGAGAAAAAAAATATTACTTTGACATTCCTATTTAAAATCGCCGCTTAATCACTTCTGTCAAAACTTTTACAGATTCTTTCTTTTCCTTAGGGTGTCCTTTTAGATCTTCAAATAAAGAAAAAATCCTCACCAAACCAGCACTCTCTTTCTGTTCTCTTTCATTTGGGAGCTGTCCCAACTTCAGAAGCTTTAATGGCTGCCTCTTTGCTGCTGGCAAAAAGAACTTCTCCTGGATCTCCCCAGGATTTTGCGGTATCCCTGGGATCGTCAGGATGTGCTCTTTACATTCACCATCTCTTCAGGATGGTTTAGATCTGATTGGACCATCCAGGAGCAAATATATCGGCAGCGATCTCAGACCTCCAAGATCACATGCCATATGGTCGCGACGCCAGCTCCGCCCTCCTGAAACTGTTGTAAGTTGATGGCTGTCTGTATTTTCATCATTGCCCCTATACTGAAGAGCGACTTGGCTCTTTCCTGGCCATATCCAGAGATTTCAAGGACTGAACTTGAGGCTTGCCTGATGAGTCTGCTCAGTGGTGGGATTCAAATATTTTGGCCACCGGTTCAGTGAGCGTGGCTAGGTGGGCGTGTTTTGTGTGCATGTACGTGCCAAATGTGCAGTTTGCAGAGGCGCAGAGGCGTTCTACCTCACCTCCTGCAAACCTGCATGATCTTCCAGTCGCTTCAGTAGCTGCCGCACAGCACTCTTCTGTGTTGTGCAAAGCAGCTGCACTTCAAATTCAGAGGATAAAGATGAGTATGGAAGCTTGGGCAGGGGGTGGGCCCAAAAGCAGAGTGGTGGAGAGAAGCAGTTCAGTCTCCCCTGCTCATTGCTGCTACCAGCTTGCCAGAACCGGGCTGAACTGATAGAATACCACCACTAAAGTGTCTGTTCTTTGGCACTTAACCCTGGTCCTTTCTCTTTAGATTTTTAGGTAGCCTGATTGAGAAGAAGCCTCCACTGATGGTTGCATTTCTCTTTAGTCAAAGGATAATGAAATTAGGTGTACAAAATATAGCGATGAGTTCATAGATCTTCAGCTGAAAAATATTAAACTTTGGGTGATATACAATTCCAAAAATGAGAAACAAGTCTCATCCTTCCAAGTTTCTCTTTTGGGGAATATTGTCTGTTAGATCTTAGGATCACTAAATCCATACAAAGGAGAAGTTTAAGTGATGAAACTCTTTTTAGCTCTGCTTCACAAATACCAACTCTTCTCATTCCATTTTTTTCTGTTCAAACTGCTAAAAAATGCATTCCTATGCCCAATACTAAAATAATAAACTCACATCATGGCCTGATTTACATATTCAATTGTTAAGCTACAATGAAATGTGGTGGGTTGGTTTTGACTTAGTATGGCTCCAGCCTCTGTGGTTTGTAAAATATAACCTATGGCTTGGCATTCTGTCATTGTGGTTTGTTTAACTTGATGTTAATCTGAGTGCAAGATATGAGCCTGTCAGTCAAATTTACACAGTCCTCCATGTCTACAATTCCAAAATCACACTGTGTGATGACTTTGTGAGATATATTTGGAGGATCCCATGAAGAAACTTCATGTAAACCCCTAACTCAACTGAAATGTAGATCAACTGTTAAAGGTCAAGATCTAAAATTATGTTTCTGAGATTGAGTAACCAACATGCAATTTTCATCTCTCTCTCCTCATCTTCACAATCTTATTAATTTCAAGAGACCAGAGAAGAATTCTGACTTTCAGTGTCATTGACCTGTGTTTGTTGAAAGAGATTTAAAACATGTGTATTAAATTAAGTGACCTTGCCTTCAGAAAAGTTCCAATTCCTCATGTGAAACAGCAAAGAGCACCTTGCCACATATTCAGTGGTGCAGGAAATAAGTTTCCCATGATGTCGAGATATAAATATAACTCTGGTATATTTTTCACGCAGACATTTGCGAACCCCAGAGAGTCAATTCCACATTTTCTCAGAGAGAGGAAAAGAAGAACTTCAACATGATATTAAAGCTGTACTTTTATTTAGCTTCACACTGCATCGCTTGCTGGGATGAAGTTGGTCTTAATCAAATCAATAGAGGGTGGAACTCTTATGTTTTCCTTAAGTCCTGTGAACCTCAATAAGCAAGGTTTAAGCATCTGCTAAACTCTGTGAAATGAAAAGGATTTCCAAATATTCTCTTTTGCCTTGAAATGTCTCATTCAGGGTCTTCCTTAGTTGTCTTTCACTGGAGGATTCAACATATTTAATCTTGAAATCTATATTGTATGTTCTTGGATAGAGAACCAACACTTAAATGCATAACACTGTTTTTTTTTTTTTTTTGTAGCTCTCACAATATTGGATAAATTATCTATTAACATTTGTTAAATCAGTTAATTTTTCCCCTTACTCTGGCTATTTGAAAAATTGGCCAGAGATTTCGTCATTGGTTGCTTCCCACATCATTGAAAAATTGTTGCCATTGTTTCTGAAAGAGGGAGAACCACCAATAAGAGAAAGTGCATAAATGCCAGATGTGCAAAAATTTTTCTCCCAAGCAATTGTTTGTCCCCACGAAATCATGGGACTTTCTCATTGAAGCTGTTCAACTGCAGGGGTTGCATTTACAACTGTGACTTCCACAAACATCCTTGCTTGCTCTTTCATGATTACAAGAAGCAGCATGAAGGAGATTAGGAGTGAGGATATTTCAATTCAATCTATCCCTATAGAAGGAGCTCTCCATGTTTCTGAAGGCAGCTGAAAGGTTCAGGAGTGTCTTTTCTAGGACATTCTCATCTTGAAATGACAAATATGGGTCTCCTCTCATATCTGTCTGCCCGTCTGTCCATTATCCATCCATCCATCCATCCATCTTCTATCTATCTATCTATCTATCTATCTATCTATCTATCTATCTATCTGTCTGTCTGTCTGTCTGTCTGTCTGTCTGTCTGTCTGTCTATCTCTCTCTCTCTCTCTCTCTCTCTCTCTCTCTCTCTCTCTCTCCCTCCCTCTCTCCCTTCCTCCCTCCCTTCCTTTCTCCCTCCTATCTATCATCACAGAGCCATTTTGATTTTGGAAGCAAGCAGATACATTGCAAATCTTGCATCAGTCTCCACAAAATATTTTACAATCCTGTGTTGCAAAAGAAATAAACAGATGGAAGAGCCTGTGTTTTTTTGTCAAGGCAAATGAAAACGTCCTCCAAATTGCATGATTTGGAAGGAAGGAGGCGTCAAATATATTCAGTAATGAGCCCTGCAGAGTGTTTAAAAGGTTCTACAGACCATCTGCGAAGGCATCTCTTATTTGTAATGGCCTCCAGTTAAATTTCCAGTTGGCTGAGCTTTTATTCTCTGGTCTAATTGAAACTTCAGTGAGCCACCTCCCAGTCACTTATCTTCCAGCTTGATGGTTGGGACATTCTAAAAGCTAGAGGGTGATTTCTTGCCATTATGTGCCAATAAATATGGAGGGCGCTCTCCGTGCCATATTACGAAGCACACTGAGGCCCACTAATAATCAACTGGAAAGCCAAAGTTTGCAATAATATTTTTGCACAGGTTTATTGAGTTCACTGTAAAAGAATGGAGCTGCTTTCCTATTAAATTTTTCCAAGCTGTTACAATTTTATTGCCCCAGTGTACCATCAAATATTATTCACTGTAAGACCAAGCAGGACTTAAATCAATAGCATAAGAAAGGTCACAGATTAATTAGGAATTTTACTTCTGGAAGCCGAGTTGAAATGGAATTTGGTACATATTGGCCTGGAAAGAGTTCTGTCTTGGATTTTCACAAGGCTGGTTGTCTGAAAACTTTTGATATCTTTGGCACTCATTAAAAGGGCAGCCCTTTCCCTTCCCTAAAATTCTCAGATCTGAGCTGCAAAAATCTGGATGAGGACAAGATGACTACAAATTATTGTCTACCTTCAATGGGATTCATTTTTTTTTACTATTGGTTTTATGGGTGTGGCTTGGTGGGCATGGTGTGGCTTGGTGGATGTGGTGTGGCTTGGTGGGCATGGCTTGGTGGGCATGACTTGGTGGGTGTGGCAGGGGAAGGTTACTGCAAAAATCCCCTTCCCTCCCCACCCCACTAACCTGCTTTCCAGCTCCTTCCTCCTGTGCAGGGAAACCAAAGAAGACCCAGCTGATCAGCTGGGACTCAATGGGAAGCAGAGAATAGATGGAGGTGAGGTCAGTCAGAGGTGGTTGCCAGCTCTCTGAACTACTCAATATTTCCGCTACCAGTTCTCCAGAACTGGTCGGAACCTGCTGAATACTATCCTCTACTTCCCATATGATCAGAAAAGAATCTCTGCCTGGAGCTTCAATCACCCCATTGTGGCCACCATCTTGATTTTTATTTTATTATAACTTGTGGACACTTGTGTGATATTTTTTAATATAAATATTATTATTAGATTATTAAATTTTTGTTTAAAAAATCCCACTTTTATAAGTAACTCAAGGTGGCGAGCGTTCTCTTTCCTTGGAAAATCTTCAAAGATAGGAGGAGTCTGTCTGTTTCAAAGTGCCTCTGACAAAATCTCCATAGATTTCATGAGGATGAGGAAAGGTTTGTATGGCAAAATTTGGCTGTGGCTTTCAAGCTGGACGAATGGCTGGCAACTCCATCCCAATCTGTCTTTTTAGAAAAGAGAACTTATATTCCTTTATTTTTCCTCCCAAAAAAACCCTGAGCTCCCTTTTACTTGGCGGAGTGCGAGGTGTCTGCTGGTGCTGTCTCACCCCAAATCAAACATTTCCTTTAAGTGAGTGGGCTGCTCCAGAGGGACTAGGTGGATAACAAACTGGCACATTGAAGGACACAATCTGGGCAGCCTTGGACCCAGTAGATATGATCCACCATCTGGTGTCTGTTTAGATGTCTTCTTTGAAACCAGACATTTCCTGCCAGTTTCTCAGAGAGATGAATCTACACCAGAGCATTAGAATTTGCTGGGTGCTTTTCAGTGGCCAGATGGAGGAAGAAACCCATGGAACAAAGGCATTTACAATTGATTGCCATCGTTGCTTGCTGACTTTGAAGCACTGAGATCAAGCAAGAGCCAAGCAGGATTTCTTCCAGGTGACAATAAGAGTACAAGAAAAGGAATTCATTGGCTTGGATCATCCTATGATGTAAGATCTTGTCCAGGTTTATTGTTCATTCATGTCAGATGATGTAACACAGAGGTCTCCAAACTTGGCAACTTTAAGACTTGTGGACTTCAACTCCCAGAATTCTTCAGCTGAGGAATTCTGGGAGTTGAAGTGCACAAGTCTTAAAGTTGCCAAGTGTGGGGACCCCTGATGTAACACAACATCAAAAACCAGAGCTATTAACAAAAGGAGCAGCTGCAAAGTTCCCAATAAATCAGCATCCTTTCAAACACTTATGAAACGATCTCATTTTGATATAATGCTGCTGCAGGTAAAGCTCTACTGGGATGACATAAAAATGCTCACAGGGCCACAGCTTTTTAAATGAAGAGGCAGACTTCAAAACCATTTTAAATATGTTTCAACTGACCTAGAAATACAGATGGAGGGGATAGTTGTGGGGTTGCCCAGATCCAGAGGAGAAAATGTTCTTCACGCTTCAAAGGGCATACTTTAAACATAAAATTTGAAACTGAAACCACAATTTTTTTTGTTAGAAATAATTCCAGAAAATTTATTTTGAACATTTTTTTCAGTTCTGTTGTTACTTACGTTTTATTGGCAGTTATCTTCTACCTTATTTTTATATAGTTATCCTTGGGTGATTTTTGTTTAAATAATCTGTCAAAATTTAGGAAATTAAAAAAAGAAGTTCACCCATTTGTTTATTTAAGTAAAGGCCAAGCAGTTCCTTTATAACTCTTTTTCTTTTTTCTTTTTACTCTTTGTGTAAGCAATACTCTGGCTTTTATCTTGGTTGCACAGAGGTGGCAAAGGAAGAGAATTCACTGCAAGCATTCAGTCGTCTGAAATAAGAGAGCCAAAAGATGTGACTTCTTGGAATTTGCTCTCTGAATAAACAAGGATTGATGACAGGAATCTGAATCATCCATCATGAGGTGAGAGGAGGGAAATACCTTGCCATTTCCTTTATCATGTAAACTCACTTTCGCTGTGTGCAAGGTTTTCTTTTTTAAACAAAAAAAAAAGTCTATCCTGAAGACAAAAAAGAACATATTTTTCAAAATCTCCTGCACAACTAGGATCTCAAAAAGAAACTAGGCCCGATCCCACTGCACTTATGGATGCAAAGAGGATGTAAAACGTAAAAAAAAGCTTGCCATCTGTTGGAAAACGCTATACATCCGTTGTGTACTCACTGTATACGTGTTTCATACGCTCTATCCGTCGAGCATCCGTCCACTGCGATTTCATCTGCGCAAGAAGTTTTGAGCTGCACAAAACTTTGTGAACGGATGAACTTTCCACCATGTACGATGTACATCCGTGACATATACGGGCAACAAGCGTTCTATGTCCGTTATCATCTGTTAAACGTCTGCTGTATCCTCTCTGCATCCCCTGGCCATCACCTCAACTCACATCCGCTGCAGCTGAAAACGGAAAGAGGGAGGAAACAAAAGGTACATGGAATGTCTACACAGCATTAGTAGCACGGAAATAGAAAGGATGTAAGCATATGCATCTCGTATTCAAAATGGACAAAACATTTGTATCTGGGATGTATCTCATATATTTAGGATGTCTGCAGTATGTCTAGAGTATGTAGAAGGCCCCATAGCGGACAACCGATATTTTCTCTAAAAAGGGGAAGAAAATCATCTAGATCGCTGGGATGGTGGCCATACAGTCCCACTATGGTTGCACTGGAGGTTTATCTATCCCACAACTATCCTTATCTATTCCACAAGCATGCAAAGGCTTAACCATTTTTTCAGTTTTCACCAACACTTTATTAAGTAAACAAAATGAACCAAGTAAACTAAGTGTCTTAAGCAAAGATAACCTTTAATAACTTTCTTAGGTAAACTTTATGACTTTATTAAATAAGCAAAATGAACCAAGTAAAGTGTCTTAAGCAAAGATAAACTTAACAAGTAAACAACTCAGCCTCTGACACTATTCTCAATCACTCTGAGTCATGTCCATGGTCTCAGCTGTTAAGTGGGCAGGGACTGTGGAGGTGGCTGTGGCTTGAGTGCTGGTCTGAAGCACTATTGGGGTGCTTGGCCCCGAGGATACAACAGAAGATGGTGTGTTCAGGAAGCTATCCGAGAGCTGACTCAGTCCCGTGAGGTTGAGAGGCTCTTCATCAAGGACTTGAGATGTCAGGCCCAATACTGATGACAGATTGTCCATTGATGGGCTTGGCTGTGGGGTGGAGGAAGGATTGGGAGGAGTGTAGTGGAGCTGTCTGGTCTGCAGCTGGGTGGACTGGCGTCTGTGGCATCCGATGAACCTGGGTCTGGACTGGGAAGTTCTGCTTCTGCTGTGGGAAGTCCTGGTAGTCGTAGCCTTAGTAGATGAGGGGCTGTTGAAAGCTGTGGAAGGGCTGTGACATTGCCTGGGATGGAGGAGCAGACCTGGACTGGGTAGGAGCAGCTTCAGCTGGGCCTTGAGGGTTGTGCAGAAGTGCTGTGATCTTCTGCTTCATCACCTGGTACTGGGCCTCGGGCGGATCCCTCAGGGTCTGGCTCACATAGGTGATGAAGGGCTTCCGGTCCAAGGATGGTATGTTGCAGTGGACCAGCTGAGATAGAAGTTCTGTGCTGGTCTTCATTGTGTCCCTGATCTCCAACAGCACACTGTGGTCCTGGCCCTCCACTCTGCCTCTCTGCCTGCATCCTCTGGAGCTCGGGGTGGGGGTGGGTTGGCCTCTGGTGGCTGCTGCTTCTTCCTCCATTTGTGACAGCAGGGAGTCATCCTCCACGGGATCCTCCAAGTCCACCGGCATGGGGAGTGCAGCTGTCAGGGGAGTCTCTGCTGTGGGACCGTCTGAAGATACCTGCTTGGACAGGGTAGCTGGCTCCTGGCTGGAAGAGGATTGGCTGTCTGTGGGCTGTCTGAGGGAGAGGGGTCTCAGAGGGGCTGCTCCTCAGTGGCGGATCTCACCCTCCAGGAAACTGCACTTGGCCATGATGTACATCTCCCAGTCAGTGAGCTTGACAGTGGCCTGCCCGGATTTCTTGAGGTGTAGCTTGCCATACCAGGTGTGCATGTGCTTCCATCATCCAAAGAGTACTTCTGCAGTGTACCCCAGGCTCTCTGCTTTGTCTCTCCAAGCTGCCTGCTTCTTCTTGGTGTCCCAATACAGTCTGTGCCCCTTTCTCCAGAGGTACTCGTTCTCCCTCAGCCATTCCAGCACCTCATCCTCATGCTCCTCAGAAATGGTGTACTGTTTCCTCTCTCCCTTCTCCTTCCCTTGCCTCTTCCTCCCTCTGGAAGGGGCTTCAGCAGGACCTTCATGTGCTTGAGCAGCAGGGCCTTCAGCAGCAGGGCTTTGAGGGCCTTGGGGCTGGTCCATCACAGCAGCAGCAGCAGCAGCAGCAGCAGCAGCAGCAGCAGCAGCAGCAATAGCAGCAGCTTCAGAGTCAGTGCCAGGGGGTGGGATGCTGGTTCTGGCCTTCTTCACCTTGCCAGGGCTTGAACGAGAAGGCACGGGCTTCCTCTTCTTGCCTGACTGACAAACCATGGTGTTTCTGCAAGATGTATGTAGCAGCACATCTTTCCCCTGTATGCTGACAGCGTGCGTGCTGCATCCTTTTATATCTGAGGAGCTGATGCAATTCATACTCCCCACATGTGCAGTGAATGCTTTGCATCTGATATACATCCGCGCGGCATCCCCTTTGTTTCCTATAGGCGTCCGTGATGCATCCGCTTCATCTGCTATGCATCCGCCCCTTCCGCTATGCGTCCGCTTCAAAATTGTCCCTCGGAACCCCTTCGGAGGTATCATACGCTTCCATCCGCTTTCATCCACTAGGCTTCCTATGAACATCCGTTTAACATCCCCGCTACATACTACCCACGTCCGTTCTTTTCCGTTCTGTTTATGTAAATTTTCACCACTTTTTGGAGCGGATGACAACAGATGGAGCCACCCCCGAAATTTTACTCGTCTGCTGTGTTCTTTATGTATATGTTTTGCATCCGTTGGCCAGTGGGACCGGGCCTTAAGGAGGGTTTCTGAGCTACTACACAAGCACTGGAACCAAACAGGGTAATTTCGAAGGAGAGAAAGATCCCTGTTGCTAGTCATTGTGCTGTCCAGACAGTTTATTGTTAATTGGGAATTGGGATAGTTAGTTAGGAATTGGGAGCTGTCCTCTTAAGGGAATGCATCATGGTAAATGTAGTTAAGGTATCCTGGGAATTGTAGTCCATGTCATGTGGACACATCTGTAATCCTGATTGGTCACTGAATTGGCCCTTGGTGGGTTGGGGGAGGTTTCTTCACTCTTGCCTGGACCCCAGCAGCATGCTGGTGCCTCACCCCATTGCTCCATCATTATAGGAATGAAAAGAGAACTATCCTTTTACACCATAAAGTCAGTTATACAGAGAATTGGACATTGAGAAGAATCTTGACATAACCGTGAGTTATATTTGAGGATACCTGATGAACCAATAAAGAGATTTTGTATGGATGCCTTTGTAGAGTTTAATCTGTCTGCTCTATTATCAGCTAGTGGTTGTAGAGGCCAGAACAGTCATGAAGAGGTTGGAGAGGAGCATGTCCTCTGTTTTGGAAGAGTCAGAAAAGCCCAAGAGAGGCAGCCTTCTGCCCAACTTCAGCATGGCCAGGGGCATGTACAGAGCTGTGGCAGCAAAAGTCCAAAATATTTGGTAGATATCAGGAATGGGTGAATTTGAACTGGATGGCCCATCCTGGGATGAAACCAGAGGTGGTAATCAGCAGGTTCTGACCATTTCTGGAGAACTGGTAGTGGAAATTTTGAGTAGTTTGGAGAACCAGCCAATACCACCTCTGACTGGAGATTTTACAGTATCCTTCCCCTGCCATGCCCACCAAGCCACACCCACAGACCCGGTAGTAAAAAAAATTGAATCCCACCACTGGACAAAACATCTGCTTGATGCAAGATCCAAATTGTTCATCATCACTAACCAACAATAAAAAGGGTTCAGGAAATAACTCTGTCCTGGATAAAAAGAATGGTGGGAGACTCATCCATGATGTCTTGTGTCACCAAAGGCTAGCCTGACTTTAAAATATTTTCCCTTCCATTGAAGACAACAGAAAAAAAAAGTTTATGAGACTCACCTAGAAGGTGTATGAGGAAGTACAATTAACCAGTTGTTAAAGATTGCCTTCAGAAGTTGTGGGTGCCCCATCACTGCAGGCTTTCAAGAAGAGACTGGATAGCCATTTATCAGATATGGTATAGGTGTCCTGAGTGAGCAGTGGGTAGAACTAGATGCAGAGGTGGTATTCAGCAGATTCTGACCAGTTCTGGAGAATCAGTAGTGGAAATTTTGAGTAGCTTGGAGAATCGGCCAATACCACCTCTGACTGGTGTCACCAATCCCATTTCTTCTCTGCCTTCTAAGACCCAGCTGATCATCTGGGTCTTCTTTGGTTGTTCTGTCTGGGAGAATGGAGCTGGAAAGCAGGTTAGTGGGATGGGGAAGGAATGGGGATTTTGCAGAATCCTTCCCCCAGGAGTGGGGAGGGAATGGGAATTTTGTAGTATCCATTCCCTGCCATGTCCACCAAGCCACACCATGCCCACCAAGCCAAGCCCACAGAACCGGTAGTAAATTTTTTTGAATCCCATCACTGACTAAGTGATCTCCAAGGTCCTTTCCAACTCTGTACTGTTACTGAAAGAAAGGGGCTTGGACTCATGAGGCCTTTGGCATTTCAACAGATAATTGTGGATCTTATTGCCAAGCCACCTCCCCAACAGGGCAGACACATTAAACCCAGCAGTGCAAAGGGCAGTGAATTTTTTGAGGCAGAAAATTCAACCTGATAACACAAATTGACTGGCTTTGCAATGGGGCACGCTTTGCTGAACTCATTAAGAAATGCCAAGAAGAAAGATATTGACACTTTATGCAACATTTATAATCCAGCCTCCATGAAGGTGTTTTGAGAAAAACATCAAATGCAATTTGGTCCTTTTTGCAAAAAAAAACAAACCCGATTTTTCGAACCTCCTAAGCAACAATACTCTTTAGGTTCCCTATAAAAACAAGTAGGTGGAGTAAACAGATAACGTTCACTTTTGAAAACACATCCTGGACTTTTAACTCTTATAGGAGAACTTATGAGCATTGAAGCATGCTTCTTTGGTGACAGTAAATTAAGCTTTTTGAACACGGACTTCAAAGCCGTCCATTATACGGTTCTTATTTTATATGTCAGGAGGGCACAATAATTAAAGAGGTTAAAAGAATGACATTTATTTCAGCCGGGTGAAAATATCCCCAGGCTGAAAATAAGAAATCTTCATAGTAAGTGCTAGACTTGAAGGCACACAAGTTTGCATTGTTGTAATAGTTAACCACTTCTGTTCAGACACATTGTTCTTTCCATTACAAATTAAACTAAAGGGAATTATTTTATGTCCAATTATTTCATGTTCAGCCTCTTTCTTTCCTTTTCTGTTTACGTTTTTGGCAAGGAGAGTGGTGTGTTTAGTCACCATGGCAACCAGAGGGTCAGGACTTGAAAAGATGTGAAGAAAGCAGGAGCATCTTTCTACGGGTGGCTTCTTCAGCTGCTCCACCCCATCATGAGCTTCATGGCAATGAGCTTGAGAGAAAGATGCTGTCACATGTCATATCCAGGGGTGGTATTCAGCCGGTTCACACCGGTTCAGGCAAACCGGTAGCAAGGATTTGGCGTGGGTCACCGAACCGGTAGTAAGTTCTGGCTGGCCATGCCCCAACTCAGTCGCCTGGTCACCAGTGGCTTGCTTGCCCCACCCGCCCAATGCTCGCTCACCCTGCCCACATGACACTTGCTCCTTAAGGTGTTTCTTTTTTTCCCCCTCCAGACAACCAGCTGTTCATATGATCAATTGTGCCAGGATTCCCCTACCTTGTCTTATTGCTTCACCCAAGAGGATTCCCTGAGGCTCAGGAAGGCAAAAAATTGAGGGAGGGGCACAACTCCCCTTTTCCATTTTTTGCCTTCCTGAGCCCCAGAAGAGCCTTCTGGGAGCAAAAATGCCCCCCCAAGGAGGCTCCCCTGAGGCCCAGAAGGCCCCAAAATGGGGGGGGGGGGCTGCAAAAAAGCAAAAAAAGTGCCATGCCCACCCAGTTACATGGCCACACCCATCTAGCCACGCCCATCAAGCCACATCCATGAAGCCATACCCATAGAACTGGTAGTAAATGGTTTTGAATCCCACCACTGGTCACATCCCCGTTACACAGAGACTCTTTGCCCCAGGACTTGGGTAGGAGGCTAAGGAGGGCAGGAGGATGATAGTAACCAAACCAGCAGAACTTTTACCATCTATCCAGAGAAAAAGCTGTGGGCAGAAGCTTAGGAGAGAACTGATCTGAGAATTGATTGATGAGGACTGCCTCCAGTTCTGCTCCCCTAGGAACAAGGCTAATGGTGGGCATGATGACATTGGGATAGATGTTTCCACAGTGAACCTTCTGCAGATGGTTCTCTTCTGGCAAGAATCTCCTGGGTCTCCATGTCTGCAGGATGTGGTCCACACATTTGAGAAGATGCCACAATGTGTGCAACCCTTATAAAAACAGATGGAGTTTTGATCACACTACCTTGGTCATCATCTTGATGTTTTTGGATCATGCCCTGTGGACAACTCCATAGCTCCCTCAAAACCAGCATCCTTCTCTTTAGGAAGAGGTTGAGATACCTCCAACTGGGAACTGCCCAAATACTCTTGCTCTTGGTACAGAATCCCTTACTGATGAGTCAATCTCTCATTTATGGATTATTTTTCCTGTAATATCGATTATAAGGACCAAATGGAGATGTGCTACCATGAACCTGGCCTTCTTTGGAGAGAATTTGCATTTAGGACTACTGAAAATCCACCTCTCACACTCAAAATGCCAATTCCAGCTGAGCCCCCAGTTAGCCATTTCTGCCTTCTCCTAACTAATCTTCAAACATTGGTTAGAGGCCCCCACCTTTCTGAGGTTTTTTTTTTAAACAAAGTTTTTATTTTTTACAACAAGCATAAAAACATAAAACCATATTTCAATTATATACATACAGTGTGTCAGTTGGTTATAATCTTTTGTGCTATCCTTTTTTTACCATTACTCACAAGTTATATAAATTCTTACCTTATCGATCTAGCTTGTGCTTATATAATATCAATTATTAAACATTCATTTGACTATTTTTCCATCATTTTATATGAGATATTCAAATTTTCATTATGATTTAATCTTATATATTCATCCAATGGTTATATATTTTATATTGTATTCTATATCAATCTATTAACTTTTATTGTAAGACTTACTAGTCTATTTCTTTACTGTCTTTTTATCTAACCATTGATAAAATAAATCCCATATCATATAAAATTGTTTATATCCTCTTGTTCTCTCATTTCAAATGTCAATTTACTCATTTCGGCACAGACCATGATTTTCTTTATAATTTCCTCCTGCATAGGTATTTTTTCATTTTTCCAGTTCTTAGCAAATACAATTCTAGCCACTGTTAAAACATTTACAATCAAATATTTCAATTATTTATAATGTATTTCCAGTATAATTCCCAATAAAAATATCTCAGGTTTAAAGTCTATGTGTTGTTTTGTCATTTTTCCCAACTATGTGTGGATTATAGTCCAATATCTTTTTGTATCCGAGCATGTCCACCACATGTGGTAATATGAATCAGGTATCTGATGACATTTCCAACATTTATCCAATTTATCCTTGAACATCCTAGCAATTCTCATCGGGGGACCTTTCTGAGGTTATTGTGGCCCCATTTCCACATCTAAAAGATTAGATATGTTTCCTAAAAGATTAGGTAGCTTATTGGTGAACATCTGTGGCTGTGTTTTCCCAGCAGCTAGACATTCAGAATCAAACCAATATGAAAATAGAATTGGTCCAAGAATGGGAGAGGAAGTGCAATCGGTTGTAGACAAGACTCGTAAATAATGAGGCTGAGGAACAGGTGGGTATCTGGGATAATGACAAAATGCCAGGAAACTGCATCTCCTCAGGGTCCAATTAGATAAACATGTATAAAAAATGTGTTATAAACATAACATAAAACAATGTACAGTATTTATTTTATATATTTTATATATTTTATGTTATATTTATGTCATTATATTATAATTTATGCTCTTTTTATTCCTTCCAGGGAAGGACAGTGAGGGTAACACTCTGCGCAGAAATTACTAGGTGCTATATTTAGAGGCTAGATTCCAAAGATGGCCAACTGAAGTTCAATGGGTTATTCTGGGGTCAAATCAACTTTCAGAATTCATTTGGAGTCAGTTCAAGCTTCTAGAGGCCATTTCGGGTCAATTAAATTTCTAGGGTGATTCTAGCATGAGCAATAGCTTCCAATAGTTATTTGGGATCAACTTCTAGAGGTTATTTCTGGTCAATTCATGGTTCGAGGAATCATTTGGGATTCAAATCAAACATCTGGAGATCAACTCAACCTTCTGGAATGATCCTGGTCTGAACGATACTTCCAAGGATTATTTGGAGTCAACTTCTAGGGTTTTTTGATGGCCAGCACATACTTCCAGGGGTCATTTATGGGTCAAATTGAACCTCCAGGGTTCATTTGGGGGTCAGCCCAAGCCTCTTGAGGTCATTTCAGGACAACTCAAACTTCTGTAGCGACCCTGGCTTGAACATCAGCTTCCAAAGGTTATTTGGGGTCAACTTTTGTGGCTTTTTGGTAGCCAACTCAAGTCTTCAAGGGTCATTCATTTGGGGGGGTTCAACCTAAACATTTAGAGATCATTTTGAATCAACTCTAGCTTCTACAAATTAATTGGTGTCAACTGATACTGTCTAGTATGTTTCGTACTTTTTGATGCCTCCCAGATGGATACCAGTTAAGAAATCAAAGTACTTGGCTTGTTTCATTGCTGGGAGGCACTTTTAATATTGATTCATTGCTTCTGCGGCTTCAAATAGTTTTGCTATAGTTCTAACAAAATTTGCTAAGTTAATGTTCTTTAACTCGGGGATGGGGGGAAGTTGAGCAATTAGGCCCGAGTAATAATGCTGGATTGGTAGTTTCATTTTGCAGATATGTGACAGCAGGGTCTGTCTGCTTTTTTTTGCAATTTAACAATTTAGTTCCTAATTTGTTTTGGCAGGGCAAGAGACTCACTGACATTTTCCCCCCTTTTGCAAAACAAGCTAAGACACTAAGCTGCCACACAGATTATATACATATACATACAAATACATATACTTACAAAATCGGAAGCAATTATTAATTATTTCATCATTAAGCAAAGTTAAAACATTTAAAGATTGAGGACCTGTTTGTTTGCAGCTCACATTTATTATTTTTACAAATAGCAATAGCACTTAGACTTATATACTACTTTATAGTGCTTTCCAGCCCTCTCTAAGCAGTTTTACAGAGTCAGCCTCTTGCCCCAACAATCTGGGTCCTCATTTTACCCATCTCGGAAGGAGGGAAGGCTGAGTCAACCTTGAGCCTGGTGGGATTCGATCTGCCAAATTGCAGGCAGCTGGCTGTCAGCAGAAGTAGTTAGCAGTACTGCACTCTAACCACTGCATCACCAAGGCTCTTAATAACTCAAATAACTCAAGATAGCGAATAAATCTAATACTCTTCATCCTCCTATTTTCCACACAACAACAACCCTGTGAAGTGGGTTGGGCTGAGAGAGAATGACTGGCCAAAGGTCACCCAGCTAAGATTTCACAGCTAAGGTTGGACTAGAACTCACTATCTCCTGGTTTCTACTCTGGAGCCTTAACCAGGATATTAAACTGCTTTCTCCTTCCTTCCTTCCTTCCTTCCTTCCTTCCTTCCTTCCTTCCTTCCTTTATGAAGAAGTGATTCAAAGATTCAAAGATTTATTACCGTCAAAGATGAATGAAATGAAAAATGCTCAAAGAGAAAAAAGTTCTAGAATAAAATAAATAAAATCTATGTTGAAATCATAATTTGGTATTCTATCAGTTGCACATAAAGAAGAGCACGGCTTAAGCTATAATATAACATTAGTCCTTAAATTGTAAAGGCCTAAAGCCATTAGCTACTAAAAAAACAATAGGGTGATAACATCAAAAGATTTAATGCATTAATTGTATAAAATAGTTATAATGGGTTATTCACCATGTTCTGATGAATCTTTAGTGCTGCTGTGCAGAATCTAGGTACCTGTGTTGTGACGATGAACTGTTCGTTTTTATAAACAACCACTGAAGATAAATGGTGCCAATACAGTCAGGATATCTATTAATTATCAGGAAAATGAATTTTGTTTGAATGACTCTATAAAAGAAACAGTGAAGAAGGACGTGTCCAGATGTTCCTATCTCTCCAGAATCTCAGGGACAAAGCCTTCCCACCTTTAGATTTGCCATCCAGAATAGCAATGAAGAGGTGAGTTTTTCAGAAGGACCGCAAAGATAGCTTGTATCCTATGGTGAAGATAGAAAAGGCTCTGCTTTTCTGGAACTCCTACAAAACAAGGTGGAAGAACAAGTGGCTAAATCCATTTGGTGATTCTTTCAAATGTTTCTCTCTTAAACATTTTCTTTTCAGAAGGTGCAGCTGTTTTTAAGCAGACGTAATTCACACCTGACCCTCCCACTGTCAGATAGTTGCCCTTTTTTTCCCTGGGAATTCTCTGAGTTTTAATATAACTTACCAAAGTTACAAGTTTGGGATTTCACACGTTCTTTTCCTGAGGTTCCTGGTTAAGTGGTAGCCCCACTAAAGCTTGCCTGATCTCAGAAAGCTCAACAAAGTTAAACAAAGATTCTGGAAAAAATCCACAACAAGCCCTTTCAGGTTTATTGTCCTTCATAGATGTGTTCATGAAGTCACCTGGATTAAGGCTTGACTATTCTTTGAGCTATGAATAATAATGCAGTAGCTATGTAATGATCTAGAGAAGAAGGGCAAAGTACCTGGAGCAAGTAGGAACATGTAGGTAGCCCCAAAGGAAACTTGTTTTCTTCCTAAAATCCCCCAGGAGAAGATGCAGTAGGCCCTCCCAGCAGGTGCTATTTGAACCAGAAACTACATTTTCCCCTCTGAAACTGTGACTTGGCACCCTTTGTTCCTCCACACAATCTGTCATGTCTACAACAAAAAAGCCCTAAGAATCTTGAAAGCTCATTGATCCATCATGCTGTTCACTAAAGATGCCCATATGCATTTCAAATAGCTGTGCTTCTGTGATAGGACAGTGTCACTTGTTTGGTTTTGGATTCATGAATGATGAATTCAGCCATAGCTCATGGTTTGGGGGCTGAGATGAACCACAGTGAGGCATACCATGACTCAGTGTGATGCAGGAACATCATGATTAACTTCAAAGGGAAGAGGCCATTGATGAAGCTATACAAACACTGAAAGGCTTGACTCTCCTGGAAAGGAAATTTAGAGAGAGAATATGGAGCTGAGTTGAAGCTAAATCAGAGTCAACGGCCTCCCATTTCTGATGCATAAAAATATACAGCATCAAGGCTAAAGAGCAGTGGTAGTCAACCTGGTCCCTACCGCCCACTAATGGGCATTCCAGCTTTCATGGTGGGCAGTAGGGGTTTTGTCCCCTACTTTCTAAATCACTATTACTGTGGAACTGATGGACGTTTAGAGAAAATTTAACTACTAACAAAGATACAAAAATGGGTGGTAGGTATAAAAAGGTTGACTACCCCTGCTATAGAGGAAATATAAATGTTAGATAAATATAAAGGTCTTCTCAGATGAGAAAAGAAGTGAAGGCAACCAGTGATGGTATTCAATTTTTTTTTTACTATTGGTTCTGTGAGCGTGGGTTGGTGGATATCGCAGGGGAAAGAAACTGCAAAATCCCCATTCCCTCCCCACCTCACAAGCCTGCTTTCCAGCTCTGTTCTCCTGTGCAGGCAACAAAAGAAGACTCAGCCGAACAGCTGGGACTCAGGAGGCAGCAAATAGATGGGGGCGGGGCCAACCAGAAGTGGTATTTACCGGTTCTCCAAATTACTCAAAATTTCCACTACCAGTTCTCCAGAGACTGTCAGAACTGGCTGAATATCACCTCTGAAGGCAACGTTTAAATATGCAAGCACTTGCTTAAATAAACATATTTCTGGAAAAAAATATCTGTTTGAACGTGTTAAGAAAGATATATCTGTGTAAAGACATCCTATTTGAGTCAGCTCTGAAATATTGCATGTTCTAAAAGCTGGAGATACCTCTGTCAAATATTCAGGAAGTCATGCATTGATATTACCTCTCAGTCTTCATGCTAAGTTCTTAGGAGCTAAACTACCCTCTGTGGAATCAAGAAGATTGTAGTATCATGAGTTTTTAGCCTTTGTACCACAGAACCACAATCTTTTTTTCGTAGCAATTCCATCATAGCAGTTCTCCAATCTTCCTTTCTTGTCTTGGCAAGTTTGGAATCCTGCAGTCTCCAAAGCTTCCTATATTTTGCCCAATTTCACTTGATAACTTGGTAGTTGGACTGAAATGCTCAATAGCTGCTAGGGAGGTACCAAGAGGAACTTGTGTGATCAGTAATAATCTCAGCTGCTCACTGCCAAAAGTGTTGATTGGAAATCTTGCTTTCCAAATGATGAATTTTGAGTAGAATGGCAATTAATTCACCTTCTTGTTAGCTTGCTGGAGCCCAGAAAGTCTCAGGAGATGAAAGATTTACCTGATCTGAAGAGAAGTTACTCTCTTTCAGCCACTGAGTTGAATGAATATTCATATGTGAATCCTTGATCTGTTTCTCCTTTTTGATGTTCTTCTAGTTGCCACCACAGCCATTTCAAACAAATCATACAGTTAGGAGGGATTCCCCTTGGTGCTGCATGTTTGGTGAAGAAACACCTGCCCAACTTCTTATTAAATCTATTTAGAGGTCTTGAGAAATACTTGCTATTTATTTTGTTGCTAAGCAAAAAAGATCATTCCAGTTGGGAGAAGCAACCTAACAGGGTGCATTAGATATTACAGATGGCTAGAACACAAGTGTGACAGTGTGACACTGGCAGCAAGTATGGATGGCTGAGGTCTCAGAGAGCAAAGACTCAGATGAGGGTCCTGCGTGTGATGCAGGGATGGGGCCAGGACCCTCAGGGAATGGAATGCTGCCTTCGGAGATTGTGGAGGCTGGCAGCAGTGATGAGGAGCCTGCGCCAAGTGTGTGTGCACACAGGGCTGCTTGAAGGAAAGAGCAGCTGTAGCAGCATGGGCGACTCGGGATAAAGTTGCAAGGTAATGGCCCCTCCCTTAAGAGATAAAAGCCAGCTGAGAAACTGGAGTTCTTTGCAGGAAGCAAAGAAGTTTTTGCACTCAAACCTTGTGGATGTTCGGATTCTTTTAGTTGGTGTTTGGAGACTCTTTGTGCTTGAAATACTTCTTGGCAACTTTACCTGTTGTTCTTGGCATACTTGCACAACCTTGGCAAGGCTCATTCTTATCAGAGACAATTAGCTTGAAACAGCCTTTTAACTGGGAAGGAATGGAATTCATAAAGAATCATTAAAAGATTTTGCTGTTACCTCTGTTTCGTGTTTGTTTCCTTGGAATAAGGCTTGGATCAGAACAACAGGTCCCAAGCACTATTGCAGCCATCAGGAGTGAAATAGAACACCTCTTTTGTATACTTCCAGGGTTTTTACAAAATATTAGAGGGCAGGAAGGAAGAGGCATATCGTGACAACTCAGCAAACATCTAGTATAGATTCTGTAAGTCAATGTTTCAATGACTTTAGCATCTGCAAAACTCACTGCATTAAAAAAACCTTCCTTCGCATGCATCCCTGGGGTAAGTTTTTACATGTCTACTAGGCTCATAGTCAGTCATACTATGGCTGGGATATCATACTAGGTGATATCATACTGGTATCCCATACTAGGATACTCCCATTGTGCTGTCCCAGCCAGTCTATGGGAATTGGATAGTTACTTAGGAATTATGAACTGTCCCCTTAAGGGAATGCATCATGGTAAATGTAGTTAAAGGTATCCTGGGAAATGTAGTTCATGTCACGTGGCCACATCTGTAATCCCGATTGGTCACTAATTTGACCCTGGATGGATTGGAGGAGTTTTCATCACTTTTGCTTGAACTCTCTAACTCATGGCAGCTGCTTTCTATCACTACAAGATGAGTTAGGAGATAACCATCTTTTACCTACAAGGCAGATATGCAATTAAAGAAGAACTTCATCACAAATGTGAGTTATGAGGATACCTGATGATATCCATAACATCCATAACAAAATACAGTAAATGTACTTTGCTATGGATGTCTTGTTGAGTTTATCTATCTGCATCTGCACATCTTACAAATCCATTACTGTGCAGAATACAGAAAAGTAAAAGATGGTTTTATTTGAAATCCTGAAGCCCATTAGTATAAAGACTGTTAATTTGGATTTGTGATAAAGCAGGTAATGTTGTAGCCAGGAGTGAATGTAGAATGCTAAGCTCTGTGCCTCAGTTTGAATTGCAGGGAGGGGCAAGAATCCCCCCCTTCTAACTTTACTCAAGAGACTTTTCAAATATCCTGCACTCTGGCTTTCAAAGGCTGTAGATTTTCGAATTTGTCTCCTACAATCCTTTTTTTTTCTCTTCCTTTACTGAGACAGGATTCCTTTGTCTTCATATCAAGCCAGGAAGGGGTAAATTTCCCCTCCTTCTCTCTTCAGCGAAAGACGTGCTATGTCTCATGTTACATCACTGTTATCTAAAGAGGAGTTCATCTACAAGCAGGGGAAGGGCCAAGCATTCCATTTATCTCTGAATCCCTTCAGTTACAAGAGGACTATCTCCTTTGTGGGCTAAAAGCTAGAAATTGAATGTATTCACAGCAGCTGAAGAGAATTTGCTCCTGTTTTTTTTTCTTCCATCTTCCTTCTGAGACAAGGACTGCATCTCACTGGCCCTTCCAACCAAAAGCTTCCACAGGAAGTCAATAATTAAAATACCTTTTCACCATAGAAACGGACTGCCCATGAGGTAGAAGCCTTTTGTCTCAAAGCTCTTTACAAATGCTGATTTTCATCTCTCCCTGTATAACGTAAACTTTGAAAAGCCCATTTGGCTGCTGGGATGAATTCCCCCCTCTTTTTTTATCCAACCACAGAGGCTCAGGAAGTCTTGCTCCATTTAAAGTTATACAGTCTGTTTGGATTACAGAGAGGGACCCTTTCTTTCTTGAGTTCTACATTATCTCTGCTGATTTGTTAATGCTTACACTCCAGAAAGGGAATTTAGCAGGACTCTGTAAGATTTTCTGCATCTTAAAGCAGCCCACAGCAACTTCTGGTGCTCAAGGAGGAATTTCCCAGAGTTTACCTCTACGTGCTTGCAATGATAATCCCTTTTTGCGATTATTGTGGACAATTTAATCAATTTAATTCAAATGTTTCAAGATTAACTGCAACCTAACAGACTCAAGCAAAGCAGCCTACAGTATCATCTGGTGGTCAAAGAGAAATTTCCCATATTTTTCCAATATGTCTTTATCCGATGACAATTCCTTTTTGCAACTATTGTGGACAATTTAATCAATTTGATTCAAAGGTCCTAAGAGTAACTGCAACCTAACATGGGCAGAGCAATAGCGTCTTCTAAACCCTCTGCTGCCACCTTGTGAAGAAAGCGACACTAACAGGTATATTTCTGTGCTCAGCCCTCAAGTCTTCAGACTTCGCTACGCATATTTCTGTGTTCAGCCCTCTTGTCTTCAGACTTTGCTATGCAACCTCTAGTGCTCCTTTGTGTTGCAAGTTCACAATGCACCCTAGAAACAGCCATACTGTGTGCTGTGCTAGCATCGCCAAAACTCTGCAGCACCACCTACATGCTCAAGTATTAAATCCAGCAGCAATTCTACTTTTTACTATTTGCACATAGCGCCCCCAGTACAAAAAAAGGAATTACACAGAAAACCACTAAATTTTCCAAAATTCTCCCTTTGCCAATTTGAAGCATGGCAACTTCCTCAGCCATGACAGATGTCTCTGATATACCAGAAGACTTGAATCCTCCACCCATCCTTGTCATAAATGTGGAACCTGGTTCCCAACAACTGCTTTTAGATGTCCAATCCTCTGGAGAAGCTGCAATACCTCAGAAGGCCTATGACCTCAGACAGCATAGGAAGCTTACCTCACCTGCGGTGACACATTTCAGAGAGGATTCGGAAAGGCAGTATCTCCGTCATGCAAATGCATGGAAGAAGCTGGTCAAGATCTGTTACACCCTCAAAAGCAAGCTGCCCCCCAAGAGCCTCTTCCTAATGCAGAAGGAGTTAGAGGAGCATCTTGCATGGTGGAAAGACAGTGAAAGTAAACTCAAGTACATACAGCTGAACCTGGAAGACCTAGAGCTCCAAGAACACATTCAATGCTTCGAGGAGGCAAACAAAGAATGTGGAGACTGCATCCGGAAAGAGAAAAACTCCCTCCAGGCCACACTCCTCAATGCGCTACAGGAAGAACAAATACTGAGGGAGAAGACCACATCCGACAGAGGTCTTCAATCACAAGCAGCTTCTTCCCACCACTCAAAGAAAGCCTCCTCCCTCCATCCCAAATTGGCTAGATCGCTGGCAGGTTCTAGTATTTTGCACCAAATCTTTGCTGTCAGTTCTCACCATCCTTCCAGAACATCCTTCCATCATAGCGGCACATCTAAGGCCTCCAAAGCAGCAAGTTACACCAAATGAGCTGTAGAAGCCCAAGTTGAAGCCCAAACAACTGGCAGAAATGGCCAAAGCTCAGGCCAATCAACAAGAAGCAATAGCCAAAGCTCAGGCCCAAGTGGAGTTACTCAAACAACAAAGAGAGACGGCAGTGAAAACAGCATGGGCCGCAGCATGGCAGAGGGTGGCCAACGCTGACTCCCACAACTTCAACCTCAAAGACTTAGGAGAAGAGAGCCCAGATACACAGTTCAAGGCCTATGTGGATGAGCAGCACTTGCTTTGAAATGAGCAGATGGAACAACCTCAGTTGCCTAACAGTCTCCCACAACCAGGGAAGCATGGGGATGAATCTGAACCACAGACTCTACATGTCAGTTATGTTGTACAACCTAAAGTACGAGATTCACTTCCCACCAACAGCAAACCTTCCCCAGCTGATGTTGTATGTACTAATGTCCGAGATTCTCTTTCCGGCACCAACAACCCTACTGCAATGTCTCATGCCCTGCCAGCTGAGCAGCTTAGGCCACCGGTGCTTACAACGACTTCTTGACGAGTTGACATGCCATCAACAACAACTGCCACACTCAATCCACAGGCAGCAGCATTCTGCCCACAACCTCAATACCAATCTGGCTCCCAGGCACCACAAGGTAACTGCACCCAGCCTACACAGCAGCATGATACTCGACCATCATCCCCAGTATGGGAGAACGACATCCTCTGTAAGTACTGGGAGAAAGACTACAACCCGTCATTGACTTACAACCTGAACCCACCCTATGAGAATCCAGGGGAAGAACCCTCAATGTCAATACCTCTCCCCAACTCAGCAAATGCTGAAGATTACTGGAGAAACTTGGCTGTGCAGAGTGGAAAGCTAAATTTGCATGCCAATGGAGTTCACAAATTCTCTGACAAGCCAGGCAGCAAGTATCTAGTATGGAAGAAACTTTTCCTGCACCCCGTTCAGGCAGCACACCTGAACCCTGATGAAATAATTGGACACTTGATAACATGGCTCGGGCCACAGTCTGTCGACATACCGAAGGCACTTTATGCATCCTACTTAGACGACCTGGCCGCTGCCCTATGGTTATCATGGAAAAGGCTTTATGAGCTGTATGGCACTTCCAAGGACGTAGACGCAACATTCTTGGATAGCCTCAACAGATTTTCTAAAATTCCTGTCAGAAAGCCTCACTGGATCATAGACCTCACTAACATATTTGTCCAGCTGAGGATGGCACAATGAGGTCCCAACTTACTGGGACATGCCTGTCTTGATCACGTCGACATGCAGAACAAAATTGTTCGAAAAGTTCCACAGGTGCTACTTGAAAAGTGGCTCCAGTTGTCTGACACCTTCATGGCAAAGGGTCGCCATAACTTTATACCCTTTACACTTCTTGAAGAATTTGTGTCCCACCAGGTGATAGTGTGCAACACACACCGGGCCCGTGCACTCAGAGCTGTTAATCCTCCTAATGACAGAATATACAACAGCAACCATATATCACCCTCAGGCTCTATGCACACTACCAGGGAAAGACCCATCATGGTTGTTCATTATACCGAGATCGACTCCTCATCCACACACAGTTGGGGAGAGAACTCATCAGATATACAACCCTATTTAGATCTCTGAACACAAGGAGAGTACAGTTTTGTCCTATGCACCACACTCGTCACTCATTGGACAGCTGCACTGGGTTTGCAGCGAAATCACTGACCCAACGAAAAGGGTTGCTAAGGGAGTACCAATACTGCTACAAGTGTTGTGAATCCAAACACCCGTCCAAGTACTGTACAGATAAAGCCCCTGTCACACTGCACCAACGGATGGAAAGAGAATGTAAAACAGAGAAAAACACTTGTCATCCATTGATTTACGCGATGCATCCATTCTGTACTCACTGCCTCCGTTTTGCTTCCTCTCTATCCATCCAGCATCGGTTTATTGATGTTTCATCCGCTCAGAAAGTTTTGAGCTGCTCAAAACTTTTGAGCAGAAAATGTATCCAATGCGTCCATTCTGCATCCGCTAGGCATCCGCGAGGCATCCGTTCTGCATTGGTTCTGCATCTGCTATATCCGCTAGGCAACCGCTGCGCATCCGCGCAACTCCATCTGCTCCAGCGGTAAACGGACACAGGGAGGAAGCAGAACGGATGCAGAACGGATGCAGAATGGATGCCTAGCGGATGCAGCATGGAAACAAAACATTTAAAACGGAAAAAACGTTCGCAGGGGGGACCTATCTCGGATATTAAGGATGTCTAGAGGATGCCTAGAGGATGCAAAGGGACACATAGGGGAAAACCTATACTAGCTATAAAAAGGGGGAGCAACTCACCTGGATCTCACTTTCAGACCAGCAGCCCAGCTGTGCAGACCTCTGCAGCCTTCATCTGACTCTTCCTCTTCCACAGCATCCAGTCATGTCCATCGTGGATCGTAACAAACTCCTTTTGGCAGCCACCATCCTTCTGCAACAGTGCGAAGCCATCTACAGGCTTTGTGAACTTTACTACGGGAAGAAAAGGAGGCGGCCAAGAAGCGTCTGGGTCCGAAGATGGATTGGGAGAAGAGCAGAGTACGGACTGTACAACAAGCTGATGGTGGAGCTCAGGAACGAAGACACTCGTGCATTCCAGAACTTCATGAGGATGCCTCCAGCCATGTTTGATGAAGTTGTGCAGCGGCTGACACCCAGGTTGACCAAGGTAAACACCAACTTCCGGCCCAGCCTGGACCCTGGGATCAAGGTGGCATTCACTCTGCGCCACCTGGCCTCAGGGACCACGTACACGAGCATGCAGTACGGCTGGAGGGTGCCACACAACACCATCAGCGTTGTGGTCAGAGAAGTGGTGCAGGCCATCATTGAAGAATACCTGAAAGAGCTCCTCCAGTGCCCCACCACTGAAGAAGGATGGAAGAAAGTTGCAGAGCAGTGGTATCAGAAGTGGAACTTCCCCCACACCGTTGGAGCCATAGATGGGAAGCACGTGGCCTGCAAAGCTCCAGCCAAGTCGGGGTCCACTTATATCAACTACAAGGGCTTCTTCAGCATCATCCTCTTCGCCATGGTCGATGCTGACTACAAGTTCATGTACATCGATGCTTCAGGCAACGGCTCATCTTCAGATGCTCAGGTATACAACGCCAGTCACCTCAAGGAGGGGCTGGAACGCAACCTCATCATGGGCTTCCCAGATCCAGACCCCCTGCCCAACGACACGCAAGATGTGCCCTACTTCATCGTGGGGGATGACGCCTTCTCCCTCACAACCTACCTCATGAAGCCCTACACCTCCAAATGCCTCACCCGTGAAGAGAGGATCTTCAACTACAGGCTGTCCAGGGCAAGAAGGGTGATGGAGAACGCCTTTGGCATCCTGGCCAACAGGTTCCAGGTACTTCTCACCACCATGCAGCATCGCCCAGAGACTGTGAGGAGGATCATGGAAGCTTGCTGCATCCTGCACAATCTCATGCGCACCCGCTATCCAGTGTTGCAGAACAGGCTCGTGGACCTCCAACAAGGCAATGGGACATGGAGCCTGGAGAATGGAGGCAAGGGCAATACCTGATAGACACTGAGGATGTGCAAGGCCCCAACAGAGCGTCATGTGAAGGGAAGAAGCAGCGCAACCTCCTGAGACACTGGTGCAACTCCCCAGCTGGAGCAGTGGAGTGGCAAGACAGGATGATAGATGATTAATGGATGCTTCCTTCAGCCTGTCTCATCACACTGATGAGATTGGGCCATGTATGTTGGGTGGGCCTACAATGAACAGGGCATTTAATAAAGAGTTGTGTTTATGTTGACATGTATGGATGATTGATTACATTATTATTGATAATAAAGGGCCATAGGTGTGGCACCTGGGAGGGTGGACCATCCAGTCCCACTATGCTTGCACTGGAGGTTTATCTATCCCACAGCTATTACCCATCCCAAAGGTATCCCCGCCCATCCCAGTGCTATCCTTACCCATCGCACAACTATTACACATTCCACAGGTATCCCTGCCCATCCCACTGCTATCTTAACCCATCCCTCAAGCCTGCAAAGGCTTAAACCATTTCTAAAAGTTTACACCAAGACTTTATTAAAAAAAAGAAATGAAGCAAGTGTGTGAATCAAAGATAGACTTTGTTAACAACAAGCTATAAAACAAAAATGAGTCTCTGGCACTCCTCTTGGTCGTTCAGTCTCAGGGGTGAAGGGTCCAGGTGCTGTGGAGGTGGCTGGTGCTGGAGTGTTTGTCTGATCCCCCGCATCATCAGCTCCTCCAGAAGGAGAAGCAGCAGAAGCTCCAACTCCAGAAGAGCGAGCCTGTGCTACAGAAGCCCCAGCAGAACCAGAGTGAGGACCAGGGGGTGGGATGGTGGCCCTGTCCCTCTTGCCAGGGCTGGCAGCAGATGGCTGAGGCTTTCTGTTCTTCCCCATGGTTGTGGGGTTGCTGGCCGGCAGGGAGGCTGGCAGGGAGGCTGGCAGGAACCAAGACTGGCAGGAAGGCTGGCAGGGAGGCAGGCACCAAGGCTGGCAGGAAGGCTTGCAGCAAGGCTTGCAGGCAGGCATGCAGGCAGGGCAGGCAAGGCTGTCAATCCGTCCGGCAGCTGGTCTTTCCTCTGAATGGTGACCTGCTCTGAGCTGCTTCCCTTATATCCATGGGGCTTATGCAATGCATCCTACCCGCATGCGCAATTAACGCTAGGCATCCGTTAGGCTTCCGCTGTGCATCCGCTAGGCTTCCGCTGTGCATCCGCTTCATCCGCTGTGCATCCGCTGTGCATCCGCTGTGCATCCGCTGTGCATCCGCTTCATCCGTTCCGCATCTGCTTTGCTGAGGCCCCCCAGAAGCCCTGCAGATGTGCCATCCGCTCTCATCCGCTTCCATCCACTGGGCTTCCGTTCCGCATTCGCTTTCCATCCGCTCTGCATCCTCCCCGTGTCCGTTCCTTTCCGTGTTATCTGCTCTGGTTATGCAAATTTTTGCCCCCTTTGAGAGCGGATAACAATGGATGGAACATTTTTCTCGGCCGTTGTGTCCTTTTTACTAACGTTTTGCATCCATTGGGCAGTGTGACAGGGCCTTAAGATGCAATGCGACTTATGCCATAGTGATCAGCACCCAACTGCACTGCATCCAGACTCCAAGCTGCCACTGCAGATATCTCGTAGCCCTCCTTTGGACAAGGAGCCTCAACATAACACAGAAGAATTCAGGGCTCCTCGGCAGATTGCCAAACTACAACCAAAATCAAAGATGAGTGTCAACTGCACAGCACTGTGCGCCAACTCACCATGACCTCATGTCTTCCCATCTGCTTAGCCAAAGTGTACCCTGAAGGATGCCCCAAAGATGCCGTGAAACTGTACATGCAGATAGACACTCAAAGCACCTGCACCCTGGCCAGACCCGCATTCTTCGACCTCTTTGAGGTGCAACAGGGTGAACTTCCCTTCACTGTATCAACATGCCATGGACCAAGAAGCACAGCAGGGAGGAGAGCTACTGGACTCTGCATAGAGTCATTGGATGGAAGTTCCCGGTTTCCACTACCGCCTGTATTTGAATGTGATGGGGTGCTGAACAACTGCTGTCAGATCACAACACCTGAGGTCATAAGTAGCATACCTCACCTACAGCACCTGGCTCCTCACTTCCCTGCTCTAGATCTGGAGGCTGAGATCCTACTCTTGCTGGGAAATAATGCCCCATGGGCCTTTCTCTTCTCCAAGTCAGTTGGCAGCCCTGTAGATGGCTCAGTGGCCATCAAATCTCCACTAGGATGGGGGATCGTAGGAATTGTCAGTGTCGATCAGATGCAGGCTCCAACCCAGGCAAATGCCTTAGCACCATCCATTCCAACAGCCTTCCAACGCCCTTTAGCACCATCGAAAACAAGAATGCCATTCCAGACTAAAAGGCTGCCAGCGATCAGTACACTAGGACACCCTAAACAGTCGCCAGCAACCACCAGAGGTCCACTAAGACGCTGTACATGGGCATATGTCTCCACAACACCCTTTCCAACAGCTTCCTGATGCCCTTAAAAGGCTGCCAGAAGCGACTACCAGACTTTCACCTTTGCCACCAAAAGTACCTGTACACCTTAAAAGGCTGCCAGAGGTGACCAGCAGACTTGCACCAAGAGACTGAATTTGAAGATTGAACCTCAAGCTTTGCATGCTTTGCTTTTTTTGATGCTTTATTAATGTTTACTGCTTTTCTTAGTTACATAGCTAACTGTTTAACTTAGTTATATAGTTATCTGCTATTCATAGTATTACTGTTTACTATTTATCTTAATTTATGGTTAATATTTTTTCTCCTCTCTTAATAGTGGAATTTACAATTCCAGGTGGGGAGTGTGCTGTCCCAGCCAATCTATGGGAATTGGACAGTTAATTAGGGATTATGAGCTGTCCATTGCCCAAGTCCATTGGACTTTCAGTAAGATGAAATTGAAGAAAAAATAAGGTGAATAAGATGAAAACATTCTTGGTTTATTAGCTGTCCAAAGCAACTGATTTTTTTTAAAGAGATAAAATTTAATTTGAATTAGAAATTGGAAGGCACACAGGCTTCACTGGTGAATTTACTTTTGGGGATTGTAAAATGATACTTCTGTTTTGGAAGGAGCTTTAGAAACAATTTTGGTAGATATGGAGATCTTGACTGCAGATACGATTGAAGATACATGACTGAGAAGAGTCAGCTCTCCCACCAATTCTGGGGCTCCTTCATCCACCTGGATCAGCCTTAGGGGATGCCACTGCTAACAGTCAGGATCCAGGAATCAAGATCCTAGTGTCAGAAGAAAAATCCAGTTCCAAACCAGGAGAAAGGCACTGGAGATAAAATGGAGGCTGGAGGCTGATTGGAAAGAAAGGTTCTCATAATTGTTGAAGCAGAACCACTACCCACATGTGATTCTGGGACAGCTGACAAAATGGAGTTGAGAGTGGGTGGGTTTTTATACCTTCTTTTGAGTTTTGTATTTGAGCTTCCTGTTCCTGTGCAAGAACAAGTCCTTTAATATTCTATTGGCTGTTGTCAGATTCCTATGGGGTCATGGCTGGCTCTTTAAGCAAAAGGGGAAATGCAAATCCTAGGTGTTTGTCTGAGCTAATCTTGTCACTAATGGCTTGCCTAATTGTGTTGCTTATCTGGAGTCTCTGTCTGACCCAGTCTTTCTGAAGGGATTACCAAATCTGCATTTCTAAAAGCTGGCCTCCTCAGTTTCTGCTTGGGGCAGGGTGACTGTTGCTGGTTTCTGCCTCCCTTAAGATTTTTTTTTTTCATTACTTCCTTAAGGGAAATATTTTATCCTGCCTTTTAAAATATTTCTCAAAATATTTTATTCTTCTGGGGAGTGGGGAGGCTTTCCACACTATTTATGAAAGGTGCATCCTAGTTACAGGAATCATGAAAAACCTCAGAGCCGCAGTGAGAAGCCACTATGTCCCCAGCATTGCCTAGAATGATTGGGAGGAGGGTAGTGGTGGGATTCAAAAAACATTACTACCAGTTCTGTGGGCATAGCTTGGCTTGGTAGTCATGACTTGGTGGGTGTGGTAGGGGAAAGATACTCCCAACTACTCAACATTTCTGCTACTGGTTCTCCAGAACTGGTCAGAACCTGTTGAATACCACCTCTGGAGGAAGGGAACTTTTCAACCATGGGTGCCAGATGATGAAGTTAAGTCAATCTGTAAAAATCATACATTTCAATTTCATATTGAGACATGAGCCATCTGCTAAGGACTTTTTCAGGGGTGACTTTACTCTGGGGATAGGCAGCTTAACAAATGCTGGTGTAAATATCTAGTAATAACTGACATATATAGAGAAAGGAGGAAGGGAAACAAAGATAATTATAGCAACAACAGAGCAACAATGAGTTTAGAGGCATCTGTTGTTTGATTAAATTTGCTTTTTCTTATAGATATTATATGGCATTGTTTCCCCTCTCTCAGAGTCACTACCAATTCGAATCTGAATTCTTTTGGACTCTTCTGGGCTTCAATGCAGTTGAGCTGGAGTCATTCTTAGCATACAAAGACCCTTTTAATATTATCTCAGTCTTTCTTTTTAATTACTGGTAGCCTTCAACTTACAACTGTAATGGAGCCCATCTGTTACAGTCATAAGTCATGACAATTGTAAAGCAACTCATTCAAGTGACCGATCCAATTTCATGACCCTATTTTTGCAGTGGATGTTTAGTGAATCCTTGCAATGATTAAGCAAAACATCTTAGTTATTAAACAAACCCATGGTCATTAAACAAACCCACTGCAACTAAGCTAAGACTACCTGTATAGAATAAAAGTACCTTCTAGCTTAAGGTAGGGATATGAGCTACGAATATACAATCAAGATCAAGTGAGGCACTAATACCATTCTATAAAGCCTTAGTAAGACCACACCTAGAGTATTGCATCAGTTTTGGTCACCACACTATTAAAAAGATGTCGAGACTCTAGAAAGAGTGCAGAGAAGAACAACAAATATGATTAGGGGACTGGAGACTAAAACATATGAAGAATGGTTGAAAGAATGAGCATGGCTAGTCTAGTGAAGAGAAGGACCAGGGGAGACATGATAGCAGTCTTCCAATATTTAAGGGGCTGACCCAGAGAGGAAGGGGTCAAGCTATTTTCCAAAGCATCCAGAGGCCAGACAAGGAATAATGGATGGAAACTGATGAAGGAGAGATTCAACCTAGAAATAAGAATTTTTCTGACAGTGAGAACAATCAACCAATGGAGCAGAAGTTGCATTTGGAAGGTGTGGGAGCTTCATCACTGGAGGCTTTCAAGAAGAGATTGGACTGCCATCTGTCAGAAATGGTGTAGGGTCTTCTGCTTGGGCAGGGGTTGGACTAGATAACTTATAAGGTCCCTTCCAACTCTGTTAATGTAATCTAAGAATATAAGGTTTCTGAGACCTATGTTGTAAATCTATATGAAAAAAATAATATTGCCAATTTTCCTTTAGATGTTCTGCTTTTTTTTTTTTAATCAGTTGCCCTGTGCTGCTGAAAATCATGGGAGTTTTCATCATCACTTTATGTCCTGGGCAGGAAAGCTTCTCAGACTGACTCTTGGTAGGACCAGCATCTGCTAAGATCAGAGAAAGTCCCAACACAGTGTTGTGCTTTTGGTGCTCAGATTCAGCTACTACTGAATTGCAGCAACTTTACCAGCATTGCTAAAGTTTCTCTTCCTCCCTCCAATGCCTGCATGTCTTTGTCCAAAGACAACAGGTTCAAAACCCATGGGGATGAGAAAGAAGAACTTTTGAAGGTTATTGATGAAAAGCTGCTAACAGAAGACTTTTGATGTTTTCCCATGGTTGTTTTGGATTTTGAAACTTGGCTGCGGTGCCAGAAATGTTAAAAATGCAAAACGAAGCGAACAAAAACAGCATATTGGCAAGACCGAAGGTTGCTTATTGATACAGAGCTCTTCTCTTGGGATGCTCTGTCTGCAAGGATGTCTCCCATTCACGGAACAATTTGCAGTTAGTTAGCAGTTTGGTAATCTAAGACTGAACTGACAGCCAGGGATTCCCCTGAGGACAGCGGGAGGCAAAACCTGTCACTATCAGGCTTGAGAAGATTGAGATTGGTTCAAAGCAGGCTAAATTTATCATCAAAGTCTGAAATACTTGAAAACAAAGAGAGAGTCATTTTATCATAGTGGGGAGGGGGACACTGTTCTGAAAACTTCCCCACCCTCTTCTAGTCCAGAGGCTAGGAAGCTTCTGAAAGTCTAATTGGAGATACACATTACTTGGCTCTGCCTGGATATAATCCAAAGACTGAGGAGCAGCCTTGCTCTAGATGCGGGAGGTAATGGGAGTTAAGTAATGGGCCATCCATAATTTAATGAAGATTTCCAGCAAAAAACATTGTCATCCTAGATAAACGGTAAAAAGTGGTAAACCAGGGAAGAAGGTGGCCCTTGTAACAGTCAAACTGAAAAATGTGGTGCACCTCTGTGTAAACGTTGTCATAGCATACCCTTCATAAAAGAAAACATCTAGTCTTACGTGCCCTGGTTTTTTGTAGCTGTTTCTGTACAGTTCCTACCAGTCATCAAAAATTGCCTGCCGAAGTAACCAAACCTTGAAACATCCTAAAGCTGTACTGTAGAAAGTTAGCACCCACTCATCTCCTAGAAGAATATTCTAGGAAATATTAAAAAGGCAGAATGTTTCCCCTAAAAGAAAAAGAAAAATCTTAAAGGAAGGATGCTGCAGCCTTCAGATTCCACTGAAAGTGGGTCTTTGTGCACAATTAGGAAGCAGCACCCCATCAAGATTGCCTGTTGCCAAAAACTAAGAAGATTAGGGACTGGTGAGTGTTTTGATACAGATCACAAGGGTTGTGCCCAATGACAAAGAAACATCATTGTGTTGATGAAGTCATGATAAATTAGACTTGGCTTACAGGAAACCTCTCCTTTACTCTGCTTGAGGCTGATTCACACAACCCATCTTTTCCTTTGTACTTAGACCAGGAGATGAATGACAGCTGTCATCTGGATTCTATTGACTCAGAAAAGTGGAAAAAACCAGAAGTCAGCACTTAGCTACATAGACTTGGAAATCCTTGTTCTTCTGTGGATGATCAAGGGTTGTGTTAAGGGAGCTGATCCTTGTCTGCAATGAGGTTTGGAAACTAGCCAAAGTCTAACTGGGAGACTAATTGGGGGCGTGCATAAGCGCACCAATCGTGCCTACCGTCCCTGTCCTATTGTTGTTGTTTTTTTTTCTTATAAGTATCTATCTCAAAACTATATTTATTCTTTTACCTGTATCTTGTAAGAGATTGACAAATCAAATAAATACTAAATACATCTCTAACAGAGTCCTGAGGAAGGACACCAGCACATGAAAAGCAGGAATTTACTGCCAAAATGGGGTGTGAAGGCCCACCAGCCATTGAGCTGAAGTCTGGAATCTTATACCGCAGAATTGGTTTCACTGAACTATCCTTTGATACCAGATTTAGATTATATAATAGTAGCGTTTCCTTTATGAAGGCCATCTTATTGGTTTGCTTGAGACTGCAGTTTTAAGCAGCCAAATTACTTAGATAAGCTCTCCCCAGCAAATTCTGTTCAGTAAAAGCTTTTATATTTTGCACTTCACACACCTCCAGGGAGCTTCCTTCAAGAGCATTTACAAATGAGAAAACAAGGCAAATTCAAAGTGAACAATCACAAAGGTCCAGAAAGAAAAACCTGAATTCCCCCACTTGCTCCATCAGCCTTGAAACGTAATACATAATGTTAAGGGCCTGTCACATCGGCCGACGGATGCAAAACGTATGTAAAAAGGACACAGCGGATGAGAAAATGTTCCATCTGTTGTTATCCGCTCTCAAAAGTGTCCCGAATTTGCATAAGCAGAGCGGACAACAATGGAAAGGAACGGACGGGGGGAGGATGTAGCCAGGATGGAAAGCGGATGCTCCACGGAAGCCTAGCGGATGAAAGCAGATGGAAGCGGATGGAAGCGGATGGCACATCCGCAGGGCTTCCGGGGGAGCACAGCGAAGCAGACGCACAACAGAAGGAATGGATGCAGAGCGGATGCCCAGCGGATGAAGCGGATGCAGAGCGGAAGCCTAGAGGATGCCTAGCGGATGCCTAGTGGATGCTTGGCATTCACTGCGCATGCGGGGAGGGTGCATTGCGTCAGCCTCGCAGATATAAAGGGATGCAGCTCGCAAGCAGGTCACCATTCAGAGGAAAGACCTGCTGCCAGACACAGCTCCAGCCAGCCAGCCAGCCAGCCAACAACCATGGGGAAGAAGAGAAAGCCTCTGCCATCTGCTGCCACCTCTGGAGGGAGGACAGGGCCACCATCCCACCCCCTGGGAAGCAGACTCTGCTTCTACTGGGGCTTCTGCTGCTCGGGCTGACTTTTCTGGTGCTGGAGCTTCTGCTGGTGCTGCTCCTGATGCTGATGCTTACTCTGCTGGTGCTGCTCCTGGTGCTGGTGCTTCTGCTGGTGCTTACTCTGCTGGCGCTGCTCCTGGTGCTGGGGCTTCTGCTGGTGCTTACTCTGCTGGCGCTGCTCCTGGTGCTGGGGCTTCTGCTGGTGCTTAATCTGCTGGCTCTGCTCCTGGTCCTGCTGGTCCTGCTGGACCTGCTGGTCCTGCTGGTGGTCCTAGTGCTCCTGGTGCTGCTGGTGCTGCTGGTGCTTATTTTGCTGCTGATGATCCTGGTGCTGCTGGTGCTGCTGGTGCTGCTGGTGCTGCTGGTCCTGCTGGTCCTGCTGGTCCTGCTTTTGCTGCTACTGTTGTTGCTGCTGCTGGTGGTGGTGGTGTGGTGGAGCAGCCCCTACAACCTCGAAGCCCCTCTGATGAGGGCCCAGATGGCCCTGCCAGAGGGAGAAAGAGGCATATGCGAGAACGAGAATGGGAGTGGAGGCAATACTCCATCGAAGAGGAACATGAGGATGAGGTGCTGGAATGGCTGAGGGAGAACGAGTATCTTTGGCGGAAGGGACACAGGCTCTATCGAGACACCAAATGGAAGCAGGCTGCTTGGAGAGAGAAGGCAGAGAGCCTGGGCTACACTTTGGAGGTGCTCCTCGGCTGGTGGAAGCACATGCACACCCGGTACGGGAAGCTGCCCCTCAAGAAATCTGGCCAGGCCACAGTCAAGCTGACGGACCGAGAGACCTACGTGATGGCTAAGTGCAACTTCTTGGAGGGTGAGATCCACCACCGAGGAGCAGCCCCTCTGACAACCCTCTCTCTCAGGCAGCCTGCTGAGAACCAGTCCTTTTCTGGCCAAGAGTCAGCTCCTGTGTCCAGGCAGGTAACTGTGGAGCGTGCCACAACAGAGACCCCCCCGACAGCTGCACTCCCCATAGCAGAGCGCGTGGAGGACCCCCTGACGTAGTGGGAGCAAGGAGAGGGCACTTCCACCAGAGACCAACCCACATCCACCCCAAGCTCCACCTCCACAGAAAGCAGGCAGAGAAGCAGACTGGAGAGGCAGAGCTACACTGTCCTGCTGGAGATCAGGGACACCATCAGGAGCAGTGTAGATCTCCGTTCTCAGCTGGTACACACCGACATACCATCCTCAAACCATAAGCCCTTCCTCACCTACGTCAACCAGACCCTCATGGACATGTTCGAATCACAGTACCAGGTGATAAAGGACAGGATCACCGGTCTTCTTCACAACCCTCCAGACCCAGCTGAACCTGCTCCCACCCAGTCCAGGCCAGGTCCTCCACCCCAGGTAATGTCACTGCCCTTGCAAGGCTTTCCACAGGTCCTCACCTACCAAGGCTACAGCTACCAGGAGCTCCAGCAACACAGGCAGCCCTTCCCAGTCCAGGCATAGGTTCATCGAATGCCACTGGTGCCACTGATGCCACTGATGCCACTGATGCCACCCACACCACAGATGCCACCCATGCCTCACTTTGCTGGCTGCAGAGCAGACAGCCCCACTACACTCCTCCTTCCTCCATCCCACAGCCAAGCCCGGCCTCAGAACATCTGTCACTGGTATTGGGGATGACACCCCATGTCCTGGAGGAAGGGGCTCTCAACATCAAAGGACTGAGCCAGCTCTCTGAGAGCTTCCTCCACACACCATCCCCTGTTGTCCTCTCGGGGCCAGGCACACCAATGGCACCTCAGACCAGCACTCCAGCAGCAGCCACCTCCACAGCACCTGGACCCTTCACCCCTGAGACTATGGGCATGCCTCAGAGTGCCAGAGACTGGGTGGCTACCTGTTGACTTTATCTTTGCTTGGGACACTTGAGTCATTTTGCTTTTACAGCTTTTTATTAATAAAGATTATCTTTGCTTCACACACTTGCTTCATTTATTTTATTGAATAAAGTCTTGGTGGAAACTTTTAGAAATGGTTTAAGCCTTTGCATGCTTGTGGGATGGGTAAGGATAGCTGTGGGATGGGCAGGGATACCTTTGGGATGGGTAATAGCTGTGGGATGGGCAGGGATACATTTGGGATGGGTAATAGCTGTGGGATGGGCAGGGATACCTTTGGAATGGGTAATAGCTGTGGGATGGGTTAGGATACCTGTTGCATGGGTAATAGCTGTGGGATAGATAAACCTCCAGTGCAAGCATAGTGGGATTGTATGGTCCACCCTCCCAGACACCACACCTTTGACCCTTTATTATCAATAACAATGTAATCATTGATCCACACATTTCAACATAAACACAACTCTTTATTAAATGCCCTGTTCATTGTAGGTCCACTCAACATACATGGCCCAATCTCATCAGTGTGATGAGACAGGCTCAAGGAAGCATCCATTTAGCATCTACCATCCTGTCTTGCCACTCCACTGCTCCAGCTTGGGAGCTGCACCAGTGTTTCAGGAGATTGCGCTGCTTCTTCCCTTCACGTGAGGCTCTGTTGGGGCCTTGCTCATCCACAGTATCTATCAGGTTTCGCCCTTGCCTCCATTCACCAGGCTCCAGGTCCCCATTGCCTTGTTGGCGGTTCACGAGCCTGTTCTGCAACACTGGGTAGCGGGTGCACATGAGATTGTGCAGGATGCAGCAAGCTTCCATGATCCTCCTCACAGTCTGTGGGCGATGCTGCATGGTGGTGAGAAGTACCTGGAACCTGTTGGCCAGGATGCCAAAGGCGTTCTCCACCACCCTTCTTGCCCTGGACAGCCTGTAGTTGGAGATCCTCTCTTCACGGGTGAGGCATCTGGAAGTGTAGGGCTTCATGAGGTAGGTTCTGAGGGAGAAGGCGTCATCCCCCATGATGAAGTAGGGCATATCTTGTGTGTCGTTGGGCAGGGGGTCTGGATCTGGGAAGCCCATGATGAGGTTGCGTACCAGCCCCTCCTTGAGATGACTGGCATTGTATACTTGGGCATCTGAAGATGAGCCATTGCCTAAAGCATCGATGTACATGAACTTGTAGTCAGCATCGACCATGGCAAAGAGGATGATGCTGAAGAAGCCCTTGGAGTTGTGATAAGTGGACCCTGACTTGGCTGGAGCTTTGCAGGCCACGTGCTTCCCATCTATGGCTCCAATGGTGTGGGGGAAGTTCCACTTCTGATACCAGTGCTCTGCAACTTTCTTCCAGCCTTCTTCAGTGGAGGGGCACTGGAAGATCTCCTCCAGGTATTCTTCAATGATGGCCTGCACCACTTCTCTGATCACAATGCTAATGGTGTTGTGTGGCGCCCTCCAGCCGTACTGCATGCTCCTGTACGTGGTCCCTGAGGCCAGGTGGTGCCGAGTCAGTGCCACCTTCAGCCCAGGGTCCAGGCTGGGCCGGAAGTTGGTGCTCTGCTTGGTCAACCTGGGTCTCAGCCCCTCCACAACTCTGTCAAACATGGCCTCATGAGGTTCTGGAATGCATGAGGGTCTTCGTTCCTCAGCTCCACCATCAGCTTGTTATACAGTCCGTACTCTGCTCTTCTGGCGATCCATCTTCGGACCCAGACACTTCTTGGACGGCTCCTTTTCTTCCCGTAGAACAGGTGAAAGAGCCTGTAGATGGCTTCACACTGTTGTAGAACGATGGCGGCTACCAAAAGGAGTGTGTGACGATCCATGGTGGAGATGACTGGATGCTGTGGAAGAGGAAGAGCCAGATGAAGGCTGAAGAGGTCTGCACTGCAGGGCTGCTGGACTGAAAGTGAGATCCAGGTGAGTTCCTCCCCCTTTTTATAGGAAATATAGGTTTTCCTCTCGGTGTCCTTTTGCATCCTCTAGGCATCCTGCAGACATCCTAAATATCCAAGATACGTCCCCTCTGCGAACGTTTTTTCCATTTTAATGCTTTGTATGTGAGCTGTATCCGCTTTCATCCTTTCTCTGTCCGTGCTACTAATGCTGCATGTCCATTCTGCGTCCATTTTGCTTCCTCCCTGTGTCCATTTTCCACTGGAGTGGATGCGAGTTGCGCAGATGCACAGCGGATGCCTGGTGGATATAGCGGATGCGTAACAGATGACAACGGATGTAGAACGGATGTTCCCCGTATGCGTAGCAGATGCAGAACGGACGCGTTGGATACATTTTCCACTCAAAAAGTTTTGTGCAGCTCATAGACGGATGCTGGATGGATAGAGAGGATGAAAAACGGATGCAGTGAGTACAGAACAGAAGCATCGCGTTAACCAATAGATGGCAAGTGTTTCTCTCAATTTTACATCCTCTTTCCATCCGTTGGTGCTGTGTGACAAGGGCTTTAAGGAAAGTATGAGATTTGGGTCACTCAAAATTCTTCATCACTTCCTCCTAATAGTTTTACAGTTAGCCCACCCAGGAACAGCATGGAGCTTGTTTTGGGAATGAGAAAGTTAGGGAAGGGAAAGTCCTGTAGTACTGCATCTCCAAGAAACAACCTTTAATATTAATATATTTATAAACTCTTTCTAATTATTTTCCTAATGCAAGAAATATTAGAATGGTTGGGGACTCAAAGAACTCTGGAATTTTACATTGGCCATTTTGGAGGAGGGGGAGTCACAACTTCCAGAAGAAAAAAGCTTCCCTCCCCCAGATTAGGAGCCTTGACTTGAAGAAAATCTCTGTTTCCTCCATAAACCTGCATTTAAAAGCCCGGTCCCACTGGCCAACGGACGCAAAATGTATGCATAAAGGACACAGCGGACGAGCAAAATTTTGGGGGTGGCTCCATCCGTTGTCATCCGCTCCAAAAAGTGGTGAAAATTTGCATAAACAGAACAGAAAAGAACAGAAAAGAACAGAAAAGAATGGACGTGGGTAGTATGTAGCAGGGATGTTAAATGGATGTTCATCGGAAGCCTAGCGGATGAAAGCGGATGGAAGGGGATGACACCTCTGAAGGAGTTCCAGGGGATAATTGCAAAGCGGACGCATAGCGGATGAAGCGGATGCATCACGTATGCTGAAAGGAAAGAAAGGGGATTCCACGCGGATGTATATCGGATGCAAACTGTTCACTGCGCATCCTTTCTATTTCCGTGCTACTAACGCTGTGTAGACATTCCATGTACCTTTTGTTTCCTCCCTCTTTCTGTTTTCAGCTGGAGCAGATGTGAGTTGAGGGGATGGCCAGAGGATACAGAGAGGATACAGCGGATGTTTAACAGATGATAACGGACATAGAACGTTTGTTGCCCATATATGTCATTGATGTACATCGTACACAGTGGAAAGTTCATCCGTTCACAAAGTTTTATGCAGCTCAAAACTTCTTGCGTGGATGAAATCGCAGTGGACGGATGCTCGATGGATAGAGCGTATGAAGCACGTATGCAGTGAGTACACAACAGATGCATAGCGTTTTCCAATGGATGGCAAGCTTTTTTTAATGTTTTACATCCTCTTTGCATCCGTAAGTGCAGTGGGACAGGGCCTTTCCATTTCATACCCTCTCCAAGATTCATTTCTTGTATTTCTCTTTGAGGTGACAAGAACTTGCTGGAGCTTCTCTGGATTTGATAGCAAATGGCTTTCTGAATAAAATCTTCAATTTTCCTTTATCTGAGTTTTAGAATTAACAGCTTCCTGCATTCTTTTAAAACCTGGTATACAAAGATTTGTAGATTAGACTTGTTCTTGGGGTTAGTCGTTAATTGTTTTTTTTTATCGCAGACAGGTGGTGGGTTGACCTGATTGATAGACAATAGATTTCCAATTGGTAACATCTTTTCATGGAACATAACATTTTTAACATATATAGATGGTACAATTTATAACTACCTGTAGACCTGTTATATAAGTAGGGAGAATACATTAGATATTTGAGTTATCTTTTTCAGCATTCAACCAGGATGGACATTTTCTGTTTAATGTTAATGTTAATATATTTACTAGTTGTCATTATGCACACATTCTTTGCATGTTGCTTGATTGTTTTGTTTGTGGTTAGTTTCCCTCCCACCATTTTGTATTTTAACTTTTGAGATAAATTAAAAAATATTTTTAAAAAACCTAGCATATAGTCACAAAATTTCCAAGAAATATTTATAGCAATAGTAGTACTTAGATTTATATACTGCTTCACAGTGCTTTACAGCCCTCTCTAAGCAGTTTACAGGGTCAACCTATTGCCCCCAAACAATCTGGGTCCTTATTTTACCAACCTTGGAAGGATGGAAGGCTGAGTCAACCTTGAGCCTGGTGGGATTTGAACTGCTGAATTGCTGGCAGCCGGCAAGTCAGCAGAAGTAGCCTGCAGTACTGCACTCTAAGTACTGCACCTCCACAACTGAATAATAACAATTGACCATTAAAAATGAGTATCAGCTTTCACCAGGACCCCAAGATCTTTGGAAATATGGAAAATTAGCTCCGCATCTTGGAAGGACACCACCAATCTGAGTCTGGCTCTCTTTTCAGAGCATGCAAGGTAAACCACAGACAGATACAATTGTTGAGTCTTGTCAGATGAACAAATCCCAACTTCTTCTTTAAATCTTGGTGATGACATCATTGTGGTGAAGCTCATTGGGAGTTTCAGCCCGTACAACATAACCAGCTCATTTTATTAAACAAACAAATGGGCTTTGCTCAGTGTACAATTTCCATCTGTAGGGCAGAGAGAGTGGAATTTTGTCTTCTGAACGGTTTCCAAGGGAGGAATCCCTCAGGATCATGTAACATAAGGCACATAATTTGTTTGGATGGACAACCCTTTGTGGTGGCTTGCAATACCCAGAGGCTAAAAATAATGTGACCGTTGTTCTTTTCCATCTGTAAATTGTAATCAGGGCTAAATTGACCTGGTGGAATTAAAACTGAAATGATACAATGCTGTGCACAAACATCCCTGGGAAGAATTTCACCAACAACAAGAGGACCTTCCCTGAGCAGGATTGTGTGTGTGTTGGGTTGATCTGTGATGGGACAAAGGCTAAAGTCTCCTTGGCAAAAGGAAAACATTTGTAGATTCAAAAGGATTCTTTATTTTCAATCAATCAATCAATCATTCTGCCACTTTTGACTTTCCTAGATGGGTAAGGCAGAAATCCCACCAAGGGATTTGCAGAATTTACCTTTAATGGCATTAGCCTGGGGGAGAGTTTCCCAAATATTCAGCCCCTTTGTTTACCTTGAGGTCTGAAACAAAAAGTCTCCTGGGAAATCAAAAGAATTGGGTGGGATCCCAATAAGATTTAAGGGTTGAGGGCCAGATCCCTTTTGAGGAGAGGTCAAACTTTGGTGATGTCACTTCCACATAGTCCTCCTGACAGACTTTTGGATGGGAAAAAAGTTTGCTTTTCCAATTTTTTTGTTTGTTTAGCTTTTCATTCTAAATAAGAGCCTTGAAATTCCAAAGGCCATCAACTCCTCAAAGTAGCAGCCAACCCTGTTAGGGGTCCAAGATCAACTAAGGCAATCTTGGTGCTGCTCTACAAAAGTAGAGGATGGATAGATAGATAGATCGATCGATCGATCGATCGATCGATAGATAGATAGATAGATAGATAGATAGATGATGGATGGAAGGATGGAAGGATGGATGATAGATAGATGATAGATAAGACGATAGATGATAGGTGGATGGATGGATGACAGATAGATAGATAGATAGATAGATAGATAGATAGATAGATAGATAGATTAACAGAATTGGAAGGGACCTTGTAGGTCATCTAGTCCAACCCCCCGCTGAAGGAGGAGACTCCATACCATCGCTTATAAATGGCAGTCCAATCTCCCCTTCAAAGCCTCCAGTGATGAAGTTCCCATAACTTCCTGTTCCGTTGGTTGATTGTTCTCATTGTCAGAAAATTTCTCCTTATT
Organism: Laticauda colubrina; assembly: GCA_015471245.1. Taxonomy (NCBI): domain Eukaryota; kingdom Metazoa; phylum Chordata; class Lepidosauria; order Squamata; family Elapidae; genus Laticauda; species Laticauda colubrina. The sequence continues at coordinate 1,099,813 of BLBF01000016.1, forward strand.
TCTAGGTTGAAACTCTCCTTGGTCAGGTTACAGACAAGGAGTCTTCTAAACAAACAAATCAAGAAAAGAAGTGCCCTTCTAACATCTTCTGAAAACAGTTTTTCACATGCAATATTCTCAAGGTCTTGGCTTGTTTAACAGCAGTATATTGAACAAAAACGACAGTGGTCTAGTCTGGCTCAGCATGCTAAGTCATACATCAGAGTTTACAAATTGTAATATCTGAGATGCACAAACTCTAAAGCTAAAACAAGCAAATCCCAGCAGAGTATAGCAGGCTGTGAGAAGTAAGGCCATTGAATCCTAGTTCTTGCCAAATTGCATTGGAAGTGAGTTTTCCTTTAATCTCAAAATTAAGAAAGCACACATTCAGTGGTACTGCAAAAGTTGAGAAGAGCCTTATCAAGAAGCCATCTGTATTCTAATTTATTTCTCGAGACAGCAGAAACTGGGGAAAATCATAAAATACAAAGGGCTGCATATAGAAATAGAACTGTGACCCAAGAAAGCAAAGCTATTGTGTTTCCCCCAAAATAAGACCCGGTTTTATTTTCTTTTGGGTCCCAAAATAAGCAGAAGGGCTTATTTTCGGGGAAATGCGATTTCAGGGTGAACAGTCTGGCTGGGTGCCCTGCTACCTGGCATGCACACAAGAACAAGTAGTCTTAGTTTTTAGTTTGCTTTATTGTTATTGCACCTTGTACAATGAAATCAAACACCATCTTCAGTGCCCATCACGACCATGACCATGAAAATAAACACAAACACACATCCTTCACCCGTCACACATTGAACCGGAAACCTCTGACACCACACCAATACTGTGTTATACAGCAGAATTCAAAAGAGCTATTGCCCTGGGACAGAAGCTGTTTTTCAGCCTATTTGTCCTTCTTTTTATTATTGTGTACCGTCTGCCAGATGGTAATAGTTCAAAAAAAGGGTTCTCAGGATGTGATGGATCTTTGAGGATGTTTTGAACTTCCTTAAGGCAGCGGGAGCTATAAAGCTCTTCCAAGGAGGGGAGAGGGCAACCCATGATCTTCTGGGCAATGACATTAACCCTCTGGAGTGCTTTCCTATCTGCCACTGTGCAATTGGCAAACTATACAGAGGTGCAGTTTGTTAAAATACCCTCTAGGTGCAACAGTATGCGGGGATCGATGGTATCCAGCAGCAGCTCTGGGGCTGCGTAGATCAGAAAGCACAAAGTGGAAGGCAGGCCATTCTGATGTGTCACATGAGCTGCAGGCAAGCCTAGAGATGCGAAGATGAGCCTCCTGTGGCCACCTGCCACTGCAGCCTACCACTGCTCAGTTTTCCTGCAGCCTGTGTGGCCTGTCTGGATTGCCTGCCTCCTCCCCATGCTCTGCTTCTGCTAACTATTTGCATAGGTACTCAAACGTACCCTGCTGTGCAGGTTGCAACTGCTGCCAGACACCATCGGCCCGCTCATGCTCACCTCCTTTGCTGGCCACATCCACCCCCTCTTCACTGGGGCTTATTTTGGGGGGTAGGGCTTATATTAGGGGCAGGTGTGAAAATCGGGCTAGGGATTATTTTGGGGGCAGGTCCTATTTTGGGGGAAACACAGTAGTATCAATAGTGATAAGTGCCTTGGAGGCAATCCCCAAATATGTGGAGTGCCACTTCAACACCATCGGTATTGACAAATTCACTATCAGTCAGTTGCAAAAGGAACAGCTTATCTCCTGCAATGATACTTTTATACCCTCAAATAGCAACATCTGCTTACCTCAGGTCCTTGAAAAGGACTTAATAGGTCATGCCAAAAATACCAAATCCAGTTTGAACATCTGGCTGTGCGACAAACCATAATAATAATATTTTTAAAATGCAGTAAAGTTTGCAAGGGGGTCACTTGGGTTTGTTCCTGGAAACCTCACCTTATTGGGACAGGTGAAGCAGTTCTTTGGGAGTGTAGCAGAAATGAGGTTCCCTAGGAAATAGTGGGTCTTATCATTTCCCCATTATCTCTCATTATTCCATTGCCTCTTGTGATCAGGAAGTGGTGTAGTGCTGGTAGCTGGTAGTTTCAACAGAGCTTGCCATTATGGGCATGATTAAGGAAATAAAAACAAGGAATGTTAAAGGTAAAAGGGTTTTAACTCCACATGTAATTTCATAGTGTGCCAATTGGCCATCAGAACTGTTTTGTTCGGAAAACACATGAGGTAGACCGGGTTCCAACAACAAATGCTTTTATTATAACCAGTCAGTAACGGAACGCCGGCTGAAGCCGGGGCCAGCCCTTTTACACAGGCTGGCTTGCCTGCTTGCAGCCAATGGCAGCTATTTGGATTTGCCGCCTTTTTGGCAGCTCTTTGGATTGGTTCCTAGTGAACCAATCCACTGTTCTTTTCCTTAGCCAATCAGAATGGTAGATTTGGAGTCATCCACTTTACATACAGAACACCCCTCCCTCCTTAGTTCAGTCCTACGTGGTGACATAGTCTCGCAGGTAGGTGGGGCTTTTTCGGGCTCGACCTGACCTGCGCGGTTCATTTTCAGTGAAGACTTCGACCGGTTCGGATGGGGCTGCTGTGTCGTCCGTCCTCCTCTCTGGAACCGTCTGGAAGGGTGAGTCGGCCATTTTACCGCCGCCTGAGTTTCTTAGGCCGGCGGTTCTGCCGCTCCCTCCCGTTTCCTCGGGGCAGGTCGAGCTGGCTTGGCTGGCCCCTTCTGAAGATCTCTTTTCGTGGGTCTCTTCAAACGGTGAGTCTTTTGTTGGCTCTTTTTGGTCATATTGAATGTTAGTTTTATTTTTAAAAAGTTCTTTATTCGTTTCTCGCCTTTCCCCCCCCACCTCGGTTTGCATTTCGCCGTGTTCTTTTGTGAATGTTTTTAAGTCCGCGGTTCTTTCCATAATTCGAGATCGAAGCTGGTCTATATGCCGCTTCCATTCCCTCCCATCGTCTAATTTTACTCGGTAGGATTTTGGGCCTGTAATCTGGATAATTTGGCCGGGTAGCCATACCGGGTCCCCGGAGAAATTTTTTGCGTAAACTAAATCGTCTGTCTCGAATTGTCTGAACCGTGTTGAGGAGTCAGGGGGGTTTTCTGGGGTGAAATTTGGGTGTAACCTATCCAGGTGAGATCTTAATTTTCGCCCCATGAGTAGTTCTGCTGGTGATTTATTTGTAATAGTACTGGGTGTTATGTGCTGGAGTGTGAGCAACCGGTTTACTTTTTGTTGGATATCTCCAGCGTCCATTCGTTCTAACCCTTCTTTTGTAAACCGGACCATTCTCTCCACCCTGCCGTTCGCAGCCGGGTGAGCCGGCGCGGTTAGTGCATGTCTTATACCTAGGGAGGCTAGGTATTGCTCAAATGGTATGCTGGTTAGCTGTGGCCCATTATCTGAAACGAGAATGTCTGGTATGCCATGGGTGGCAAACAGGCTGTCTAGTTGCTTTATTACGGCTTCTGTTGTCGTTGATGGCATGATTTTTACTTCAAGCCAATTGGAATAGGCATCAACGACAATCAGAAAAGTATGCCCCTTGGTAGGCCCCGCGAAGTCAATGTGTATTCTTGACCACGGTCCTCGAGGGGTTTCCCAGTCCTTAAGAGGTGCCTTTGGTGGGGATGGTCTAATTGCCTGGCATTTGTGGCATGAGCTTACCCAATACTCTATGTCCTTATCAATACCCGGCCACCACACGTAACTTCTGGCAAGGCTTTTCATCTTAACCATTCCCGGGTGCCCTTCATGTAAAAGCCTAAGAACCCTGGGCTGCAGTTTAGCAGGGATTACTACCCGATCACCCCACAACAAACACCCCTTTTGGATGGAAAGTTCAGTCTGTCTGGACCGGAAAGGTTTGGAATTTTCAGTTTTTAGATTCTCCGGCCAGCCTTTACCTACCCAGCTAAGAACGCGGGCAGTCAATGAGTCTTTCGCGGTGGCTCTTGCGACATCATACGCTGATATGGGTAGATCGGGGCATGTCTCGATTTGTAGCGTTGTCATCGTTGGTGCCGGGTCTGCGTCGGTTGTTGGCAAAGGCGCTCTGCTCAAAGCGTCCGCATGGGAAATTTGTTTCCCTGGTCAGTGTGTCAGAGTGTAGGAATAGGCTGCCAGGAACTCTGACCATCTCGTCATTCTCGGTGACAGTATGTTAGGTGTTGGCTTGTTTCCCGCCAAAATCCCCATTAGCGGTTTGTGATCCGTTATGATTCGAAAAGTCCTCCCATATACATATTCGTGGAAACGTTTTATTCCAGCGACAATTGCTAGAGCTTCCCTGTCCAATTGGCTATAATTCCGCTCGGTTTTTGATAGAGTCCTAGAATAATATGCGACGGGTGCTTCTCTGCCATCCGGTAGTTGGTGGCTCAGGACGGCACCTACTCCATATGGTGAAGCATCGCAGGTCACTGTTAATGGCAGAGTGTCGCTAAATTGGATGAGAACGTTTGTTGATGTTAGCAGTCTTTTAATATTTTGGAAGGCTTTTTTTTCTTTGTAACCCCAAGTCCAAGTTGCCTTTTTGTCTAATAGGCGGTGTAGCGGTTCTGCTATAGTGGCTTTGTTTGGCAGGAATACATTATAGAAATTAATTAATCCTAAGAACACTTATAGTTCCGTTTTATTTCTAGGTTCAGGAGCGTCATTTATCGCCTTAACTTTTTTATCAGTGGGGTGGATGCCCTCTCCGTCTATTGAGTAGCCCAGAAATTCGACGTTGTTTTTAACTAGACAGCACTTCTCTCTTTTAACCTTGAGGCCAGATTCTCTAAACTTAGTCAGAACCTTTTTTAGTCTGTTCCTTAATTGTGTTTCATCTCTGGCCGAGATTAGGACGTCGTCGAAATAGGGAACGACTCCTTGTATGCCATTTAGAAGGCGTTCCATTAGACTCTGGAAGACGCCAGGGGCTACGCTTACTCCAAATTGGAGTCGGTGGCATTTGAATGCGCCCTTATGGGTGACAATAGTCTGCGCTTCTGCTGTTTCTGGGTCTACTGGGAGTTGTTGATAGGCTTGTGCCAAGTCGAGTTTGGCGAAAACTTTGCCATTTCCCAGGGAATGAAGCAAATGCTGGACTACTGGCACCGGGTATGCGCTTGGTTGTAATGCGTGGTTCAGGGTAGCCTTATAGTCACCACAGATTCTGATGGACCCGTCTGGTTTAATGGGTGTGACGATAGGCGTTTCCCACTTGGCATGGTCCACAGGTTCTAAAACCACTTGGGCTACTAATTTGTCCAGCTGTTCCTCTATTTTTGCCTTTAGTGCAAAAGGAACTCGCCTGGCTTTTATTCTTCGTGGGGCTATTTGGGGGTTTAAATTGAAAGAAATGGGGTTTCCCCGGTACTTGCCCAGTGATCCGTCAAAAACGTCGTGGAATTCTCTGACGAGGTCGTCTTCCCAGCCGGTTGTAGTCACTCGATCGACCCCGGTCATCCCGATGCCCAATGGCGCGAACCACTCGATGCCCAGGAGGCTTGGTCTGTCTTGGTTGACTATGGTCAGTGGAAGCACTTTGATGTGATTTTTGTAGGCGACTTGAAAATGTCCTTTGCCCATCACAGGGATTTGGTTTCCCTGATAGTCTTTGAGGGTTAGGTGCTGCTTCATCAAGTCTTTGGTCTTGATACCTGGGACTAACTGTTTAATTGTGTCCCACGATACCATGGAGAGGAAGGACCCCGAGTCCACTTCCATCTTGCAGTGTTTTCCCTCGATTTCTACGACGATTTTAATTTTTCTTCCACTTTCCATCTGGGAGCTCTGGATAATGACAGTTTGGTGTGTATTGGCTTGCTTTTCTTGTTGCCATTTCCTTTCGGCTCGATTGGGCTCGGCTCGTGTTGGGGAATTTCTGCGTCTCGTCGGGCTGTAAGATTTTTTGTTTCTGCAGACCTTCTCGATGTGCCCTCTTTTTTTGCAATGTCGGCAGATGGCATCGAGGAATCTGCATTCGGCTCGTGGATGGTTTCCTCCGCAGCCAGCGCATTCCCGCCACTTTCTCCTTTCGCGCTCTTTCTTATTTGTGAGCAAACGGTGGACCTCGTCGTCCTCTTCGCTCGATTCATTTGTTTCGCCCGACTCTTCATAATGGGTCGTGGTGGCAGGATGCTTTTTCTCTTTGGCTGGTGTTTCATCGCTGTGCGTGTTCATCTTCTTAAGGGCCACTGCGGATTTTTTCGTGGCTTCAGCGGCTGTGGCTTCCGCAATGGCTTCGGTAACGGTGATGTTGGGCTTGTTGAGCATTTTACTCTGTGCGGTTGAGTCTCTCAGGCCCAACACCACGCGATCTCTCATTGCCTCGTCTATGTTTGAGAATTCACACTCACCCCCTATTTGTCTGAGTGCAGCGATGAAATCGGCAATGGTTTCTCCCTCTCTCTGGTCTCTTCAGTAGAATTCATGTCGCTTTATTAAATTAGACACCATCGGAGCGTAGTGTGCTTTGAGGAGTCTCTGTAATTCTGTCCACGTTAATTGTTTGACGTCCCGAGGCTTGGCGAGGGCTTTTGCCATTTTAAAGACGGTTGTTCCGCAGTGCGTCAGGAACACGGCTCTCTTTCATTGTTCGGAAATGCCTTCCATTTCATTGCTTTCCAAGTACATTTGGAAGCGATCAGCATAGGAATCCCAATCCTCTTCGTTGGGATTGAAGGGTGCGGGCGGTGCGTTGTTTCCAGACATCTTGGTCGCAGTCTGGCTTCTATCACCACGTGCAGGTTTTGTTCCGTTCAGGACGATCCCACCTTCGTCGCCAGTGTTTTGTTCGGAAAACACACGAGGTAGACCGGGTTCCAACAACAAATGCTTTTATTATAACCAGTCAGTAACGGAACGCCGGCTGAAGCCGGGGCCAGCCCTTTTATACAGGCTGGCTTGCCTGCTTGCAGCCAATGGCAGCTATTTGGATTTGCCGCCTTTTTGGCAGCTCTTTGGATTGGTTCCTAGTGAACCAATCCACTGTTCTTTTCCTTAGCCAATCAGAATGGTAGATTTGGAGTCATCCACTTTACATACAGAACAAGAACCCATGACCATAACCCAGCTATGATAATGCATAATGAGCGATTTTACTCTTTTATAAGTTCAATATGACTTTGACTCACATAATTTCCCACCCAGAATTTTGGAATTAGAGATGGACAGGAGAGACAAATATCCTCCTCCTCTTCCTCTTCTTACCTCTTCTTTTCCTTCTCCTCTCCTTCCCCCTTCCTTCTTTTTTGCACCACACATATGTAGATCTTTGGAATAGTGATACAACACCCACTTCTGCCTGAACTATGGAGAACATGCCTTAGCGTGCCTTGTGTTTATTTTTATAACAGGGTAGGTCTCTACAGCAGCTCTTTTGAGACTTTCACCATGGAAACCATTAAGCTTGGCAATTTATTTTTATAACTGTTGAAGATCCATGTTGACCAATCTCTGAATCTTAATGGATCACACAACCTGGAAATTGAGCAGCAGAGAATAAAGTCCTTTCCCTAGTGGGTTTGGTCAAACCCATCCTTGCCAGCAAAATTTTCTGCATTCTAGCATTATATATTCCCATATAACACTGCCACCCCCTCCCCAAATATGTCAAAGTCACTGACCTTTTATATTTATTCAGAAGCAGGAGGCATTTTAAAATAAAAGAGAGAGATGCTTAAAGGTACAAATGTAGCACTGAACACGGAATGCAGTTTTCAGAGAATTTTTAAAGCAAATGCATGACTCCTATAAATGAGGTGTATATTGTACAGAGCAGGAAATCTCTCAGAAGCCACAGAGGTGGAAAGAACAATGCAGATTAGAGCTAAATTCAAAAGAGAAAACAGGCACTTGATGAAATGCTTTTAAAAACACAGTTATGAAAAAATTTGTGGGCTGAAATTGTTTAATGCCCTAGCTGTTATAGAGAAGAAATACTTGTTTTTTTTCTTGCTCATATTTTCTATAAAATGAGGCAGCTATTCTTTCAAGGAAAGGGTGTGTGTGGCCATCACTGCAGGGGTGGGATTCAAATTTTTTTACGACCAGTTTTGTGGGCATGGCTTGGTGGGCATGGCTTAGTGGGCGTGGCAGGGAAAGGATACTGTAAAATCCCCATTTCCTCCACATCCCACTAACCTGCTTTCCAGCTCCATTCTCCTGTGCAGGACTACAAAAGAAGACTCAGCCAATCAGCTGAGACTCGGAGGCAAAGAATAAATGGAGGCGGAGCCAGTCAGAGGTGGGATTTGCCGGTTCTCTGAACTACTCAACATTGCTGCTACTGGTTCTCCAGAACTGGTCAGAACGGGCTGAATACCACCTCTGCATCCCTGTGATTCTTCAAGGTGTTCCTTTCTTCCCTTTAGGCATAGTTATGTTGGGCAAAGAAGCAAGAACTCAACTTTAATCACAGCCTGCCTTTATTCATGAAAAGCAGATGAATCAAAGAACATTTCCAAATTCCAAGATTTGGACCCTCAGCCCCAAACCCTTGGCCACTTACAGTCCCCCATCCATAACAGAGTTGACATCCAGGTAACTATATGTTGATGCTTATAAACTACTCTTCATCCATGACCTAAATCTTCATAATATGTGTTAAACACGGGAGAAGAATGTGTGACATGAGCGTTGAAGATTGCTGATGGCAGAACAAATCTGGGCAATCGCTCTTCTGGCCTTAATTCATCTCAGCCAAGTCATCTTACCTTCTGTCATGCCCCTAGTGGAGACTGACTCTGAGGGAGAGGAGGAACAGCCCACAGAGAGTGGAAGTTTGGCTCCAGAGGTTGTGGAGGGGGCTGGGGAAGGGCAGAGGCTGGCTGAGCAGTCAAAAGAGGACCCAGGTGCATTGCCTCTCTATCCTAGGGCATGCAGGGAGAAGAGGATAATGGAAAGCCCTGGTCTATTTGGGAGGAGAGGGCCTTGATCCTCTGCATGGGCTGCAGCTGTGACAACTGAATAAGAGGATGGACCTGCGTACTGGCGAACACTGGAAATAAAGTGTGGAAATATCTCTAGTTTATGGTTCCTTTCTGATTTTGGTGTCCTTCCCAGTGTGTGTTCTGTTATCTGTGGATGTTCTCCAGTCCTCATCTTGCCTGGTTTCTGTTGCTTTTTCCCTCTTATAACTGTTTGTGTGGGAGTTTTTTGTCTTCCATCAAGGATATTCGGAGCTTGGAAGCAAAATGAAGGAATAAATGGGGCTTCACCTGTTTTCTGTGACTGTGTTTGTTTTTTATCCCACCCTGGGTCATCATACCTTCTAAGGGACCGGTTCCACGGAGAGAGTTTTTTGTGCAGACTGGAGGAGGCTTAGTTTCATGTGATGCCTGCATCCTGAAGATGGGGCTTCACTTTGGGAAGTTTGTGCAGCCTGGTTTTTGGCATACTACAGACAGGGCATACCACAGACAGGGACTCCTGTTCTAAGCCTTTTCCTCCAATCAGCTTCTTGAGGTGATGTCCAAAATGTTGCCATTTGAATGTGACCTTCTCCCAGAGGAGGCATGTCAAATCACAATCCTGCCTGGTATCTGCAAGGAAGATGAAGATGGTGTCCACAGTCCATCACAAACAGACACTCAAAACCCTGCGTCATAAGCCTCTGCAAACCTACCACATGAATTGCATCTTCGGTTGGCTTCCTTTTGCCCTTTGGTTGAGCTGCTGCCCTTGGAAGATACTAAGCCATCATGTATTCCTGCTTTCTGTCCCTGCGTTCTGTCTGTCTGTCTGTCTGTCTGTCTGGTTTCTGCTGTTCCAAAACAACAACAGCCTGAGATGCCAGCCCAGCAACCCTGATAGAGTGAATTCACTGCACTGACTCGATAATCATACACAGTGGTACAGATGAATCTGTAAAAGCTGCTTCTATGTTTGCCATCATGCAATGAATAGGCTCCTTGTGGCTTCCCCTGTGCTCAGCCAAACAACAAAGCCTTTGCCAGGGTAGATTAATAAGCAAACTGTCAAGCCTTCAAAAGGGAAAGGAAAGGAAATGTGGGCAGGAGGTGGGTCATTGCTCTGTTTGTAATTTCTCTGCAGCAATTTTATAGGCACCAGGCTACCGAACTGAGCAGGGGGCTTAGTCGCAGAAAAGGATTCTGGAGGCATGGCTGTCATTCTGGAGCAAAGAGGCTTTCAGCCCATAAGCCAGCACTTTCTGCTCTCCAGAGGCCTCCTCGTAATAAATGTTTTAACTACGAGTTATCCATGGGGTTCTTTCCTTTTGCAAAAGGGTTTCTGGATGGAGAGTTATATTGTATTTTCTTATTCAGCTTGGTTTTTCTTGTCAGCAACAAGTGATAGGAATGATGATAGGAAATCACAGGAGGTTTCCATGTGTCAAGAAATACACCACCCTGACATTCAATGACCAAGGCTGAGCATTTGCACAATGAAAGCTTTGATTGGGACACCTTGGAAGGAGATGCTTCAGAGAAGATTAAGAAGCTTTTGGATTCTGGGAAGATGAACTCCACAACTACTACATCCTCACAAGAGGAAACAGCAGACCTCTTGGGTGAGTTTGAATTTCTCCTTCCAGCTGAAGCTTAATCCTTAAAAATGTTAATATGTTTGCAGGAAAATTCCTCACCCCCATTTTCCTACCAATCGATCATTCTTTATTTGGGATCACAGGATACCGTCTCCAGCTCCATTCTCAGGGGGAGAGAGAGAGATTTCATGCAAGGAAAGCAGCAGAAGCAGCAGAAGTCTTTCTATCTCTCCCCCAAACTCTGCCAGAAATGAGTTTTTGCCGGCGCAGCCTCTTGGAGCAGGAGGCTTTGCAGGGTACCAAAGACTCATTTCTGGCGGAGTTTGGGGGAGAGAAAGAAAGACCTTTGCTGCTTTCCTTGCATGTAGCCAAAAGCAGAAGAAGAAAGAAGTGGAAAGAAACAGCCTGGTGGCCAAGCGAGGCTCATGGGGCAAGTTCCCCTCTCCACCCTTTCCCTCCTCCCCTCACTACCTCGTGTTGTTCACAATGCAAGTGATGCAAGCCTTGTGTTCCCACGGGCCATATGGGTGGTGCAGCTTTGTGTTCCCGCGCAGCCTGGATTCATTGTTTTTGGGGGTGCTTTGGGGGTGACATTTCTCTGCAAACCACCAAAATTTTCTCACGGGCCACCAGTGGTCTCCAGCCCACTGGTTGGCAACCACTAGGTTAGAGGGTGCTTTTACTACAGTACCAAGGCTACCCGGCTGGTTGCCTGAAATCTAGCAGTTCAAATCCCACCAGGCTCAAGGTTGACTCAGCCTTCCATCCTTCCAAGGTGGGTAAAATGAGGACCCAGATTGTTGGGGGCAATTGGTTGACTCTATAAACTGCTTAGTGAGGGCTGTAAAGCACTGTAAAGCAGTATATAAGTCTAAGTACTCTTGCTAGTGCTACCCAGAAGAATGACTTAAACTCAGGCTTGGAGCCTTGAGATGCTTCAGCCAGTAGCTGCTGGATGTGAAATAGTTGAACGAGTGGATCTACTCTGAAGTTGTGTCAAGAGTTATGACCTTTTTTGTTATTCTGCTTCTCTATATTTTAAATCGTAGCATTGCTCTCATACCAAGCTTTTAATCAGTTGACTGAAATAACTCCTTTTTTACTCAATCGCCAAACCAGGATCAATATTTACCAAACCTCTTGTGTTTTGTGAATGCTTCTTTCCCTTACTTGTTTCTTCTGACTTCATCCAGGATGATATGTTAAAGGGGGAAAAAAACTTTTTCTGGATGTGGCTGGCTACTAATGTGGCCTTTCTGGATGAATCTCCCCGTGCCATCCACCACCACCCTTATGGAGCAGCTGAAGTTTGAATGTCCCTATTCAGCAGGCAGCTGTGTATATTTTCTGATTTAATTCAAGAGAGAAGAGCAAAGGCTTTTCAACATTACTTAATGGCGCTGGGAGGCATTTGATTTCAAACATAAATGAAAACATGTTTCTTTGGGATATGTTCACCCATGCAAAAATGCATTAATTTTTCAGGAACAACCTAGATTTGGAGTAGAAAAAAATATGCTTACTTCCTAAATGGATTTTTGACATCTTCATTTGCTCTACCTAAAACCTACAGAGATCGGCAGCTAATCAAGAATGCTGAGACATTCCTTCAGAATCAAACTTTGTAAAGAGGATAACACGTTTTACAATAATATAACATCCTTCCAAAAGATTTTGGCACCAGCACCGGCGAGGAGATCTGAATGAGTGTCAAAACCAGGTGGGAAGCCCTCAATTTTGAGCATTTAACTATCTCAGGTGTAGCTGAGATGTAGCTCTTAGACAAATCCAAAACGTCCGGCAGACTAAAACAAGTATGTCTCTCAATGAGTAAACTGATCTGCTGTCAGACTGACCATTTACTTAGGTATCAGGTAATTTTATCAGCTTCATGACATGATTTTTAAAAAAGGCCTTACTTAGCATCCCCATTTTGCATGGGTGGATCCCAAATAAGACAGAATTATATATTATCTTTGTACAATATACACATTTCTATGCACAGTTTATAAACGGAGAGAACTGAGATTCCATTGAGGGCCCAGATTCTTGGGGGAAACAAGCTGACTCTGTAAACTGCTTTAGTGAGGGCTGCAAAGCAGTATATTAAGTCTAAGTGCTACTGCTATTATCATCTCACAGATCACTGTCTCAATTTTCATGTCAGCTTAAGATGTATAAAATTAAGAATGGTCAGTAAAATTCATAGGTTCCAACCTTGGTGCATAGAAAAGAAAGTTGTTGTCTTAAGGCAAGATCCTACAATCGGTTTTCTCATTTTGAAAGTGGCAAAAGAGAGTTAAGAAACATCTGAAGATATTCACTGTACTAAAGTTTAAATCAAATCCATCTACTACATTTTATTTTTATTCTGGTGCTATGATCTTGCTTTACCTGTTTTTTGGACCGTAGGCCCTAATAGCACTCAAAGGACCAGTGCAGCTTCATCTGCTCCTCCATTTATATACATATATAAGAGCCATGGTGGTTAGAGCGCAGTACTGCAGGCTACTTCTGCTGATCACCAGCTGCCTGCAATTTGGCAGTTCAAATCTCACCAGGCTCAAGGTTGACTCAGCCTTCCATCCTTCTTGAGGGGGGTAAAATTGTTGGGGGCAATAAGCTGACTGTGAACCGCTTAGAGAGGGCTGCAAAGCACCTGAAGTGGTAGATAAGTCTAAGTGCTGTTGCTCTTACTCTATAAATAGAAGACTACATGTTGGTTTGACATGAAGAATCCACCTGTTTCTGTGAAATCTTTGACAAGTAGTAGGAGTAGCAAAGAAAAGTAGGAAGAGGATCCGAAAACTCAAATTACACCTGCACAGAAGAGGCACATTTGAATCCTGAGGTGTAATTGCAATAGAAAAGAAAAGAAAGGAAATGTGTGAAAATGAAAGTGTTTTTATGGTTGATTAGAGAAATAAATACATATTATGTGGAAACATTTCTCCAGGAGAGTATTCTTTGATTATGATGGAAGGTTAGATTATTTACCCCCCTGGAATCCAGCAACTGGGAAAACACCAGAGGATAGTATAGCTATTTAAAAATGCAAATAATCAGGTTTGAGTTTGGAGATATCAAGGCTCATTAATAAGGGATTAGATAATCCAAGAACATTTGAATATGAGAAAACCTGTGGAGGAAACGGATGAATTTAGGGCTTGGAGATTTACAAGGTGAGGGAATAGCACCCGAACTTATGAAATACAGCTCTGAAGGAGAAGAGGGGAAAAGGAGTCTGGTGAACGCAGTTAAGGGATGCAGAAATTCTGGAGGAAAACACACAAGTCAAACACCATCCATCAGCAGGGAAACACAGATATACTAGAGTGAACACATACTGCAACTGCAAAGTAGCTCTGAATGGGAAGATGGGAAGACTTGGGATTTACTTAAGATAGTTTTGGAAACCCATCAATATATGTGATCAGTGCAGTAGCTGAAAATGCTAATTAAGTAGGATTTGAAACCAAGAACAATCAGAGTAACCATAACACGTACACATGTCAAGCTCTTAAATTAAGCATCCTAAAGAACCTATTTCTGCTACCCACTCGTTTTTGTTTGGCCTGTTGAACTGGATGAAGAACCTATACTTGTTGGATGACATCTACCACAACTTTTCAGAGATATCATGCACTGACCATACTACCTTTAGCCAGCAAATCATGTCAACTACACCATAGATCCAATCGGGCACAACCACAATTTGGTGGTGCCATCAGTTCATTCTGAGCAGATTTAGAAAATTGAGTAGGACTTCCTGCACCCTATGAAACACCAAAGAGTTTGCTGCCATTAAGTATCACCAACGGAAAGTGGAAGGCAGACCTCATAGCACCAAGCTGATCAGATCATGGCAGGATCAGATGCCTTGATTTGTGGAATTCAGGAATCTCTTTCCAAAGTCTGCATATATATGTACTCAGTCTCTGCCCTGGGGGGTGTGTGTGTGTGTGTTCAGCCTCCACCTTCTCATGTGACATCCAACAGAGGCAGCCAAACTGGGACATAAATATCCTAGGAGAAACACCAAATAAATAGGCCATAGCTGGCTCCATAAGATGGAATGAACAGGCCTGCAGTCTTCCCATTTTCACTTCTTTGCTGTGGATAATAGGGCAAGGTTTGAACTCTGCTCTCAAAAGCTCTTAGCACTGTAAAGTTTAATGATGAATGCTGTATGGAGGCTAGATTGTGGTTTAAAAACTAGATGTAAAAAGAAAAGGAGAAGCTTGCCCCAAAGCTAATTGGCTCAGTAAATCATTGCAGCTCAATGATTAAAAAGCATAAGCCAAGAACGTCAGAAAGGCAAGAGAAAGGAGTCAAAGGGGATGCAAGGATGCATCAGAAAGGATGAAGAATTGGTTTTAATTAGCTATGCAAATTACACATCCAGAAATTCAGACGATTGAAAGTTAAAAGTGAGAATCAAGATGTCATTCCGTAATTATGGAATAATTATGTCAGGTGACTTTTCATGTTGCAGTAGAGGTAATAGTAAGAACCAAAGAACACCTGATCAAGAAATATCACCTAGAGGCAAGAAAGATACAGGAAGCACTGGAAATCACAAAGCAGTCAATAACAGCCATGGCCAAGAAAATCATCAGATACAAATTTCAAATTGCACACCATAGGCAGAGTGTCCAATTTCTGTTGAATCAGGAACTTGTCTACCAATCCATCAATCCATGAACTAGCCAACATAGCAGTAATGTTTTATGAACTCACATTTAGGATTCAGTGGGTTGTGTGAACAAATGTGAAGTTTAACATAGCATGTGTCTCCTAAAAAGTCTTCTTTGTATCTAAGGATAGATATTTGGTTGACAGCTTATATTTGTGAAGAAACTGATTCAAAGAATTTTCAGGGTTTCTGGTTTGACTCAAACCCCAGAGAAGAGCTGCCCTCTGATGTCCATTTCATTTGGATCTTAGTCAGCCCTTCCTTGGCAATTGAGCCAGGCAGATGTTAGTTTCTTCACAAATATAAGCAGGGCCAAATATTCAATGAATAAGGTCTACAAACCATCAAGCCAAGCCTTTCTCTATCGAGTTATGATTTCTCCCAAGAATTTTCAATGGATACATTTTTTTTACTGCCTATCTAACACTACTGAAAAGGAATTGAGGAATCCATACCACAGGGCTTAGTTTGATGAGCTATAAGTCGGGGTTTTTATATTAAGGAATATATTGGAGCTGTCAAAAAGAATTAATGCTGTGTCTGCAGGATCCTGTAAAGGAAGAAAAAAAAACCCTGTCAAACTTAACAGGCCTAAAGAGAAAGAGGCCATCTATTTCCACATAAGCTAGTATGAATACGATGTGTGAAGTGTTTGACGCAGCCAGAATACCAGACATGCTTGCTGTTTTTGATACGGCAAGAAAATATTGCTTCCCCTTTGGAATTCAGTATGTAAGGAGCTCGATATCTTCTTGGCAGTTTTAGTTAGCGATATTGCACAAAAGATTAATTTGAGGGTTTCTGTGGCTTCTCCTCTCTGAACAAGAGGTCTCCTAGAAGATGGCAACATCATGGCGGACACCCTCCAATATCTTTGATCCTTCTCTGAGTCAGTGTGTGGCGGGATCAGGGAAGCAATTGCTTAGCAACAAGGCAGAGACAAGCAGATGGTGGGAGATGCAGGGAGTGTGAGACAGAAAGAGAGAGACACACAACACAGGTTGTGGCTACTCTGCCTCCCCCTCCTCCCTTTTTCCACATTTATCTGAAAAAGAAAATGTTGCATCTGAGAAGGCCAAAACGTCAGCTGGCAACTTTGACTGTTCTCCTTGATTATTTTTTTTCCCAATATATACATTTTTCAAAAAGTGATTTGGCAAAGGGAAACTGGAGACCAATGTAACAGAATCTTTCTCTGAAGCTGAGTTCAAGTGATATCCATCCAATCCATCTGGTAGGAAATAATCCTGGCCAGGACTGGGATTCTACCAGTTTGCACCTATTCGCTAGAACCAGTTGTTAGAAGTTCGGAGAACTGGTTGTTAGAAGAAATTACTGGCCTAATCCTGTAAGGAAGGCAGGAAGGAAACATTCTGGTGTTGCTTACAGAAACTGCCTCTCTGTTGACCCTTATTACATTCTTGGCAGGACTAGACTTCCTGCTCTCAGGAACCTCTCTGGAGTTTTTCCCCCTCCTTTGCTGGTACTTTGCTAGTATGGAGTGACCATTCAAAGTTAAAATGGCACTGAAAAAAGTGACTTATGACCATTTTTCATACTTATGACTATTGCAGCATCCCCACAGTCATGAGAGGCCAGGCGAGGACAATTGTCAGGCGGAGCTCCATTCAAAATCCAGGAAAGAAATACTTAGACTCTTTAGTTTAGAGAAAAGATATCTTTTACTGAAAGTGAAGTGGTAGCAACCAGAGAATTCTGAATCTGAGAATTTAGGCGCGCAATTCACATATAGAAAGTGATGGAAATGTTCCCACCCCCAATAGTTCAAATGACACTTCCAATTAGAAGTTGTGGATATGATCATGTGGGCATCTTCAGGTGATGATGAGGCCTCTGTCCGTTGACCTTGGCATAGTTTGATAACGGGTTGCAGTTGCGCAGAGAAAGAAGAAAGCTAAGCGAGAAATAGAAACCTAACTCTATTTTATGCTCCCCCCTTCCATTTATACATCAGACGAATGTAACTCCTCCAGCTCACTTCCCCAGCTATTCCTACCTCCCTTTTCCACCCCCCGTTACTTATGGCAGTCGAAAAGATGCAAAGCAATAGCAGAAGATCTTGAAGACTGACAACAATGCCCACAGAACCGGTTGTTAAAAAATTTGAATCTCACCTGTGATCCTGGCCCCAAACACACTGTTCCACTGCTGTTTCTCAGCTTGTCTCTACAACAGTGGTGGTTTGCTATTGGTTCGGATTAGTTCAACTGAACCGGTAGAAAAAAAAAAGGCCTTGATCAGCTGAGAGCATTAAAGACCGAAAAGTGCATGGGGGGTTGGGACGGTCATTCCTAGCTTTTTATTTCTTCATCCTCTCAGCTGATTGGCTTGTTCTTCATCCTCTTTGTTAATTGGCTTGTTAGGGGTGCACACACATGTGCACGCACTGTCAAGTAAAAAAAACTTCTTTGGTCTTTTTAGTTGCCAGCAGAAAGGGAAGGGGGAAAGTAGTGCATTCCTCAAATGCTTCAGATAATTGCTAGGCAGCCAAAGCTGTTGGCGCACAAGATTATTACTGGAGAGCATGATTGGTGACTCTTGGCTATGGATGTGTCCCATTGGAGAATATACACCCAGGGGGTGAGGGGAAGACCAGGGTCGAGGGGGAAATGATGTATCTTAGTGTCAGCTACACCCAGGTAACACCAACATGGTCACTCCTAATATATAATTTTTTTTTACTCTGAGAGATGCGGCTGGAGACTTATGATTTGAATGGGGGTGGATTTGTTGGAACCCTGGCACGCGCGATCACCCATCGAACTGGTAGCAACAAAGGAAGGATCCCACTACTGCTGGACAACCTCTGTTCTGGCTGGCTGGAGGATTCCTGATGTTCTGCTCTCAGGGGTACAGGTCATTTTGAATGAATTGGCTGGTCAAACCCTCTGGTTTGCTGCCCTACTGCTTTCTAAAGGTCACCAGCTAGCAGAGAACTCACTGCAAATCACAGACTGGGCCATTGGAGGGCTAGAAAATTTGGTCTGCAAAAAATTCAAGATGCCAGTCAGAGCCCATGAGGCTATTCATTCAATTGTGCCTGATTTTTGTCAGTCTCCTGGATTTTAGATTAGGTATTTTGTCTTGGTCGCTTACGGAATCAGATTTATACTTTCTCAAGAAACAAAGGGTGCATTCATTCACATTTTTTTTGAGCCACAGTTGTCTGGATTTACACAACATGCTAAGCTATAAACTACAGCCAACAAGTGTGCAACCGACTACATTTGCTCAGTGTGCTAGACAGAACACATTTTATGATGGCTTCGAGGGATGCACTGATCGCTGTGTGCTTAATGTAAATTCAGTTGTATTCCCGGGACTGAATTCTTACTCTAAAAGAAACCACAGTAGCCTTTTGCAAATTGTCAAAAGCCATGAAGATTGCTGTAGACATGTCGCGTTTTTTGAAAAGGAAAATACCTGCAAGGGACAAAAAAAACAACCACCAGCTTTTGAGCCTTTAAAAAGGACTGCAAATTTTTTTTCCAAACCAAACCTATGTATCAGAGAACCTCTGCAGTGCCTGGATTTTTGTAAACAACTTATGACACTTCTCAAGAACAATGTCAACATGCATCTTGTGTCATTGTGACAGACCTTTTGCAGATAGCTGCCAGGACCCAGGCAATGCCCAAACCTCAGCTTGACCACAAGATCCAGTTGTCCATTCTCTGATTTTAAGGACAGCCTGCCATCTGGTGGGAGGAGACTGAAGTGCCAGAATACTTGCCAGTGGCTAAGATTCACTTATTGGTTGTGGTTTTGTCAATAAATATTTCTATTGTATTTTTTTCTTTTCACAAAACTCAATCATCTTTAACAATACATATGGTTCTCCTTAATAATAAATAGTAGTAAATACAATTAATAATATATAAATAATATGCAAAGAAACAAAATGCTATATATATTCTACTATATATGGTATTATTATATGTTAATGCTAATATGATTTAACGTATATATAAATATGTGTACAATTCTAATTCTAATTATTCTATATATAAATATATATCCGTAAATATATAAATAGATACAGTATAAATATATGTAAATATAAGTATAAATATATCAAATCTCATTTCAAAAACCATTAAGTACAAATTTGTTAAATAATTCCTGCTATTGTCTATATTTCTCACTTGTTGGTTTTATACTCTCCAGATTCTTGTCACAAACGTCTACAAGGAACCAAAACAAGGTGGAGAAGAATTACTGTATTTTGGGCACTTTACCTAATTTGAAACTTTCTTTGCAAAGCAAAAGGGTTGATTCTCTTCTCTTCATTTATAGTGGCAATTTTGGACACTATATTTTAGATCTCTTGCAAGATCAGGTGTTCCTGTCTTTTTAAAGCATTTTTGGACCATTCTACACTTATGTTATCAGAAAGCAAGTTTTGCAAAGGAAATCTGCATGACCAAACAAGCCTTAAAAACAAAAGCCTTAAGAGATACCTGCCAGCCTTCCAAGATACACAGAGAGATTTTGGAGGCACGTTTTCTGCCTGAAAAGATGTGTTTCGAAAGACAATGGGAGTTCTGCCAAAACTTCTTCTCAGACACTACAACCATGTCTTCATTTACAGTATGCTTCCAAACAGCCCCATTTTCTGAATAGTATTTGCATTGCATCACAACTCAAACAGCTATCACTCAGATTATTCACTGTCGTGTGAAGAAAGAACTCCTTTGATCTCTTGGGATCAAGTTATACATTTGGCCTTCAGTTATAAGGAAAAAGTCTTATGATCACATCTCATCCCAAATCTTAGGGACTATGAGGATCTTTCAACTTCTGATGATACTAAATCGATGAAATATAGTATGGGAAAAATTAAGACGCTGCTATCGAAAGTTATTGGGTTTTGGTCCTATTTATACACAGCATTGTCCAAGAAAACCAGAGAGTGAAGGGCTCTCACCGTTTGATTTAATTTACTTGCATTTTTGTTGTTCCACCAAAATCAGGAAGACTATCAACCAAGTTTGAATTGACTGATGAATTCTAATAATTGCTTTTATTTAAAACATGCTGGTGGTGTTACAATATAACGGTAACCAACAGTAAAGCTCTTCATAAAAACTGATGGCTAGAACTATTTGCCATTTGTATTTACAGCCAATGACTCAAGTTCAAAGCCACAGAATATTCTCTAGCATGGTGCAAAACTGCCCTGGAGGACATCTTTCCACAAAAGAAGACTGGCAAAATATTCTATACCTTTTATTTTTCTTTCCACATTCAATAAACCAAGACATTGCCAAACCTTGCTAGCCCCGAGCAAGGGCTAGCATATATTGCTGGCGAGCAATTTATGGGATTGAGAGCTTAAAAGGAGAACCACCTTTCTTTCTATGGGGTCCTTGGGGTCCTCTTATCTTGGTTCTTCAAACATTCTTGCAGATGTTTCATTTCACTGCAACTGAAGTTGTAACTTAGTTGGGTCATGAAATGTCTGTAAGAAAGCAACAACCTCATAGTCATATTCTTCTTTCTCCTCCTCTCCACAACCCCCCACCGGCATTGATGGTGTAATGTAATTGGGTCATGAAATGTCTGTAAGAAAACAATCCAGCTCAGAGAGGACCAAGGACCTCACAGTTCAACCTCGAGCTGAAAGTTCAACCCTGGTTGCAGGAACTGGGCTTGGCTAGTCTAGTGAAGAGAAGGACCAGGGGAGACATAATAGCAGTCTTGCAATATTTGAAGGGCTGCCACAGGGAGGAGGAGGGGGTCAAGCTATTTTCTAAAGCACCTGAAGGCCAGAAAAGGAGTAACAGATGGAAACTGAACAAGGAGAGATTTAACCTGAAAATAAGGAGAAACTTTCTGACAGTGAGAACTATCAACCAATGGAACAGAAGTTGCCCTTGGAAGTTGTGGAAGCGCCATCAGTTGAGACTTTCAAGGAAAAATTGGACTGCCATTTGTCAGAAATGGTGTAGGGTCTCCTGCTTGTGCAGGGGGTTGGACTAGATGACCTATAAGGTCCCTTCCAACTCTGATTATCTGTTACCTGTTATATTCTCTTATATGGATTGCTTTCTTTTTGCTACACACCTCTCAGCAGAGTTGTCTATCAAGCAGCCCCCTCCTCCTGGCTTGTTCTGCCATATTTCTCAGTTGAATGAAAGGACTGAGAAAAAAAGTTCCAAATTTTGGCAAGGATCAGCACCACTGGATATTTTGAAAAAGAGGGAAGGAACAGCTGACATCAAAAAAGGAGCCTTTCTGAGTCAACCATCACAGCACAGAAGAACATTCAAAATATTATGCAAAAATGATGTTTGATTAAATCCAACTTTCCCATTAAAAGCACTTTTCTCTTAAGCTGATCTTGAGTCATGTTTCTTCATTTCCTCACTGGCATCTGCCAAATAATTCAAACTCAAGTTTCTCTCTTTTTTAGCAAACAGTCCTAGCTATATTTTTGGTTGAATAAAAACAAAAGGCTGCCGAAGGGCGTCCATTATGCTAAATATAACACGGATGGTTCACTGCTGACTCTTTAATCTCTGGTTGATATTGTCTGCTGAGAACTGCAAAAGAAAACAGCCAAGAAGTGGGGGGATAAGGAAGAGCAAAAAGGCTAAGGGAGAGGCCATGGATTTTTCCTGAGGGCTCAGGGGTTCTTTGCTCATCATTTGATCATGGTAGGTTTGCAGATTGTGATAAGTTTTAGAATGGATATCTTAAACCAGAAAGTGCTGGAAGAGAATCCCTTTCATGCCACCACAAACTCAGCCGAAAAGCTGAGCTGTTCCATTTTATCATGCCATTGCTTTTATTTTCTAATTAGCTCGTTATATGGCCTTCCCTAATGTAGTGATTGCAATCTCAGCTCAAGCCATTAATTCTATACTTCCCAAAATTCAGATCAGGATACGTTATTAATTGTGCCAATGTTTTACAAAACAGAATGCAAAAGGTAGCTTGGCAACTAGCTAGCTGGTTGGTTTATTATTTATCAGATTAACACTTCACTCTCAAGCGGACTTGACATATTCACTCAGACTATCTGGTCAGCAATGGAAATGGCTTGTCATTGCCTCCTCCTCCTCCTCCTCCTCCATCCCTCCCTCCTCCTTCCTTCTACCTTCCTCTAGAGCAAGGGTGTCAAAGTCAAGGCTCATGGGCCAGATCTGACCCTCTGGCCCGCCCTGGAAACAGCGAAGGAAGACTGGCCTGCAGTGCTTCTGCCAGTGAAAATTGAGCTTGGGAGGGTCCTGCATGGTCTTCCCAGGCTCTGTTTTCACTGGCAGAGGATTGCAAGAAGAGGTTGCAGCTGGAAATGGAGCTTGGGAGCCTGTTTTCGCTGGCAGAGCCCACAGGTACCCCCCTGACATGAGTGCTGTTGAGCTAGCCATGCCCACCCTGGACACACCCACCCAGGTCAAACACAACCCTGATGCGGCCTTCAGTGAAATCAAGTTTGACACCCCTGATCTAGAGGTGAGCAATAAAGAGATATGGGGTAAGAAGGAAGAGAATAAATGTATTTTTTAATTTGCATAGTTTTAAATTTTTAACACTGTTTCTGTCAGAGTATATTCATGAACCAGAATAGAGCATGGTAACAAGGTCAGTCAATGAATAGGCAAAGCAATTAAGTCAGCCAATGGAAACTGAAACTAGAAATAGCCTAGGCATGGCTCTGTATTAAGCTCTGCAACTCTGCAGCTATGTGAAGCTCTGAGTCTGTCTATTGAAAATGAAACTGCTTCTCTCCTCTTGCTTGACTGCTCAACTAAAGTAAAAGAGAAACTAACTTGCTTGCTGAAGAGAGGAGCTCTGCTCTGAACTTGAAACATGTTTCTGTCTGAGTTTGTTCCATCTTGGAGAAATCTACAACTGGCTTGTAAAATCTACTTATTATGTTTATAATGATGTTAAATGAAGCACCAGCCATCTGTGTTTATTTTTCTGATGCTTAATTAACACTGCAAAACTCTGAACAGTTTCTATTCATCCTTTTAGGATCTGTAAGCCACCTAGAGTTGCCTTATTGGGGAGATGGGTAGTATTAAGTATTGTGGGCAGATTGAAGAGGCAGAGGCTAATCTCCGACTTCCAAGCTCTTTATTCGGTAACAACAACAGTAACAATCCAGCAACTGCCTATCTGACAGCTCGTCCTTTTATAGGGAGCTGTCAGACGGCTCAGCCAAACAGATTAAACTATTTTTCCCGCCGTTATGGCAGACCTGAGTGAAGCCTTCGTTTCATGGCTTCACTCCTTTATTTCAATATTCAACAGATAGCATATAAATTTAATAACTAAATAATAAATAAACCCTTCAGCTCAAAATAGGTAGGTCACTATTTCTTCCACCACTCTTATATTATAGATTAACAGAGTTGGAAGGGATTTTGTAGGTCACCTAGTCAATCCCCTGCCCAAGCAGGAGATCCGACACCATTTCTGACAGATGGCAGTCCAGTCTCTTCTTGACGCTCCCACAACCTCTGAAGGCAACTTCTGTTCCATGGGTTGATTGCTCCAGTCCTTGCTTCTATCCAAAAGCCTTCTGCTGATGGTTAACAGACCTTCCAACAGACTGTAGACAGGATAGATATGTCTTAGCTCCAGAAGCAAAAACTGGATGTGGAAATCTTTCCCACTTACACCATTACAGCAAGTATTAATTCATCCATTTACTAAACATTTAAGTAGTGGTGGGTTTTTCTTTTGCTTTGAGAAAGGAAAGAAGGAATCAGTTACAGAAAACGGAAGCTGCTGTTAGCAGATCCTGAGATTCAAAGGAGAGATACAGTGTGTGTGCCTTTGGCTTTTGAAGGGAACCAGGCTCACTCCACAGCTGACATCCATGTTGTTGTAGGAGGTCTCCTGGATCTCTTCGGGCTTTCTTGTTATTTCTGGATGATGCTGAAGGTGGGGGCTTGGGGAGTGCAAGAATGCGGTGGTGAATTTCAAACAGGAAACAAATGATGTCCTGAAAAGTCACATTTAATTGTATAAATGTGAAATAACACGAGTGCAGCAAAGGAATGGCTCCTGCATCCAAGAGAAATACAAGAGCAGGATCGAGGCAATGGAAAGTCCCAAACTTTCAGAGCTTTGAGGAAGTGCTTGAAAATGTAGTCTTGTGTCAACCTGGTCAGATAGAAAAGAAAGACTCCTGGCCCCTGATTAGCCAAGAGTATACACTACCAAAGCCAAGATCATTACAGAAGAGGCAAAGATGGATCTGAGATTTTTGCATGCAAAAGATACAATTAACTTTCCCCCTGTTACTGGCCAGCTCCCCTGATCCCCTGGTTATCAGCAGAGATGGACTTCAAAAATTTTAGCAAAGGTGTTCTGTCTGGAAAAACGCGAGGTAGACCGGGTTCCAACAACAAAGTCTTTATTTCAAGAACAGTTGCAAAACGGAACATTGGCTCAAGCCGCGACAGCCCTTTTATACTTTTTTATCTGCCGGCTTGTAGCCAATGACATTCATTTGATTTAGCCGCCTTTGTGCGGCTTCGGGGATTGGTTCCTTTTGAACCTATCCCCATTAGTTTTTAGTAACCAATCAGAATGAGTTATTTGGAGTCAACTATATTTATACAGAACACCCCTCCCCTCTTAGTTCAGTCCTACGTGGTGACATAGTCGCACAGGCAGGTGGGGCTTCTTTTGATTCGACTGGACTTGCGCGGTTCATTTCTGTCAGAGACTTTGACCGGTTCGGATGGGGTTGCTGTTTCTCCAGTCTTTCTCCATGGAACCGTCTGGAAGGGTGAGTCAGCCATTTTGCTGCTGCCTGAGTTTCTTAGGCCAGCGGTTTTGCCGCTCCCTCCCGTTTCCTCCGGGAAGGTTGAGCTGGCCTGGCTGGCCCCTTTGGATGGACTCTTCTCGCAACTTTCTTCAAACAGTGAGTCTTTTATTTGCTCTTTTTGATTGTTATTATTTTCGGAGTTTAATTTAAATGGTTCTTTATTGATTTCTCGCATTTCCCCCCCCTTTTGGTTTGAATTTCGTCGTGTTTTTCTATGTGTGGTTGTGTGTTTGCATTTCATTCTATGTTTCGGGAGCGAAGCTGGTCTATGTGCCGCTTCCACTCCCTGTCGTCGTCTACCGTTAGTTGGTAGGATTTGGGGCATGTTATTTGTGTAATTTGTCCGGGTAGCCATAATGGGTCCCCGGTAAAATTTTTTGCATAAACTAAGTCACCTATTGCAAAGGTCCTGAATCGAGTGGAGGAGTTGGGGGGGTTTTCTGGTGTAAAATTTGGATGCAATCTGTCTACATGCGACCTTAGTTTCCTTCCCATCAGTAATTCTGCTGGGGTTTTGTTGGTTGTAGTACTGGGTGTGATATGTTGGAGAGTGAGTAATCGATTTATTTTATTTTGGACATCCGCAGTGTCCATTTTTTCTAAACCCTCCTTGGTAAACCTGACCATTCTCTCTGCCCTACTGTTTGCAGCCGGGTGGGCCGGAACGGTTAGGGCATGTCTTATACCTAGGGAGGCTAGGTATTGTTCGAATTGGAGATTGGTTAATTGTGGCCCGTTGTCGGACACTAGGACGTCCGGTAGGCCATGGGTTGCAAAGAGTTTGTCGAGTTGTTTTATAATGGTTTCTGTTGTCGTAGATGGCATAATTTTTACCTCCAGCCAATTAGAGTATGCATCCATGACAATCAGAAACGTATGCCCCTTGGTAGGACCCGCAAAATTGATGTGGATTCGTGACCAGGGGCCTCTTGGGGTTTCCCAGTCTCTTATGGGTGCTTTTGGCAGGGACGGCCTGATTCTTTGGCATTTATTGCATGAGTTTACCCAGTATTCGATGTCTCTATCTATACCCGGCCACCAAACGTAGCTTCTAGCAAGGCTTTTCATTTTAACTATCCCTGGGTGGCCTTCGTGAATCATACCCAGTACTTTGGTTTGTAATTTGTTAGGAATAATTACCCGATCACCCCACAATAAACAACCTTTTTGGATTGAGAGTTCAGTTTGTCTGGTCCGGAAAGGTTTAAAGTTCTCAGTTTTTTGGTTTTCCGGCCAGCCTTTACCTACCCAGTTAAGTACGCGGGCAGTCAATGGGTCTTTTGCGGTGGCTCTGGTGACATCATTCGCAGATATGGGTAGATCGGAGCAAGTCTCTATCTGCAATGCTGTCATCGTTGGTGCCGGGTCTTCCTCTGTTGATGGCAATGGTGCTCTGCTCAAAGCGTCTGCATGGGAGATTTGTTTCCCTGGGCGATGTGTCAGGGTATAGGAATAGGCTGCTAGGAACTCTGACCATCAAGTCATTCGTGGGGACAGAATATTCGGTGTGGGCTTGTTTCCCGCCAAAATTCCTAGTAGCGGTTTGTGGTCTGTTACGATTTGAAAAGTTCTTCCATATAGGTACTCGTGGAAGCGTTTCACTCCGGCGACAATTGCTAGAGCTTCTCTGTCCAACTGACTGTAATTATGCTCGGTTTTGGACAGGGTCTTAGAATAGTATGTGATGGGTGCCTCTCTCCCATCAGGCAATTGGTGGCTCAGGATGGCACCGACTCCGAATGGCGAGGCGTCGCAGGTCACCGTCAATGGCAGTGTGTTGCTAAACTGGATAAGAACGGTGTTTGATGTTAATAAGTCTTTTATTCCTTGAAAAGCTTTTTTTTCTCTAAGCCCCCATGTCCAAATTGTTTTCTTGTCCAGTAATCGATGCAATGGTTCCGCTATTGTGGCTTTTTGGGGTAGGAACACATTATAAAAGTTTATCAGTCCCAAAAATGCCTGCAGCTCAGTTTTATTCTTTGGTTCTGGTGCGTCTTTTATAGCTCTTACTTTTTTTTCGGTGGGGTGTATGCCCTCTCCATCAATTAAATATCCTAAAAACTCAACGCGATCAGTCATTAGACAGCACTTTTCTTTCTTTACTTTAAGGCCAGATTCTCTGAATTTATTTAGGACCTCTTTGAGTCTTTTTTAAAGCTGTGTTGCATCTTTGGCTGAAATTAGGACATCGTCAAAGTATGGCACGACCCCTTTTATGCCATTTAACAGGCGTTCCATGAGGCTCTGGAAAACGCCTGGGGCTACACTTACTCCAAATTGGAGTCTGTTACATTTGAATGCCCCTTTGTGAGTCACTATTGTTTATGCTTCCGCCGTTAAGGGGTCTACTGGGAGCTGTTGGTACCTTGTGCTAGGTCTAGTTTAGCGAAAACTTTTCCTCCCCCAAGAGAGTGCAGTAGGTGTTGCACAACTGGCACTGGGTACACGCTCTGTTGCAGCGCATGGTTCAGGGTAGCCTTGTAGTCGCCACAGATTCAAACTGACCCATCTGGCTTAATTGGTGTCACAATTGGTGTTTCCCATCTAGCG
Organism: Laticauda colubrina; assembly: GCA_015471245.1. NCBI lineage: Eukaryota > Metazoa > Chordata > Lepidosauria > Squamata > Elapidae > Laticauda > Laticauda colubrina. The sequence goes on from BLBF01000016.1 coordinate 1,127,345, forward strand.
TGGTCGACCGGTTCTAAAACCCCTTGATCTATTAATTTATTTAGTTATTCCTCTATTTTTTCTTTTCAAGCAAAAGGAACCCGTCTGGCCTTTAGCCTTTTAGGGGTTATCTGTGGGTCTAGACTAAAAGAAATGGGGGTCTCCCGATACCTGCCTAGGGACCCGTCGAAGACATCCTGGAATTCTTGGATCAGGTCTTCTTCCCAGTCAGTTGCAGCCACCCGGTCTACTCCGGTCATCCCGATGCCCAATGGTGCGAACCATTTGATATCCAGGAGGCTTGGTCGATCGTGGTTGACTATCGTTAATGGTAGTACTGCGACATGTTGCCTGTAAGCGATTCGAAAATGTCCCAGGCCGATTACAGGAATTCGGTTTCCCTGATAATCTTTGAGGGTTAATTTTTGTCTCTGGAGTTCCTTAATTTTGATGTCTGGAATTAGTTTTTTGAGGGTGTCCCATGACATCATGGATAGGAACGATCCAGAATCAACTTCCATCTCGCAGGGGCTGTCTTCAATTTTTACAACTATTTTTACTTTCCTCCCACTTTCCGTCTGAGTGCTTCCGATAGTGAAAGTTTGGTATGCTTTCTCCCGGTTAGTGGCTTGCCTGTTTCACTGCCACTTTCTCTCGGAGAGTCTTGGCTCAGGTTTTGCTGGGGAGTCGTTTCGTCTCTTTGGGCTGTAATTCTTTTTGTTTCTGCAGACTTTCTCGATATGCCCCCTTTTCTTGCATGCCCTGCAAATGGCATCGAGGAATCTGCAATCGGCTCAGGGATGATTTCCCCCGCAGCCAGCACATTCCCGCTGATTTCTATTTTCACACCCTTTCTTATTTGTGTATAGGCAGTCGATTTCATCGTCTTCCTCCCCGGATTCTGACGTCTCCTCGAGTTCTTTGTAATGAGTGGTTGTGGGAGGTTGTTTTTTTCCTCTGGCCGGGCTTTTTTCATCATTGCTTGCATTCATTTGTTTCATCTTATCTGCCGATTTTTTGGCGGCTTCAGCAGCCGAGGCTTCTGCAATAGCTTCAGCTACTGATATGTTGGGTTTGTTCAGTAGCTTGCTCTGTATAGTTGAGTCTCTTAACCCCAATATCACTAGATCCCGCATCGCTTCATCTAAGTGAAGAAACTCGCACGCTCCCCCTATTTGGTGTAGGGCGGCTACAAAATCAGCGATGGTTTCGCCTTCTTTCTGGTCTCTCCGATAAAACTCGTGCTGCTTTATTAGGTTTGACACCACCGGTGCATAATGGGCCTTTAATGTCCTTTGGAGCTCGGTCCACGTCAATTGATTGACATCTCGGGGCTTTGCCAAAGCCTTGGCCATTTTAAAAATCGCAGGCCCACAGTGTGTCAAGAAAACAGCTTTTTTCCGCTGATCTGAGATTTCCTCCATTTCATTGCCCTCTAGGTACATCTGGAAACGGTCTATGTAAGATTCCCAATCTTCTTCATTGGGATTGAAGGGTGCGGGCGGCGCATTGTTTCCGGCCATTGCTCTTTGTCTGGCTTGTCTGTCACTGTGTGCTTAGTCTCGCGTTTAGGACGATCCCACCTTTGTCGCCAGTGTTCTGTCCGGAAAAACGCGAGGTAGACCGGGTTCCAACAACAAAGTCTTTATTTCAAGAACAGTTGCAAAACGGAACATTGGCTCAAGCCGTGACAGCCCTTTTATACTTTTTTATCTGCCGGCTTGTAGCCAATGACATTCATTTGATTTAGCCGCCTTTGTGCGGCTTCGGGGATTGGTTCATTTTGAACCTATCCCCATTAGTTTTTAGTAACCAATCAGAATGAGTTATTTGGAGTCAACTATATACAGAACACCAGGGTTCTCTCCTGGTTGCTGGTTGGGCATGGCCATGGTGGGTGTGGCCTATTCGGCAAAGCTGGCTGAAGAATTCTGGGAGTTGAAGTCCATAAGTCTTAAAGTTGCCAAGGTTGGAGACTCCTGACCTAAATGACTACGGAAAATCTCCATAGACAAAGAACGCTGTTGTACTTTTACTGGAGACAGTAAGTGTCCTGACTTCCCCTCCTCTTCAAATATTCTCGTTTGGTATATAAACAAATGTTGGCTTTTTTTTTTTTTTTTTTTTGCTGGTCTTCCAAGAAGTTGAAATATGAAAACCAAGGACTACTTTCCCCCAGAAAAGGCAGAAAACAGAGCAAAATATATATTATACTGGAAAGCATTCAGTGGGAAAGATACCCTGAGAGGAAGGAATTCTTCTGCATTATATTGCAACGTATCATTACTGTGTTTTTATCATTTTCCATTTGGCAAAGCCTGACTCTGTTTCCTGTCCATTCCTCCTAAAGTTTAAAAAAAAAAAAAAAATAGTCCAGATGTGGCTCCGTTTCAAATTGCTTTAAATCCTGCCAGTGGCAATAATAAATAACTGAAACATTTCACAATTGGTTGGCGTACTTAAAATGTTAAAAAAAAAAAAATGTACACAGTCCCAAACTTTCAAGAATGGTGCCAGGAAAATTACATTTTTTTGGTTTGTCCTTGTAGTAAAATGCATAGAATTATGGCAAAGAGAGGAGACAAGAATGAGAATTGCTAAGGATTTCAGATGTATTTTCTTTAAAAGCATGGAGATAGGTATCCAGATAAAATTATTATTGCTGTTGTTTTTATCAATAGTAGATGATGTTGTAAAATAATTCTCCCAAATCCTCACTCCTCAAAATTAAAATCTATCTCCTTTGCTTAATTTTGTTTAGCTGCCAGTTTGAAAATGTTCACAATCTGATGTATATATTTCTTCTTAACGAAGTCCAGCTGTGTGCAATCGGGCATGTTATTAGCTAGTCTAGAAGATGGCAGCTTCAGTTATCCATAAATATTCCTACCCAACAGTTTCAGGGTCCAAATGGGAGAATAATGGTTAAATTGGTTTGGCATGATCTTAAGATCAGGCCGATGAGTTGGTAACAGCTGAAGCTTTCTACAAACAAAAGCTTTCTTAGCATTGACTTCCACTCTTAATGCCTTCTGCCACCAGATACTTTTCTCCTCAAGGTTTCATTCCCAAGACTGAAATTTAATTTCACAATTTCATTTTTGGAGGTTTTGCATCCTGCTCAATTCCAAAGCTTCAAAGCGGTTCACAATAACAGAAAATTAAAATACAAACAAGTCTTCCCAGAATGGACGAAGTAATGGAAGTTCTTTCAACATCCAAAGGACTGCAGAATGAAATTCTAAAAGACAGGGACTTTCCAAATTTATAAATTAAAATGTCTTCTTGGTTCTTCATTCTAAATTGTATTCATCTTATCTCTGTGTAGGAATTTCAAAAGTTGGCATTAACATATGCTGTGATGCTTACCATATGTATTTTTGCTCTACTCCCACAAAGTACTCTCAATACTTGAAAATATCTGATGGGTATTAAATAATACTGCACAATTAAAAGTCTGATGCCTCTCATTTCCGTTTAGCAGATTTATCTTTTTGTTGACTTTTGAAAAAACAAAACAGGCTTGAACTCAGGTACTGTTTTTACATTGTCTTTTCATGAGGATATAACCAGTTCTTTTCCAACTGTGGTGGCAAAAAAAGAGTAAGAATGCTAACTTCCTGTAATTTGGAATCATATTTCTTTAGATATTGCTCAACATTTTTTATTGAGGCAACTTAAAATTGTTTTTTGCTTCTTTATGTCACGGTATCTTTCTGCAGGACCAGCATTGCTAAAAGAATTTGGAAGATTTTTCTTTCTCCGATCCTAGAAATACTGAAGAATGACAGAAAGCAGACTAACAATTTAGAAAGTGGTTATAAGATTACAATTTACTTCCAACTGACATGTGAAGACATTCATCTGGATAGGAGGAAAATCTGGCTTTTGCACAGTGATATATTCAAGGAATTAAGACTCAACGGGATTGTGTTTGTGTCTCTGTCTGATTCCAGACTCAATTGCTGGCAATCTGTGGCTGGAATTCCATCCAAGATTTGGAACCCACACAGAGATTGGAGCAGAGCAGAGTGTTAAGGGAGGCCACAAAATAAATGTCAGATATGCACAGCAATGAAAAATCCCACAAGAGCATGTGCTCAAGCACCAGCAGAGCAAATGAGGGGATGTTTTCTTCCAAAATAGGTGAGCCCCTACCTCCTTTGAAGAAGACAAATAATAATTTCCCCTTCCCATAATCATTAATGCCAACCATCTCTGGCCTTCATGCCAGACTTAAAAAATAGTGTTTTGGAACATGTGCACTGAATTTAGGGAACTTCAGAGCAGTAATTGGTCCTCCCAGTTGGGCTAACATTCATCAATTAAGTGGGGCTTTGGCCAAATGGCTGAAAATGGGGAACAGGGGAGCCAAGGTATTTGTGTCAGCCTTGAGTTTGGGGTGATGGACTAGGGCCAGGCCTGAAGGGGAAAAATGAACTTATCCTGAGAAAGGAAAATTGATCCAAGATAACCACATTGGCCAGCTGCAATCTCCTCTATGCCCACAAACATTGGTGGTTTAAGATTAACAGAGCTGGAAGGGACCTTGTAGGTCATCTAGTCCAGCCCCCCACCCAAGCAGGAGACCCTACACCATTTCTGACACCATTTTACCAGCAAAGAGTAGAATGGGCCCTCATCATGATGAGTGCTGCTCCTCCTAAACAGATGGTTACCAGATTTACCACCAAAACAAAAAGAGCTGCAAGAGCCATCAGTCAGATTGGCTGAAATATCAAGCATCTCTAATACAGATTGCTAAAGTTGCATGTTTTATCTTAAGTGTAGAAAAATCTTGTAACTCTACCCTGAAGCCTCCTGAGAAAGTTGATTTTCTTCTCCTGGATGGTTTCTAACTAAGCTCATCATAAATCAGAGAGAAGCTCAACACATTCTTAGTACAAGGATTAAAAATCTTCGAGCAATTAAAATTAAGCCTCTGGCTGTTTTTTTGAGAAGCCAAAGATAAGGCAGCCAGCCAATCCTGCTGACAGAAAGAGAAAGAAAGAGGGCCATGCCCAAGCAATGTCTAAGCCCTTCTTTTTCTATTATGACAGCCCTGGGTTTTTCCAGATGCAACAGCTGCTTTGGTGAGTGGCTTCCAAAATAACTAGGATTATAATTGTCATAATTCCTGACACCCTGAGATCTTGTGTTGATCCCATCATGGGGACATAAAGTCTGAGCACATCTACAGAGATAAATGATGATGACATAGCCATTTAGATGTAGAGGTCGACACTATGCTGAGGAAACTTTGTAAGAGAAGTGAAAAGTGCAACAGAACAGAACAGAATAAAAGAGATGGAAAGGATGTTAGAGATCTTTCATTACAGCCTCCTGCTCAAGCAGGACACCGTTTTGGACAAATGGCAGTCCCATCTCTTCTTGAAAACCTCCAATTGGTATAAATCTTAAGAAAGAAGTTTATAAATTGAAGGCATTAGCTGATGATCTGGTTATATTTTTACAAGACCCCAAAAACAAAATATAGAATATTTTGATGAGGAAATTGAATGAGTTTGGGGCTTTGGCAGATTTCAAAATAAATAAACAGAAAACAACAATGCAGATCCAGAATATGTCTTCTTAGGATAGTGATATAAAAAGTCAGGTTTTAGGGTTGAGAAAAAGGTGAAATACTTAGGGGTTATGTTGACAAATTCAAATATAAAACTGTTTCAAAATAACTATTAAACAGGACTTACAAAGATGGAATAAACTGCACTTATCATTATTGGGTAGAATCTCTGTAATCAAGATGAATATTTCACCAAAGATGCTTTTTTTATTTCAGATGTTATCGATACTTACAACTGACAATCCATTTAAACAATGGCAGAAGGATATTTCTAAATTCATATGACAAGGGAAAAAACCCAAGAATTAGATATAAGCTACTGCAAAATGAAAGGGATGTGGTGACGCAGTGGATAAGATGCTGAGCTTGTTGGTCAGACAGATTGGCAGTTTGGTGGTTCAAATCCCTAGCACTGCATAACGGAGTGAGTTCCCATTACTTGTCACAACTTCTGCCAACCTAGCAGTTCAAAAGCATGTAAAAATGGAAGTAGAAAAATAGGGACCCCTTTGGTGGGAAGGGAACAGCATTTCGTGTGTCTTCAGCATTTAGTCATGCTGGCCACATGACCATGGAGATGTCCTCGGACTTCGGCTTTGTAACGGAGATGAGCTCTGCCCCCTAGAGCCGGGAATAACGAACACATATGTGTGAGGGAAACCTTTACCTTTACTTTACCTTACTGCAAAATGCTAAGGAAAGAGGAGGTTTGGGTCTACCAGATATAAAACTGTATTTTGATTCATGTTGTCTGACTTGGTCAAGAGAATGGATCAGCCTCCAGAATAAAAGGTAACTTGAATTAGAGAGTCATGAATTAAAGTTTGGATGGCACGGCTACTTATGGTATGATAAAAGTAAAGTTAATGTTGAATTTAATAATCATTTTGTGAAATGTTCTATACTAAGAATTTGGAATAAATATAAAACAAGGCTCTCTACGAAGTTGTCTCCTTGGGTGTCACCCCAGCAAGCCTTCTTTAGAAAAGAAATGGTGGCAAAGCCAAACTGGTTGACGTATGATAAAATTTTATTCTTCAACTCTGGTGACCCAATATTAAAGCTGAGGGAAGAACTTGAATCAGAGGGTTTTGCTTGCCATTGGTTTACTTTATCAACAACTGAAAGAAAGATTTAAACTGGATAAAAAGTGCTATGGATTTGACTTGTTAAAAATGAATTGGAAACAATGAACATATTATTGCTAAGATCGATAAAATGTTATTGAAATTGAATTTGGAAAATGAACATGTAAAACACTGTATGATTCAGTGGGCAAGGAATTTTGGATATAATGTGGTGCTTGAACAATGGGAAAATATGTGAATGAAGGGTTTAAAATTTACATTAAATTAAAATCTAAAAGAATATTTCTATAAGATGATGTATCATTGGTATTTCATACTAGATAAGTTATCTAAGATGTATAAAGATATATAAATGAATGTTGAGAATGTAAAAGTAAAGAAGGGACTTTTAACAGCTATGGTGGACATGTGATAAAGCAAAAAATTCTTGGAGTATGATTCATATTTTAATACAGAAAAAATTGAAAATGGAGAGAAAGATGAAACCAGAACTTTTCCTTTGGGGCTTAATGAAAAAAAGAACTGGAGAAAAAAAATGGAACTTTGTTATTATGTATGTTGACAGCAGTGAGACTATTGTACATGCAAAAAAGGAAGGACAGTTCAATTCCTACCATGCACAAATGGTTGCAAAAGTTGATGGAGTTGGCTGAAGTGGCAAAAGTGACTAATTTGATTAAAGAAAAGAATGTAAGTACTTTGGTTTGCCCATGGAGACCACTTCTGAACTTTGTGGTTTGAAACGTGTGTGAGTGTTTCTGTGTGTTTGTGTGTGTTTGTTACATAAATATGTAAAATAGAATAAAATGACATAAAATTATATTTCCGTATCATCCCTGCACCCCATCAGGCCCACATATGCCAATCTCAGACAGACCATTTTTGTCCGAAATTGTGCTGTATTAAATGTTGTTTTCAGATTCTGGCCACATATGGGGTATGTATTAATTGTGTTTAAAATAATAAAACATTGTTTTTTTTTTAAAGAAAGAAAAGACTCTTTTCTTTCTTAACTTCTTCAACTCTTACCTCTCTGCTGTTACCTCTGTTTGCTGTTAGCAAACTGTTACCTCTCTGCTGCCTTTTAGCAGCTAATTGGAGTTTCCCCCCTCAAAAGATAGTCCAGCTGTTGGCCAACATGGCTTATTTCCTCTGCAGATGTTCAGATGATCTCTGGTTGTTTCAGATCTATAGACAAGAAGGAGTTTTATCACCAATAGACCCATTAACCCAGCAAGGTATAGATATATAAGGTTATGTATTTTAAAGGTTTACAAGGCTGCCCACATTTGGTGGCTTGGAACATAGAAACAAAGTAAAATAATATAAGTAAAAAAAAAAACCCAAAGAAAAAAAAAAGTAACAGAACAACAATATATACATTCAAAGTATAAATGGAAAAATGTCCACCAAATGGTAATATTCCTTTCACCAAAATCTCAGCACTCTGCACCTGTTTTCTGCAGTGATGATGTTTAAATACTCATAAAGTGTAATTGCAGTCCATTTGCTGGTTCATAAATCAAGACCTGGGTGGCAAGCCCTCATTCCCCTTCTAGTTACCTCCAGGGACAGCTTGATCCTTGTTTTCTTCAACCTTCATCATGGTGTGAACTGGGCTGAAGAGCATGAAATTATTACCCAGAGTATTGAGTCTGTAGAGATTCTTAGTCCTCCAGGTCATGGTTGTCCCAAAGGTGCTTTTTCAGGAGGCAACTGGACTTCCTTGTTTTTTTTTGTTTTTGAAGACATTTTGCTTCTCATCCAAGAAGCTTCTTCAGCTCTGACTGGATGGTGGGAAATGGAAGGATTTATATTCCTTGCAGACAGCTGGTCATTTGCAACCCTTTAAAGGGTCGTTGAGGCCACTTGGAAGTTTATCTGTGTCCTCAGCGTCACCTAAGTGCTTCTGGTTCCTATAGTCTGCTGTTTTTCCTCTGGAAAACCATTCCTACTCCCACAGAGCTGAAGAAGCTTCTTGGATTGGAAGCAAAACATCTCAAAAGAAAAAAACCAAGAAAATCCAGTTGCCACTTGAAAAAAAAAACACCTTTGGTGTTTTTGAGGAGATTTGTTGTTGGTGGAATAGTAGAGAAAGGAATAATTCCACACCATCCTTGTCTACCTTCCTGACATATAAGTTATAATAACCAAATACAGGTAGTCCTCAACCTAAAACAGTTCATTTAGTGACTAAGTTACCACAGCACTGAAAAAAAAGTGATTTAGGACCATCGCAGTGATCAAAATTCAGACCCTTGGCAACTGACTCATATTTGTGATGGTTGCAGTGTCCCAGGCTCATGTGGTCACCTCTTGCCACCTTCAGGCAAGCAAAATCAACAGGGAAGCCTGATTCACCTAACAACCAGGTTTACTGTTAACAGCTGCAGTGATTTGCAACTGTGACAAGAATGATAGTTAAAATGGGGCAAAATTCACCTCACAACATAAATTTCACTTAGCAGCATAAATTTTGGGGACATTGTGGTCGTAAGTCGAGAACTCCCTGTGATCTTTTAAAGATTAACAGCAGAGGTGGTATTCAGCCGGTTCTGACCAGTTCTGGAGAACCGGTAGTGGACATTCTGAATAGTTCGGAGAACTGGCCAATCCCACCTCTGACTGGCTCTGACCCCATCTCTTCTCTGCCTCCCATTGAGTCCCAGCTGATTGGTTGGGTCTTCTTTGGTTGCCCTGCACAGGAGAACAGAGCTGGAAAGCAGGTTAGTGGGGTGAGGAGGGAAGGGGTTTTTGCAGTATGTCCTTCCCCTGCCATGCTCACCAAGCCATGTCCACCAAACCACGCCCATCGAGGCGGTAGTCAAAAAAAATTGAATCCCACCACTGATTAACAGCCACACTGAGGATAGTTCTGAAAATTCCTGGGTTTGGTACTTTTTTTTTTTTTTTTAGAAGAGCTACTTTGCCATTGAGCCAAAATAGCGAGATTTATTTTAGCTCCTTGAACTAAATTTATTTCTTTCTTTTTGCTACTGTGACAAGAAAGTTCCAAAGTAGGGCAGTTTTAATCAGAAAAGGAATCCCTCCCGCAGCTCTGGGATTCTGCTGGTTGCTCTGGAAACTTCCAAGATCTGGAGCCAAGTTCTTCCCTGTCATTTTCTTGGCTTGCTTCTCCATTCTGCCCCTTTCTTACCAACTTCTTCTTTTCTTCCTTGGCTTCCCCGCAGGCAGGAATTCAATAATGTCCTCCAGAGAGTCATAGGGTGATTACGCCATTTCTAAAAATTAATCAAAATCCTTTGAAGAGTGACCTCAGATGTTAATCCTTTTTTGTGTGTGAGTAATTATTTTTTAAGCATACATCAATATCATTTCATGGACAGTGTAGTATCATTCGTTTTGGTACAAAAATAGTATTGATACAGATAAAAATTACCACATTAATCAAACTTATATAATCCAATGTATAACTTGCTAAATAACAACAACAACAACAATAATAATAATAATAGTAGTAGTAATAGTAATAACTTGGTCTGCAACACCAATTAGACCAAGCAGCTTATAGTGGATTATAGAAGGAAGAGATCAGACATCCAGCCCTTGCTTATCAATGGGAACTGAGTGGAGCAAGTGGCCAGTTTCAAGTTTCTGGGTGCTCACATTACAGCCCTGGTCAAAAGGGCCCAGCAGAGATGATACTACCTGAGACTTCTCAGGAAACAACTGAATGAAACACTGCTGGTGACCTTCTACTGCTGCACCTTAGAGAGTATCTTAACTTACTGCACCTCTGTATGGTTTGCCAATTGCACAGTGGCAGATAGGAAAGCACTCCAGAGGGTTAATGTCCTTGCCCAGAAGATCATGGGTTGCCCTCTCCCCTCTTTGGAAGAGCTTTATAGCTCCCACTGCCTTAAGAAAGCTCAAAGCATCCTCAAAGATCCATCTCATCCTGGGAACCCTTTTTTGGGACTATTACCATCTGGCAGATGGTACAGAATGATAAAAACAAGGACAAATAGGCTGAAAAACAGCTTCTATCCCAGGGCAGGAGCTCTTTTGAATTCTGCTGTATAGCGCAGTGTTGGTGCAGTGTCTGGGTTTTTGGTTCAATGTGTAGAGGGTGAAGGATGTGTGTTTGTGTTTATTTCATGATCATGCTGTGCACTGAAGATGGTGTTTGATTTTGTTGTATGAGGTGCAATGACAATAAACTAAATTAAACGAAACTAATGTTATTATACATATCAGTATTAACACATAATCCTTCCTATTTCAATTGTTCAATATTTGCTACATCCTTCTAATAGTAATAGCATAATTATTGAGCAAAGATGCTCTTTCAAAGTTTGATCTTATCCTCTAATATTCACTTTAGACATGTTAAGTCAAAATATTTCTAATTTTTTCATCTCTTCTAATTTTTAATACAGCCAATTGGTTTTCGTTTTTTTCAATAAAAATCCTTCCTATCCATCGTCTCTCAACATATGTTAATCCTTGATAGCTTCTAACTGACCAGATATTTCCTAGCACAGTACAGAAGAGCACATGATGATTTTACCTGCAATAAATGTTTGGTAAGGACATTTACAGTATGGGCATTGGGTGCTATGATATACAATATACATATATAAATGTACCAAACAAAATATGTCCACCAGCCATGGAAGACCCATGAAAATATCTCTTCAGCTCAGTGGTAGGATTCAAAAGTTTTTACTACCAGTTCTGTAGGCAAGGCTTGGTGGATGTGGCTAGGTGGGTGTGGCCATGAGACTGGGTGGGCATGGCTTTTTTCACTTTTTTGCTGTTGCTCCCCCATCTGTTTTTTGGGCCTTCTGGGCCTCAGAAGAGCCTCTGGGGGGTGTTTTTGCTCTCAGAAGACTCCTCTGGGGTTCAGGAAGAAAAGAAACAGAGCATGGGAGGAGCATGCAGCTCCGTTTTGGGACCTTCCTGGCCTCAGAGGAACCTCGGGGGGGTGGGGCTTTTTGCTCCCAGAAGACTCCTCTGAGGCTTAGGAAGGTAAAAAATGGAGGGGAGGGCCCTGAGCACAGCTGATTGTCAGGAGGGAAAAAGAAAGAAATACCTTAAGGGGCCAGCGTCAGGCAGGTGGGGTGAGCGAACATTGGGTGGGTGAGGCAAGCGAGCCAGCAATCGGTCGGGAGCGTGGCCAGCCAGAACTTGCTACCAGCTTGGGGATCCATGCCAAATCCTTGCAACCAGTTCACCCAATCCGGTGCGAACCGGCTGACTACCACCACTGCTTCAGCTATGGTGGAATAACTTGCCTCCTGAAATTGTGGCTGTTCCAGCTCTGGAAGCTTTTAAGAAGACATTGGAAAACCATTTGTCTGAAATGGGACAGGGTTTTCTGCCTGAGCAGGTGGTTGGACTAGACGACCTCCATGGTCCCTCCCAACTCTGTTATTTTGTTATTGGAGAAGTCCTCATCTCATAGTCTGGTTTTATTAACAGTACCAGACTATTATCTCTGGCTGAGATGTAGTACAGAAATGGTTATTCAGCTTTCTGAAGAATCAGGAACGGAGGGAGCTCTTACAGCCTCTCTTTGTCACTAGCCCACAGCCAAGCAAAACAGCACTTAAGAAATACTTCTTGTTGGAAATGTAAAATTTAGAGAGGAATTTATTTTATCATTGTTGACTTGGCTAAGAAGTATTGGCTCAATCGTCGAGGAACCATTTGTAGAATTAATGGAAATACCTGTAAATGCAGTCTGTTGTGTACTTCTTTTGTAAGACCTTTATATATTGTATAGTTATCCTCCTTGGCGTAAAGCATTTTCTAAGAAAACCATTATAAAGCTGTATTTTATATCTACTAGGTGCGCCTCAAAACCAGGCTCCATAGACCATTTATTTCAAGAGTTGCAGGAAATGTTCAAATTGGGTGCAATTTTCTTCTAAATATTTCCTTATGCCTTTGATGCATGATTTTTGAACATTCCTAAGTACACAAACAGTTTTTTCTGAAAAAAAGAGACATAATTAACTAAAATTTATTGTGATTGACCGATGAATCCTGATTTTTGATGCATCCTCTCTCTCCCTCCTCTTTTTCTTTCTCTGTAGTGTGTGAGTGTGTTTGTGTGTGTGTATTGTGCACTTCCTTAGCCATTCTTACCTAAGAACCGGGTACCTTACCAAACAGTGAATATATTCCAACCTGCCATTCTTCTCTGTGGGTTCCTATGAAATATAATTATTTATTTATCACTACAAAGGTAAAAGACACTTTGAAGTTGCTGTTTTTATGGGACTCAGAAAGTCCAGACAAAGGACAGCTTCTTTAAACTAAGGGGAGTTTTTAGGAAAGGGATCTCCAATGTTCCAAAAAGGATCTTTTCATAGCTGGAGGCATCCTATCTCCAAAAGATTCAGTCAAAGATTTCCCCGATGCTGGTGGTGGAAGAGAAAGAGGAGATCATTGTTTCGGCAACTTCATTCCCGAGCAACCCTACAACACAACAATACAATCTTTCCTCTGTCATCTCCCTTGCCACTTTCCAGGTCCAGAAGACAATTATGCACAGTTTAAACCTTCCTCTAGCATTTAAGCCTCTCTGAAAAGATGGAGGAAGGGAAATTAACCGTGATTCAATGTTGATGAATTATGAGTCATCGTAGTGTAGGATAGTAGTTTCAGATGTTTCTGTGTTGCGTTGTTCTTCTTTTTTTCCTTTTTCCTGCAGAGCATTAACTTCCTAGGATTCAAGAAGCCAAGCTATCTCTGGGATGCAGCCTGAGTGGGAAGCATATTGGCAAAGTCTCCTTCTTAGAAGTGCCAGCGTGCAAATGTGAAACTCTTTTGAACAATGATTGAGGGCAATTACATTCCAAACAAATTTGCTGAGTGTGAGCTTTGTGTCTCTTCCAATGAAGTCCACCAATGAAAAATGAGTGTGTGTATTTGTGTGTTGTGTGGATGTGTGTGTGTGTGTGTAATTGGTATGTCCATTTATTAACTTAATGAGAGAATCAGTCCTAGGGGACACAAGATTTTCTCCACCACATTCCAACACTGTATTTCTACCCAACATGATGTCCAGAAAATCTTGTCCTTTTTGAAAAGTATCACTCCCTTCAGACATGATATCGCTTATAACAACAATTTAGATGTCCAGATCACTCTGGAAGATTATTAGCAAATCTCTTCTGTGATCCCCAGGAATTTCCAGCAATCAACCTGACTAATAATGTGTCCCCCTAATTTAACAGATCACAAGGTAGGAAAGTGCTGCCAGATTAAATACTGTAAGAATTTCAAAAGATAGGCAAGGTAGAAAAATATTTTTAGCAAACTAATAAATGAACATGCCGGCTGATGTCCCAAAGGTGTTTTTCAAAAGGCAACTGGACTTTTTTGGCAAGTCCAGTTGCCTCTTGAAAAAGCACCTTTGGGACAACCATGACTTGAATGCCATGCACATGTAGCCATGCACTTTGGGATGAAGCTCCTTCAAATGGTGCAGGAATACGAGCAGACTGCAGGAGCCATTTGAGCTTGTGATGCAGACAACACAGGCTCACCCCCAATAGTCTGCATCTTTGTTCAGAATGAAAGGACACAAGGCGGTAAACATCCTGCAGAAAGCAGAGCTCCAGCTTCTCAATGAAATAATAAGACTGATTAATTTTACAACTGAGCTTTTTTTTGTGTGTGGGGGGAAGAGAACATGGAACGCAAACTCCAAGAACTTCTACCTCACCAAGAAAGTCCAGTTGCTTTTTGCAAAACACCTTTGGGATAACCGTGACCTGGATGATTGAGAATCTCCACAAACAAGGAAGTTGGTGGTTCAAAGGTATGGCGGTCACAAGTACTCACCTTAATTGCGTCTTCTTCTTGTGCCATATCCACCACTGGACATTGGCGATCATGCTGGCGATCCTATTTTTATCAACAGCCACACGAAAAAAGTCCTGTTGAGTTTTGGCCAAACCAGCCCATCATATTAAGGGAGTCCAGAAGTATTTTACAAGAAGAGTACTACACTCCTCTGTTCGCAATAAAATAGCCTATACCACCAGCCTTGAGATTCTAGGCTTAGACAACCTTGAACTACGCCGGCTAAGATTGGATTTAAGCATAGTACATAAAATCATATGTTTACAATCTCTTACCAGTTAATGAATATTTCAGCTTTAACCACAACAACACAAGAGCACACAACAGGTAGAAACTAAATGTAAACCACTCCAAGCTTGACTGCAGGAAGTATGATTTCAGCAACAGAGTGGCCAATGTCAGGAACTCACTACCTGCCTCTGTTGTCACCTCCTCAAACCCCACTGCTTTACCCTCAAACTCACCTCTATTGACCTCACCCCATTCCTAAGAGGTCTGTAAGGGGCGTGCATAAGCGCACATTCGTGCCTACCATCCCTGCCCTATTGTGCCCAATTATTAGCTCCTATTTCATGTATTTATACTTATGTTTATTCTTATTTGTATTGTATTGTAAGCATAGATAGATAGATAGATAGATAGATAGATAGATAGATAGATAGTTGCATCACGTGTCCAAAATATTGTAACTTTTGCTTTTTAATGGTTTTGATGATTCCCCTCAGCTTCCTCAGGAAACTTATAACCTTCTCATTTCTGATTTTGTCAACCCAGCTTAATTGCTTCCTTATGAATTGCTTACATTGTACAATCGTAGTCCCTGATCATTGCTTAAATGGACAGGAACACATGGCCCTTAAGATGCTCCAAAGATAGGGCAGGTCAGGTGGATGCTTTAAATGTCCTTTCTGTACAGTTCCATAAACAAAAGGCAGTTTGTTGGGAATGTCAATACGATGAAGTTCGACTCACACTTGCCCAGCCTGGATGAACATCAACTGATCCATATTAACCGAGGGCCAAATAAGTAAAATATTAAGCCTTAGGTTTCACATCATGTCCTATTATTCTGGATTGAAATTCAGGAAGACAAGAAAGAGACCAGTGCAAGTGTGACTTGGCCACAAGCCAAATAACACCACTTAGCTTGCACGTATGTCAGTTTGATTTTGTGCAAAGTTGAGGCGTCTTAGCCAAGCTATATGCCTCAATAAACCCCTAAGTGAACACAATAACAGAATAACAAAGTTGAAAGGGACTTTGGAATTTTTTTAGTCCAAACCTTTGCTCAAGACATTTCAGACAAATGGTTGTTCAATTTTTTATTTAAAACCTACAGTGATGAAACAACCCATAACTTCTGGAGGCCAAATATTCCACTGGTTAACTGTTCTGTCTGTTCTGAACCAAGACTTGTTCAAATTAAACAAATACAAACTGTGCAAGAAAAGCATTTTTAAATGCGGCACTGGGAATTCTGCAATCCCAGCCAAGAGTCAGTTCAAGCTAATTGTCCGATATCAAAAGCAAGCCCTTTCAAGGTTGCAAAAGGCTGCCAAGAACAGAAGACTAATTACGGATGAAATATCCACCGACAGAAGTTTCAAGAACAAACCAGAATAACTACGGCTTCGAGGAGAACTCTGAGTCTAAAGAACTTCTTTGCTTCCTGCAAAAAACACATCCTTGAGGGCTGGTTTTTATCCCTTATGGAGGAGCCATCACCTTCCAGCCTTACTCCCGAGTTGCCCTTGCTGCTTCAGCTGCTCTCTCCTTCGAGCAGCCCTGCGCGCACGCGCCCTGGGCACAGGCTCCCCGGGGTCCTCTGCATCACTGCTGCCAGACTCCACAAGCTCCGAAGGCAGCTCCCTACTCTCCGATAGTCCTGGCCCCCTCCCTGCATCATGCGCAGGCCTCTCATCTGAGTCCTTGCTATCAGAGACCTCTGCTGGCGAACCACAATACCGTCAGGAAATTTCTCCTTATTTCTAGGTTGCTTCTCCCTTTGTTTAGTTTCCACCCATTGCTTCTTGACCTGCTTCAGGTCAGTTGAAGAATAGGCCGATCCCCTTTACAAAAGAAGCTGACATAAGTTCCATCTGATACAATACAAAACATGTCTTTCTGCACATATAAAAGCATTCCTGATATTTTTGAGCAATTGTTTTGCAGATCCAAAGCAGGAAGGCAGTTATATGCCAAAAATGGACCACCTTTCAATCAGTCCTATAGTTTGCATCACCCACCTTCTGCTGTGGCAGAAACAGCAGCATCCAAATATTTCCCAAAGGCAGCTAACAGTTTTAATTTTTTTTTTTTTTTTTTGCATTTGGATTTCAACCCTTTTGTTCTAGCTCAGAACTGTTTTGTGATTTTTCAGGCCAGGGAGCTCTGAAGGCCATTCCAAAACCTGTATCTTTCTTTCTTGCAAATAATTCCTGACTGGTTTGGAGATATATTTTTCTCATCTGTCATCTGACCACCAAATAACCAGTCCTGGATAAATAACATTGGATAAATCTTTCTCTCCTTTCTTTTTTATTTTTATTCATTTCCCCCCTTTTCTTGCACTTTGCTTTTTAAAAAAATACATTTTTTCTTGCTTACTTTACATTAATTTTAGCTTCTATCTTCTTGTTGAAAAGTTTGAGAATAAATTATATTTAAAAAGATAAATAACTTGCAATGTCTATCGCTAGTAGTAAAAATGAGACCGAAAGAAAACATTCCTAAAGATGGTATCTTTTTGGAGTTGACTGCCTTTTCCATGCATGAATTCTCCACGTGAAAACATTTAACAACGTTATGTCCCTTTCTCACAATGGTGAAGAGGTAAGTTAAAATTTGGGAGAGGAGTGCAGATAAATTTCCTTCACCAAGCCCTGAATAGGTCTAGATGTGTGCTTTGAAAACACACACACACACACACACACACACACACACACACACACCCCGAGCATGAAGCATTCCTTTTGACTTGCTTTTCAGATCTGGAAATTCTCCACGTTCATCACTTGTGTTTATGTAAGTCTGAGGTCCAGAGAGTTGTGTGTGGTTCCAAACACTGTTTGGGCTTTGAATATTCAAAGGTCGGAGACAGGATATGATGAAGAGGTGATTAAACAAAAACTGGAAAATCTGCAGCCAATTTTCATAGAGGACGACTGTGATTCAACCCTTGGTTCCTGAATTCTTGGGTTTTATGTCTACCAGATGGCTCCAAAGTGACTTCTCCATATCAACTGTTACAATCAGTACAATCCAGAAATCAGCTTTCCTGTCATTTGGGTGACTTTGAGAGGCACAATGTGCATGGCACATATTTTTCAGAGACATGCGAAGAAACGCAGACACCAATGCCGTGGAAAAGATTTCAAGAGACACAAAGTTAAGACCCTACTTTTAGACAGAAGACAGATAATTTCAACATTTTTCCTCCTCAGCTTTGTCCCTTCTCCACCTCAGGATGGAGCTCTTGGGATACGATTTGTGTAACCAAGGGATTGGGGAAGAGATGAGATGAAAAGAATGAATTCTGGATAGTATGGTAGATAATCTCCCTGGTTATGAGGCTAGTGCCCCTTGTGTAAAGCATCACTAAATGCAGGTTGGCTTTCATTCTCAGAAGAATAAAGTTCGACCCTTATTTCTCTGAAGAAAGAACGAAAAAGAAAAAAAGGAAGAGGGGGAGGGAGGGAAGGAAGAAAGGAAAGAAAGAGGAAGGAAAGAAAGGAAGGAGAGAAAAGGAGAGAAAGGAAGGAATGGGGAATGAACAGAGGGAGGGAGGAAGGGAGGAAGGAAGGAAGGAAGGAAGGAAGGAAGGAAGGAAGGAAGGAAGGAAGG